>CM050166.1:378031887-378526887 GCA_027410445.1 Discoglossus pictus | reverse complement strand
AAGAAAGAAGAAGAGTTAAGATAGAAAAGTACATTACATGCAGAAAAGGAGCATGCTTTGCAAAATCCAAAAGAAGGAATATACAATTAACCATTTCACTTTCTTTTCAAACAGACACTGCAAGAAGACTGGCGGATTAAGATTGGCAGGAGGGGACCCTCTGTCATTCGGACAAGAACAAGACTTCAATCAAGGTATAGTATAACAAGTACAAAAAGAAAGAAAAATCCTATGTTTAATGCCCGCCAATATGAGAATTCAAACTAAAAAATACAAGCCTCAATACAAATTCAAGCAAGACAAAAACACCACAGTTCAACAAACTTCACAAAGACCTATACAATTTCCAAATAAAGACACTTGCACACAAAAAAGCACAAAGTGGTGGACACAAAAAAGTATAGCATACCAAACATTAGCAACATACAGAAAACAAAAGTATTACTCCTCTTTACTATTCAACAACCTCGAACCATCACCCACAAGCCAAATGCAGCATCCGAAAAGTGGGGAACACAAATAGGATAGTACAAAAAAGTGCAACAACATATAGAGAAGGCAATTAACATTCCTGTTTACTGTCCAACAACATGTAACCCTCACAAACAAGACTAATTAAGCATACAAAAAGTGGCAAAATGTGGTGGACACAAAACAGGATTGTACAAAAAATTCCCAAAACAGATAGAAAAATAACTTAACATTCCTCTTTACTGTTTAACAACCTATAACCCTTACAAAGAAGCCTAAATAGGCATGACAAAAGTGGTGGACGTTAAACAGGATACTACTGTGAATAGTTCCAACATAGATAAAAGATCATTCACAGTCAGCTTTACTCTACAACAACCTTTATCTGTCATCCACAAGCCAAATACAGCATCACAAAAGTGGTGGACACAAAACAGAATAGTCCAACAGACATTGCTAACATATACAAAATGTCAATAACATTAATAATTACAGTAAAAAAAAAAGGATCACTGTAATATACAAATAAAATGAAACTATTTTAAAGTGGTGCACAAAAAACAGCATAGCAGAAGAAATCACGATAACAGATACAGTAGACAAAAATAATTAACTATGCTATTCATGAGACATACATTCCAATCAAATAACATTTCACTTTTTCTTTTACAACAGACACTGCGTCAAGACCATCGCACGAAGAGTTACAACAGCGGATCAAGAAATATTCTGCTTGAAATCACACTTCAAACAAGGTACAGTATAACAAGTAAAAAAAGAGAAAACGAAATAAACATGTTTGCTCTGCATCCATGTCAAGAGAAAAAAACAAAATAAAGCAACAACAATAAGCACCACAAATGAACAGCTTTAACAAAATATTACTGACACATTTCTCATTTACCTACTAATTACCTTTTATGTACAACAACGTTTAACAATAAACACGAACTTTAATCTATAAAAAAAAAATTAACAACATAAAACAGCATAGTCCAATAAATAGGCAAAACACTTACAATACAACATTTACAATTGTCAATTCACAGCCCTAACTTACAATGTTAGGCACAAAAAATAACCACACACATAAAAGACAATACTACAACAAATACTACTAAGACCTAACAAACAACAATATAAACCTTCTTTTGACACCCACAACACATAAGCCTTTAAGTTAAATAGAAGAATAGTATTCCACAAATACCCTGCAGTAGAAATTACAAAGAGCAATATATTACAACCATTTTTCCCCTCTACTATGCCTCTAAGCCAACCCTACAAACCTCCAAAATTAAAAACAATGAACAACCAAAACTAAATTAAAAAGCTCATTTAACACTATAAACCTACTACATCTCCAATAAGCTATAATGCAATTACCTTGCGTGCCATATGTATCTAACCCAAAAATGACAAAATACAACACATAAAGTAGGAGCCAAAAAATAAAACACACTCATTTAACAATAGAAAGCAAGTTTAGCTACAATGAACTACAATCACATACAAAGTTCATTTACAATCACAACACTGTTGCAACAAAAACATTTCACAAACCAACTTAACATCTGAAAGTAAACTAATGATACATTATTTTCATTTACAGATTAAGATGGCTGATAACGAGACCAAAGAGGAAAAGATAAGACGTCAAAGATGGGCAAACCAGCAGACGCCGGAGCAGAAGGAAATTCGACGAGAAAAAGAACGGAAAAGACTTGCAAGCAAAAGACTATCAGCTGCAAAAATAAAAGATACACCAAAAAAAGCCACTAAAAAACAAAAGCATTTAGAACCTGTTCCTCAAACATCACATGACATATCAAATGATGAATTACAAACTGATATATGCTCTTCAAATTGTCCTTTACTCAAGTCTTTAGCAGTAGAGGTTCATAATTGTGGTGACATGAATACTCAATGTCAGTTTTGTGAGCCTTATCATTTTAAACAGGAAAGACCCAGAGATGGCCAATTCATTAGTTGCTGTCAAAAAGGCAAGGTCAAACTTCCAGAAAGAAAACAATTCCCAATATATTTACAAAACATTATGACTGAACCTAATTTTCCAAACTACAAAAATGTCAAGACAAACATAAGATCCTACAATAGTGCCATATCCTTTGCATCTATGGGGGCAACATTAGCTGCTAATGTACCAGGACATGGTCCTTACTGCTTTAAAGTCCAAGGCCAAATTTACCATCGTACTTCCCATTTACATCCAGTGGAAGGAGAGCAAAGAAAATTTGCTCAACTATATGTCCTAGATACAATGTAAGCTGTTGACCAACGTATGCAGCTGCAAGAAAAAAAAATGCTTACCCAGTGTTTTTATAAAGCTAGATAAAATTATGGCCAAAAACCCCTACACTGAAGCTTATAAAAAATTGGCAGAAGTAGAAAATGAACAACAACTTCATGCAGAAAGACATCAATTACCAATCCCAAAGGTCAATATGGTGCTTCAAAGAGATAGACATACTGATAAACGCTGTTATAACTTGCCAACATCAAATTAGGTTGCAATGGTGTTTCAAAATGATCAAGGAGAACCACCATTTCAAAGAGACATTAGAATATATCCCAGAAATGAGGAGCAACCATTCATTAATATGAGTATCTTAAGTCCAAATTTAGATCCAATGACATATCCCATTTTTTTCCCACACGGAGAAGCAGGTTGGCAACCAAAATTAACCCTTCCAAGTTACCCAAATGATAAAGCCAGAATGCGCAATAATGTTTCCATGCTTAAATTTAAAGTAGCTCAAATTGCCATTCGAAATACATTTAATCCAATTTTATTTGGTGGAAAACTAACACAACAATGGATTATTGATTCCTATTTGCAAGTTGAGGCCAATAATTTAAACTTCATAAAATATCAACAAGATAAACTACGTGTAGAACAATATTGTGGTTTAATGGACTGAGGTGGCTACAAGCAGAGACATGATAGCTGGCAAAGCCATCATTTTACCATCTTCTTTCCAGGGATCTCCTCGAAATATGAGAGAAAGATACTATGATGCCATGGCTATTGTCACCAAATTTGGAAAACCCGATTTATTTATTACATTTACATGTAATTTACATGTAATGAATTTAAAAAAAAGAGGCCTTCCACATGCACGTCTTCTCATAAACCTTCAAGAAAAAGATAAATTAGATACTGGTGACAAAGTGCATTCAGTCATTGTTGCTGAACTACCAGATCCAAAACTATATGGTAGACTACTGTATATGAGATTGTAACTCATCGTATGATTCATGAAACCTGTGGCGAGCTTAATCCACAATCACCATGTATGGAAAATAATAAATGTTCCAAAGAATTTCCAAAAGATTATAGAGAAAAAACGTATGCCAATTGTGATGGATATCCACTATATAGAAGAAGAGAAGGAGATAGTGCCATTATTTGTGGAAAAAAGGTTGATAATAGATATGTGGTACCATACAATCCACATTTACTCATGAAGTATAATGCACACATTAATGTGGAAGCCTGCACTTCCATCAAATCCATTAAATATGTCTACAAATATATTTACAAAGGCTATAATGCAGCTACTGTAGTCGTCAAAAGTGCAGACAATACCGAAAGCAGTGAGTTAGTACATGATGAACTTGCATCACATGTAGATGCTCGCTATGTAAGTGCGCCAGAAGCTATGTGGCGGCTTTTAAAATTTTAAATGCATTATAGATCACATGCAGTATATAGATTAGCAGTACATTTGCCACAAAGACATTTAGTGTATTTCCATGCTGGAAATGCAAGTAATGCTTTGGCCCAAAGTGAGCATCGTCACACTACACTAACTGCATGATTTCAATTAAATTCGACAGATTCACAAGCAACACAATTCTTATATATTGAAATTCCATATCACTATGTTTTTGGGAATGGATTATGGAGACCAAGAAAAAGCTGAGGAAATAAAATAATACCAAGAATTTACACGGTCAGTCCAAGAGACCTTGAACGTTTCTGCTTCCGACTACTACTTTTAAATGTTCCTGGAGCACAAAGTTTTGAACACTTAAGAACTGTTAATGACATAGGGCCTCATTCTATTATCGGCCGTAAATCGGCCGTAAGGCTGCGATTCCTTGCGGGGGTCCCGTTACCTCGCGATTCTATTATACGGCCCCGCAAGGATCTCCTCTTACGGCCGTCCGCATATCTTGAAACCGGCCGTAAGCTGTGAAATCTAAAAACTCAAAAATAAATTCAAGCCTGAACTGTACAGCTCTGTAAATGCTAGGGATCATATTGGGGGACATGAGGATTAAAAGTAACCTACTCACAAGCTTGCACATCAGCCCAAATCCGAGTTCAAATTAACTGTTTATTTTCTGGCTGCGGCGTGGGTGTGTCTGAGGTGCTCCAAGCCCTATGGACTTTTTCCATGTATATTTTACGTATATTAAAAAAAATATATTTTACGGATTTGAGTATAGGGTAATTATGTGCTATTTTTGCTAACACCGAATATCATTTTATAGACTCCGCAAAGTGCAGGATGGCTTTATTTGAGCTATTTTATGTGCTTAATTGGTGCTAGCGGGACCTGTGTGCTGCAAGTAAGCTGCGGCTCGTTTTTAGCCTTGCAGACAGGGTTCCCGGAGCAATTGAATAGCAACCAGGCTTTTCTTACGGCCCTTTTAGATCAAAGGCTTTCCTCCGGCGCGATCGGCCGCAAGAAATAGCAAGGCACCGGCCGCAAGCCTGCCGGATCCCCGGCCGGAGGGGAATAGAATAGCCGGAAAGCTTGCGGCCGGTCCTTGCGGCCCCGCAGCGGCTGCGGACGATAATAGAATGAGGCCCATAGTATATGAATCCTTTCAATTAGCTGCAAGACATAGAAACTTACTAGCTGATGATACAGAATGGGAAAGATGTCTAGAAGAAGCAGCACTATGTCAAATGCCACGGCAGATGAGGGAACAATTTGCATTCATTTGTATCTTCTCAAATGCTCCAAATGCATTAGCTTTGTGGGACACATTGAAAAGTAATATGGCTGAAGACTTTATGCGACGATACAATGAACCCATTGCACACTTAAAAGCATTAATGGAAATCCAAGAAGTATTTTTAACTCATGGATTAAGTTTTGCAAGTTTTAATCTGCCTGATCCAGGTCTTATAGATGACATAAACTTTGAAGACTATGGCATTCAACTACAAGTACAAAGGACAGAAGAAAGACTTGCAACTTTAAATACATTACAATTGCAAGCATTTAATGCCATCAAAAATGCACTAGATGATGAAATGGTCAAAGAGCGTTATTTCTATCTTGATGGACCTGGCGGATCAGGAAAAACATACAGTATCTATATAATTTATTAATGAGTTTTGTACGAGCACAAGGTCAAATAGCACTCGCATTTGCCACAACTGGAATTGCTGCACTTTTGTTAGAAGGTGGAAGAACTGTACATAGTGGGTTTAAACTGCCAGTGCCTATTTTAGAAACCTCAGTGTCAGATATTCGCATGACATCATTACAAGCAAAAAAACAAAAAAAAAGTAAATTAATTATTATAGATGAGGCTACAATGATGTCATGCTATGCCCTCCAATGTGTTGACCGTTTGCTTCGTGAAGTCATGGATAATACTTTTCCATTTGGTGGAAAGGTAATGTTGTTAGGTGGCGATTTTAGACAAACATTACCTGTCGTTGTACATGGAAATGACATTATTGAAACAAGTGTAAAGTCAAGTACACTATGGAAACATTTTACCCATCTTCAACTACAACAAAATATGAGATCAGAAGGCCAAAATGATTTAAATGATTGGCTTAGTAAAATTGGAGAAGGCAAAACAGAAAAAATACCAAATTTACCTGACGACACTGTGCACATCCCACCTCATATGATTTGTCACCAAGATCTTATATCGGCTATATTTGAAGATACGATAAATAACCAGGACTATTCAGTACTTGCCAACCAAGTCATTCTGACCTGTAAAAATAAGGATGCATTAATCCTCAATAATGAAATTTAAAAACAAATTAATGCACCCCAAAGAAATTATCACACTGCTGATTCTCTACTTGCTGATGACAAAGAAAGTCAGGCAAAATTTTCAACTGAATTCATAAACTCATTAACTCCTTCTGGAATGCCACCACATATTTTCAGCTAAAGAAAGGTGCAATTGTCATGTTAGTGTGAAATATGAACCCCAAAAAAGGCCTATGCAATGGGACAAGATTAATTGTTCAACAATTAAAGGACCATTTCATAGATGCTGAACTTTTAACTGGTAACCATAAAGGAGAGAGAGTTTTCATACCAAGGATAGATTTAGCACCAAGTGAAAGTAGTCTCCCTTTTATACTTCAAAGAAGACAATTTCCCATCATTATGGCATTTGCCATGACCATTAATAAATCACAAGGACAAACTTTCAAATCTGTGGGTATTTTCTTAGAACAACCAGTATTTGCACATGGCCAATTATACGTTGCCTTATCGCGGTGCAAAAATCCACAGGCTATTAAAGTTTACATTGAAAACAATGAAAGTCAAGGTGATTTAATAGAGGATGGGCGCATTTTTACTAAAAACATTGTCTACTAGGAAGTACTCTAACTTTCCATCAAACAAACAAAAGCCATGCAAAACCAATTTAAAACCAAACGCCAAAACCTAAAAAAAACCTATATAACCACAACATTTTTTTAAAAACTACCCACAACTCTCCGTTTCCTTCAAAAGGTCATTATTACAGCGCAGAAATTAGGTTTACAACAACAATATTTTCCTATTAAACTACATGAAATTGTAAAACACATAGAGAACAGTGATTACACTTCGCGGAACAACTTTAAGGTCTAGCGTTCTCTTTTTAGAGAACCACTTTTCCTCAGAGGAAACTCTTTGTGCCATTTAAAACAATTACTACACCAACAAACAAACGTCAACCATTGAAAACGACCAAGCAATAAAGAATTCAGTCATAATTCATGGAAGTACTGTTTATGCATGATTAGCCCCACAAAACACTTGCCTTGCATTATTTTGACAAATTCTGTTCCAATGTTAATCAACTATGTTACTGTTTCTAACGTTACAAGTTTGAAACAAAAAATTACAAGTTCCTTACTTAGACAGATAAGAAAGTTAAAGTTTAAAAAAAATATACTTTCAAGTACCTTACTTAGAAATATTACAAAGTTCATGCTAAAAGCACAAGCACATTTGGAGGCACAATGTAAATGTTGTATTTTATGTTAAGCATTAATCCAGGGAGTAATCCAATCGCCAGTTAATGGGGTCAGGAAGGAATAATTTTTTCCCCCGCTTTGATACGTTTCAAAGAGGGTTTTTATTGTTTGCCTTCCTCTGGATTCAATGTATATTTAAGTTAACAGTTCTTGAGATAGTTCTTGCATGTTAAAAAACCATTACCTCAAGTTTACAATACTCATTAATCTAAAGTTCAACTGTTCTTACATTCAATGTTAATACTTTTACTACAAAACGCAGTTACTCTTGAACAAAAGAAAATGTTACAAAAATAAACATGTTTAATATTACAATTGTACTTATTTCCACATAGCTAAAACCTTACAAGTGTCAAATACATATATTAATAACGGGCAACTCGCTAGTATATATATATATATATATATATATATATATATATATATATATATCCTCCTTCCCTCCTTCTCCCCCTACCTATCCTGCTCAACGCCCAATTTCCATCCCCCTCACCTCTTGTGCCTCTTTGGCTGTCAGCAGAATTCTGACAGAGAAGTCTCACAAGATCACGCAAGTCGTGTGTTCTCGCAAGAGCTGGCAGTTAAAGACACAGAGGGTGCCTATAATTGGGGACCATCAATTCTGGGGGGGATTGTCCCCCTATCCCATTTCCCACGCCCCACCATATGTAAAACAATTGCTGTATAGAACTACTCTCTACAACAATCACCACACAAACCAGGAACTCACACCACACTGAGGATCAGCAGTAACTGTGAAACAGTGCTGTATGTGGTCAAGTGACATGGTTTGTGAAAAATCCATCCGTTGCTATGCCTAAAACTGTGAAATACAGTAAGCATATGCTTAAAAGGAGCCATTTTTAAAAATGTTTGGATTGACAGAGTGACAATGCATTATGTGGTCTCATTTGAATGTCCCTCCCAGTTTCCCAAGAGTGCAGTGCATATACTATATTGCTGAGAAACTTGAGCAGGCAATAAGTTTTTATCAACTTATTTTTAGACATTCAGATGGAACCACTAATGTACTATTCCTTATTTGTACTATATATATATATATATATATATATATATATATATATATATACTAGCCACTTGCCTGTCAAAAATTACAGGGCAATACAATTTCAAGCCATGGGAATGCTGTTTGACACAGAATGTAAACCGTTTTGTACTGTGAGGACCTTCTGCGCTCATTGCGAGCCTCTCCTGTCGTGTACTTTTAGGCCTCTGAGAGAGATATATATTTCTATGTATATGTAGTTAAGTAATAATGAATAATTTCTTAAATCAATTAATATACTTTAATTATTTATAATTGATATATGCAGCGAGCAATAGGCTGAAGAGCTAACAATCTATTTGTATTTTCCATCTGCATAGAATATCCATTTTGAGTTTTGGTGCCCTGCTTATAAAGTGTAATGAATGTTTCAAGTGTGCATTTTAAATAGGCTGCGTGAGCGAGGTAAAGCCATTGGTTTATTGTGTAAAGCGGCATTGTATAGTGGTAATGTTATTAATGTGTTACGCGTCTTGTAAATATTTTGCGGCTTTTGTAATAGTGTATTTTGTAGGTCGTAGTGTGATGTGTAAAGTGATACGCGTTTGGCAGTGTTTTGCACAGTCCGTGGTCGTATAGCCTCGTTTTCATTTTTTTCAGCACCATTTTTTTCCTAGCTTAGATTTTCGAGTGGCGAAAATCGCTTAAATCGAGTTAAAATCCCGTTCCACCTCACTCCCAGACGTCCTGACTGTAGCCCCATGCTGTCTGTGATGTTTTTTTAAAAAATGTGGGTGTATTTAGTGTGTTTTTCTTGTTTTTTGCTTTTCGGCGTTCGGCCACTAATCTCGTAATTTTTTGCGTTTCGTATCTTTTTTTTTTTCAAAATCCTGTGTCTCGTATCTTTTTTTTTTTAAGTCCCGCGGTCGTGAACCGCTTGCACGCAAAGGCGATACCGCGTTCAGGAAGTGTTTTTCGGCTAAGCCCCGCGCTTTGTAGTAGCTTAACGGCTCATCGTCCAAGTGTTAACGGCTAGCCTCGCTTCGCCTCACCTTTGACGCTCATCGGCTAAGTCCTACGCGTTAACGACTCACCTTGCTTTGCGAGGCTCGCAAGCAAGGAGAGTCTCTACGCACCTCACAAAGCGTGATGACGTCTCGCATTTTGCCAACTATTATATGTGATATATATATATACTAGCGACTTGCCCGTCAAAAATGACGGCAATAAAAACTGAAGCCTGGCAATGCTGTTTGCCACACAATGTAAGCCTCTCCCCCTCTACTTTACTGGCCTTGTGATGAGCGCCTTTGGCGCTCATCACAGGCCTTGCAATGAGCCACTTTGGAGCTCATTGCGAGTCTCTCCCTCTGTCTACTTCCTCCCTCGTGTCTTATTTCCCCCCTCCTCTCCCTCCCTTGTGTCTCCTTCCACCTCGTCTACCTCCTTTGTATCTCCTGCCCCCCTGTGTTTTTACCTCCCTCTCCCTCCCGTGTCTCTAAACCCCTCCCCTGTGTCTCTTTCCCCCTTCTCCCTCCTATGCATCTCCCCCAACCCTCCCCTGTGTCTGTTCCCCCCTGGCCTGTGTCTCTTTCCCCCTCAGCCCTGTGTCTGTTACGGCCTTCCTCGTGTCTCCATTTCCCTCCCTTGTGTATCTTCCCCCCTGCACTCTCTCCCCTGTGTCTCTTCTCCCTCCTCTCACTCCCCTGTGTCTCTTCCCCCTCCTCTTTCTGTGCCTCTTCCTCCCTGTCTCTTCCCCCTCACCCTCTGTGTCTCTCCCCACTCTGTGTCTTCCACCCTCTCCCTCTGTGCCTCTTCCCCCGCCTCTCTCTGTGTGTCTCGCCACTGTGTCTCTTCACCCCTTCCTCTGTCCCCCCCCCCCTCTGTGCTTCTTTCCCCCTCTCTCTGTACCTCTTCCCCCCCTTCCCTCTGTGTCTCTTCCTCCCTCACCCTCTGTATCTCTCCCCCCTGTGTCTCTTCCCCCCTCTCCCTCTGTGCCTCTTCCCCCGCCTCTCTCTGTGTGTCTCGCCACTGTGTCTCTTCACCCCTTCCTCTGTCCCCCCCCTCTGTGCCTCTTTCCCCCTCTCTCTGTACCTCTTCCCCCCTTCCCTCTGTGTCTCTTCCTCCCTCACCCTCTGTATCTCTCCCCCCTGTGTCTCTTCCCCCTCTCCCTCTGTGCCTCTTCCCCCCTCTCCCTCTGTGCCTGTTCCCCCCTGGCCTGTGTCTCTTTCCCCCTTCCCCCTGTGTCTGTTCCCCTCCCCCCCCCCCCCATTTCCCTCCCATGTGTATCTTCCCCATGTTCTCCCTCCCGTGTGTCTTTTCCCCCTCCTCTACCTCCCCTGTGTCTCTTTCCCACCTATCCCTCTGTGTCTCTCCCCCCTCCCTCTGTGTCTCTTCCCCACTCTCCCTCTGTGCCGTGCCTCTCCCCCCCTCTTCCCCACTCTCCCTCTGTGACTCTCCCCCCCCTCTTCCCCACTCTCCCTCTGTGACTCTCCCCCCCTCTTCCCCACTCTCCCTCCCTCTTCCCCCCTCTCCCTCTGTGACTCTCCCTCCCCTCTTCTCCACTTTTACCTGCTCTCGGGCCGCGCGGCTTGTGCCGCGCTCTGCGCATGCGCGGCTCGGGCGCAGAGCGCGGCTTGTGCCGCGCTCTGCGCATGCGCGGTTCGCGCCGCGCTCTGTGCAAGCGCGGCTCGGGCGCAGAGCGCGGCTCGCGCCGCGCTCTGCGCAATGCGCAGCACTTTAGAATTGTCTAACTGCGATTCGTCTGAAGCGTGACGACGAATCGCAGTTAGACAATTATAATATGTGATATATATATATATATATATATACACAGTGCCTTGCAATAGTATTCCCCCCCCCCCCCTTGGCATTTTTTGTGTTTTGTTGCCTCACAACCTGGAATTAACATGGATTGTTTGAGGATTTGCATCATTTAATTTACATAACATGCCCACAACTTTGAAGATGTTTTTTTTTTTATTGTGAAGCAAACAACAAATAGGACAAAACAACAGAAAAAGTCAATGTGAATAACTATTCACCCCCCTAAAGTCAATACTTTGTAGAGCCAGCTTTTGCGGCAATCACAGCTCCAAGTCGATTAGAATAAGTCTCTATGAGCTTGCCACATCTTACCACTGGGATTTTTGCCCTTTCCTCCTAGCAAAACTGCTCCAGCTACTTCAGGTTGGATGGTTTGCGCTTGTGAACAGCAATCTGTTAAGTCTGACCATAGATTTTTTATTGGATTGAGGTCTGGGCTTTGACTAGGCCATTCCAACACATTTACATGTTTCCCCTTAAACCACTCAAGTGTTGCTTCAGCAGTGTGTTTGGGGTCATTGTCCTGCTGGAAGGTGAACCGCCGTCCTAGCCTCAAATCACGCACAGAGTGGTACAGGTTTTGCTCAAGAATATCCCTGTATTTAGCACCATCCATCTTTCCCTCAACACTGACCAGATCCCCAGTCCGGGCTGCTGAAAAACATCCCCACAGCATGATGCTGCCACCACCATGTTTCACTGTGGGGATGGTGTTCTTTGGGTGATATGATGAGTTGGGATTGCACCAGACATAGCATTTTCCTTGATGGACGAAAAGTTACATTTTAGTCTCATCAGACTAGAGCACCTTCCTCCACACATTTTGGGAGTCTCCCACATACCTTTTCGCAAACTCAAAACATGCCATTTTGTCTTTTGCTGAAAGTAATGGCTTTCTTCTGGCCACTCTGCCATAAAGCCCAACTCTATGGAGCGTACGGCTTATTGTTGTCTTATGTACAGATACTCCAGTCTCTGCTGTGGAACTCTGCAGCTCCTCCAAGGTTACCTTAGATCTCTGTGCTGTCTCTCTGATTAATATCCTCCTTGCCCGGTCCGTGAGTTTTGGTGGGCGGCCTTCTCTTAGCAGGTTTGCTGTTGTACCATGTTCTTACCATTTGGTTATGATAGATTTGATGATGCTCCTGGGAATCATCAAAGATTTGGATATTTTGTATAACCTAACCGTGACTTGTACTTCTTAACAACATTGTCCCTTACTTGTTTGGAGAGTTCCTTGGTCTTTCATGGCAGTGTTTGGTTAGTGGTGCCTCTTGCTTAAGTGTTGCAGCCTCTGGGGCCTTTCAAAAAAGGTGTGTATATGTAATGACAGATCATGTGACACTTAGATTGCAAACAGGTGGACATCATTTCACTAATTATGTGACTTCTGAAGGTAATTGGTTGCACCAGAGCTTTTTATGGGCTTCATAACAAAGGGGGTGAATACATACGCACATGCCAATTTTCTGTTTTCTATTTCTAAAAAATAGTTTTATGTATATATTATTCTAATTTCACTTAGACTATTGTGTTCTGATCCATCAGATAAAATTCAGATTAACAAAACATTGAACTTAAGGCTGTAATGTTACAAAATAGGTAAAAAGTCAAGGGGGTGAATACCTTTGCAAGGCACTGTATATATATATATATATATATATATATATATATATATATATATATAAAATTTATATACAGTTATGCTCAAAAGTTTGCTTACCCTTGGCGAATTGTTAATATATGTACCATTTTTAAAGAAAACACGAGTGAGCAGGCAAATCACATTTCTTTTATTTCTTATAGGCTACATATTTAACTGAAGGTTATAACAGAATGGCACAATCATAAAACAAAACATGGCAACAAAGAAAAAAATTAAATAATGACCTTGTCCAAAATGTTGCATACCCTTAGTGCTTAATACAATGTATTGCCCCTTTTAGCCTCAATTACAGTGTGCAGTATTTTGTAATAGTTGTCTATGAGGCCCCTAATACTTACAGGTGGTATAGCTGCCCATTCGTCTTGGCAAAATGCCTCCAGGTCATGCATAGTCTTTGGTCCTCTTGCATGAAGTGCACATTTGAGATGTACCCAGAGTGGCTTGATGACATTAAGGTCAGAAGGCTGTGATGGCCACTCCACAGCCTTCATCTTTTTCTGCTATAACCACTGGATGGTCAACTTGGGCTTGTGCTTAGTGTTATTGTCATGCTGGAAAGTCCAAGAGTGTCCCATGCACAACCTTCGTGCAGAAGAATGCTAATTCTCGGTCAGTATTTTCTGATATCATGCCTCATTAATCTTGTCATCAATTTTCACAAGATTCTCCGTGCCTTTAGAGCTCGCACTCCCCCAAAATATCAGTGAGCCACCACCATGGATCACATTAGGGATGGCATTCTTTTCACTATAGGCCTTGTTGACCCCTCTCCAAATATAGCACTTATGGATGTGAGACATGTCACGGTGTTGTTGGGCATACTTTATTGTAACACAGCTTTTTTTGTGGCATTGGCTTAGTAAAGGCTTCTTTTTGGCCACTCAACTGTTCAGCAGATTTTTGTTCAAGTGTCGTCATATTGTGCTCCTTGAAACAACCACACCATCTTTTTCCAGAGCAGCCTGTATTTCTCCTGAAGTTACCTGTGGGTTTTTCTTTGTATTCCAAATAATTCTTCTGGAAGTTGTGGCTGAAATCTTTCTTGATCTACCTGACCTTGGCTTGGTATCAAGAGATCCCCAAATTTTCCACTTCTTAATATGGGATTGAACAGTACTGACTGGCATTTTCAAGGCTTTGGATATATTTGTATATCCTTTTCCACTTTTATGAAGTTCTATTACCTTTTAACGCAGGTCTTTTGACAGTTCTTTTCTGCTCCCCATGGCTTGGTATCAAGCCTGCTCAGTGCATCCATGTGAGAGCTAACAAACTAATTGACTATTTATATACAGACACTATTTAAAATTTAAAAAGCAACAGGTGTGGGAAATTAACCTTTAATTGCCATTTTTACCTGTCTGTGTAACCTTGTGTGTCTGGTACAAGGCCAAACATTCAAGGGTATGTCAAATTTTGATCAGGGCCATTCGGGTGATTTCTTTTATCATTATGCTTTAAAAAGGAGCCAAACAACTATGTGATTATAAATGGCTTCATATGATCCCTATCCTTAAAAAAAATATTATTTTTTTCAAATTCTGCCAGGGTATGCAAACTTTTGAGCACAACTGTATAAATACACATACACACATCTACATATAAACACATGTGTATATATATATATATATATATATATATATATATATATATATATATATAGTAAATAAATATTATATCTGTGTTCACATTTGATTGTCTTAAGCAAGTTAAAAAGCCTGCTTCCAGCTCAGGAAGAAGAAAAACTGTTATTACACTGCATTCTGGGAAGCTGAGCTGGGACATGCAAATGTGCCCACAAATGCCTCACTCTTCAATCCATAGCCATTATGAAACATGGCTTAATTTAAGCTTATGCCCACTGCATTACACAAAGCCAAGGCTGGAATTTATGCAAAGCCAAGGCTGGATTTTACACAAGCTGAGAATCCTATCCATGTACAGCTGTTTCAAGCTTACTGGCTGTCATCAGCATGGAGCGGGAACTCAGCTTGTGTTGTGGATCTTATGAGTAGGTAGTTCATCACAACAATCATTTATAATATGGTGGGCAAAAGAGCGATAGAAGCCCTCCACCGTACAGTTATATATACATTATATAAATACACACACTCATACACAGATCTACATATAAACATATATATATATACAGTATATATATATATATATATATATATATATATATATATATATATATATATATATATATTATATATATAATATATAATTTATTTTTCTGTTATCCCCCTCAGATTTTTTCTCGGTTTCTACGTCCTTGCACAAAGGTGATGCATTTTGAGTATAATTTGCATTTTACTAACCATAATCAATAATGTCTCTCTACCCCCCCCCGTGTCTCTCTACCCCCCCCCCCCCCGTGTCTCTTTCCCTCCCCCCTCCTCATCCTCAACCCCCCCTCCTCATTCTAAACCCTCCCTCATTCTACCACTCTAAATATCCCCCCTCCCCCTTTCCCCTCACTTACCTGCATTTGATGCTCCTGCTCCGGCCTCTGCTCCTTCCGGCGTCTGGCGCACATGTGCCGTCATAATATACATACACATAGGATAAAAATACACATAGATACATCTATAGCTAGGACACACAATACAAACACCACCACCCTATGCTCAACAGAAAAAAAAAACATAGAACAGACATACTCTTTTTTTTTTTCTTTAAAAACATACCCATATACACTTTGTTTTATTTTTTCTTAGATTTTTTTGATCACTGATGGAGGGAGGCATTAGGAGGGAAGAGGAGGGGAAAGATTGGGAGAGGGAAGAGAGGAGAAGAGACAGGGGGAGAAAATGGGAGGGAGGGAGGTAAACGGAGGGAAGTAGCGAAGGAGAGAGGGAGGGAGGAAGAGAGAGAGAGGGAGGGGGAGATGGGGAGACGTAGGGAGGGAGGAAGTGGAGTGGAGGGAGGGAGACTTAGGGAGGGTGGGAGTGGAGGGAGGAGGGTTAGGAGTAGTAGGTGAGGTAGAGGGAGGGTGGGATGAGACCATAGATTTTTGCACAAAAAGTTCAGAGTCTGAGGGGGAGGGACCTGAGATCGGGGGGAAGTGGGGGTAGGGTAGGTCAGAACAGGGAGGTATGGATCCCAGTCCACAGTCAGGACGACAAGAGGCTGGAGCCAAACACAGGGCCCCTAACTATAGGCCAGCGGAGATGGTGGTACTCCTCAATGCCATCCATGGCAGCGCCCATATTACTACATGGGATAGGGAAGTTAAGGCCAGCCCCAGGAGCAAGACCAGGATGGAGGTAGCAGCCGCAGCCACTGACGTCGGTCCAAGGTCAAGAGGATGATGGAAAAGGAGGCCAGAGCAGCCGCAGCTCCAAGTGGTGTTCCCGAAATGACTGTCCAGCACAAGGAGTGGTTCCCAGCACTGCCTCCTCCATCTTAGAGGAGTCCCCTGCATACACAAAGTCTTCCCAATCCTTGCCTCCCTACATGCCTCCACCTCCACGGGTGTGCTGCCTTCAGGGGGGATGCATCCCCTGCAACTCAACGTAGATTAGTTCCTGGGTGCAGTGGAAGATGAGGGCCCTGTGGCAAGGCAGAGGAAGCGATAGGGGCTTCACCTATGATTTAACCTTCTCAACAATTTATTTGTCCAAATGTTAAAATAATCTAACCTGGCTACAGAGGATCATAGCCTATGTGATACTTGGGGTTATGTTTAATATTTCACCAATTGATGGTCACTGAGGAATGCTGCTGAGGAGAGATGGTGCAGTCTCTATTATTTTTTTCTCCTATGATTTTAATTTTTTTTGTTTTTTTTATGAACATGTCAGGTCCATGAAGGCATCCTCTTTATCCACAAGCAGTGCTACCAAATAATGTGACTGACATAACTACACAGTGGCTGTCAGATAGCCATTCCGTTAATAACTTTCCTCTAGCAGAATGATCTCAAATGCCATTATTTAATCATATATCATGTCCAAAAACATGTATTTGTTGTTAAGGTCAACTTCTACCAATGTAGATCTGGCTTTGGACTATGATACCAAGCTCGCACATCGCATCATAGGGTAAATGTGGAGACACTCCGGGGATCCCGATTGGGACCCCGCAGCATGGGGGGGTTAATGTTAGTTGCTGCGGGGATACTTACTGTACCACCACGGCATGGGGTAACCATTAGTGTGCCGCACAGTACCCGTAGCAGGGAATTTAAATTTTTAAATCCTTTGTGGGTTCCAATCGGGACCTCTGCAGGAAAGGGAAAATGTGTTGACCCTGCCGTGGTCCGGTTCAGGACCTCTGCATCATGGGGTTAATGTGGAGACCCTCTGGGGGTCCCGATTGGGACACAACATCATATGGGGTTAATGTTAGTTGCAGCTGGTTATTTACTGTACCACCACAGCATGGGGTACCCATTAGTGTGCCACAGGCCCTTTAAGGACCCCCGGCGGGGAATTCAAATTTCAAGGCTTGAAAACTCGGAGAACTGTAAGTGCTAATATAAAAACAATAAGGCACTGTAAAGCACTGTAAATGATGGGGAACACAATGAGGGACATTAGAATTAACAGCACAATAATCCCAAGCTCGCACATCGTAACACAATACTTTAATTCCTACGGGTTTGAATGACCTCCAAGCCTATAACTCGTTATTCAAGCCAGTAGGACTTTAAATTAAAGTATAGTGTGTTGGCCATGTGCGAGCTTGAGAATGTTGTGTTTTTAATTCTAATTTCACCCATTGTGTTCCCCATCATTGCTTAACAGTGCTGTATTGCTTTTATATTAGCATTTACAGTGCTCTGAGTTTGCGGGCTTGAACGCATTATTCAAGCTTGTAGGGCTTGAAGGTTGAATTCCCAGAGTTTGCGGGCTTGAACTACTAGTTACGGGCTTGTGGCCGCGATCATGTTCAAGCCCACAAATGCTTACTTCCAATTTGCGCTTAGCAGGAAGGGGGACTAACTAGTGCGTCCGGCCTAGTTAAAGTAGAACTAATGGAGCAAGTAGCCCAAAAGTAGCAAATCAGAAAGTTACTTGCAAGTAACAGCCCCGAATTGAATGAGGCCCTATCTCTGCAGTCTCTGTTGAGGATCAGCATCTCCCCCATGGTGGCCTGCAGAGATGAGTCTGGGGATGGGGTCCTCTGTTGTCTGGGCATGGCTGTGGGAGGAGAAGTCGGTGGTGGCCAAGTGGAGAAGTGATGAGAAGCATAGGAAGGTGCTGGTGTCGATGGGCCTGGTGATGGTAGTTGCCTGGATGTGATGGTGGTTGGAGGAAGAGCTGATTATGGCTTGATCTTGTCATGGGCCCAGGAGGGATTCAATCCATCCAAGAGGGTGCCAGTGGGGTCAAATGACACTGGTGTGGCGGAAGGTCATGCCAGTAGCCCCATTGACCATATAATTTTAGAGTCCCCCTCCACATCCCCCGGGCTCTGGGATCCTCTCCTAGGCTCCTCCTCTTGCAATCGATCCTGGTGGGTGGGGGCACTGGTAGCAGCCTCTGGCTCCGACTGAGCTAATCCTGCCTTCATCTCTGGGGTCAGACCTGCTGCCAGCTGTAATGAGAGAACAATGGTATGTAATTAACAACATTGTATGATTATTTAATTGATGTGTATTCTTATCTATCTGACATGCAGTTAACATGCACCTGGATTGTTTACATTTCAGTTAATGTTTTAAACTATCATTTGCTGGAGGTGATAATTTATTTATATTATGAGCGTGTTTGTTATTGACTCCTAACAATATATTGATTTAAACTGATATGCGGCCTCTGCAGCACTTGCATATACATACTCAACGTGCAGCAACTTCTGTAATGTCATACTAACCAATCAGTGAGCATATGTCAGCAATATTTTTTAACATGGTGCTGAGAGGTGTTCCCTGATGGGCTAGCACATTACACAGCATAACCATTCCTACAGAGTCTGTATACGGCATAACCATTCCTAAAGAGTCTGTATCTGCAAATGGTGCAGTGGCCATACCCACAACTGTGTTCTCAATTGGATGTTGAATCAAATCATATCTATCAGTTATTTGCAGCATCTATTTGTCACATGTCTGATGATGCCCACCAATGCAAATGATATGTGAGGTTCATTATCCCTAGTGAAATCCATGGAGCTAGCATGTCACTCATATTGTTGTGCCATGTTGTTGTTTACATGTGATAAGAGTTATCTAAGTGTGTGTGCTGTACATGTGAGTGTATGTGATATTCACCTGGCAGGGAGGCTGAATCCGGTGTAGCCACCAGGCTTGGAGCTCAGGGGATGGTCCCAGCATCCATCATCTCATTCAGCGTTTTTTCCCACTGCTTGGTGCGGACAATCAGTCTGGGGCCACCACTTGGAGCTGCGGCTGCTCTGGCCTCCTTTTCTATCATCCTCCGGACCTTTGCCCGGCTATCATCATAATAAATGCCTTAAAGACCTCACATTCCTATGCACATAACCAACATAAGTGACTGCGTCTGCTACCTCCTTTCAGGCCTTGCCCCTGGGGCCGGTCTTAACTTCCCTACCTCCTGTGATAATGTGGGTGCGGGCACAAATGGCATTGAGGAGTAATGCCATCTCTTCTGGCCTGTAGTTAGGGGCCCTGTGTTTGGCTCCAGCATCTTGTCCTCCAGTCTATGGACTGGGATTCATAACTTCCTGATCTGACCCTGAGACCAGTCCCTTCCCCCACTATCCCCGAGATTAGGCCCCTCTCCCATTGACCATGAACTATGTGTGCATAGGTCTATGGGCTCTTACCACACTACCTGTATCTTACGAGTTCAAAACCGCACCCACAAATGGTTTTAAAACCATTTCCTGAGAGCTGGAGCAGCAGTTAAAGAAAAACTAAACCACAAAAAAAAAACAATAAAAAAGCGTGGAAAGTCATCAGAATTAGACACTTTACATTCTCTTAGGCACATAAGTGGAATGTAAAACTATGATATTTTTATTATTATGTTCATGTCATATAACATCCAGGGTAACGCAGAACCCAGTACTCAAGAGGTTAATATTTATCAGCAAACTCACAATGAACTAAAAACAGATTTTCTAATGCATTGTCTCTTATAGGATTAGCCCTATCGGCAAATGTATTTACCTAGTAGAAAAATGCAAAAATGCTTAGTCGCATTTATAGGTGTTTATTCTTAATTCTTATTCTCTTTACTCATTATACTTAAATTTGCAATATCATGCTGTTCTCATGCTGTAAAATGTGAGCATAAGTATTGCATGAATATCAAGAAGTAGTAAAATATTTTTAAACTGCAAGGTTTACCTAAAGGGACATGAAACATTCTCTATTTTAATATTAAAATAATCTACTAAAATAATAATAAAAAGTTTTCTTTGTATATCTAAAAGCTCTGTTTTTACTCTCTTAAACCTACAAATAGTCCCAATAAAGGCCTTCTTCTAGATGCACTAGCCAATCACAGGCAGTTTCTCTAACGCATGTTGTTGAAATGCTGCTGAGAGACAATTTGTGATTGGCTAGTACATCTTGTACTATAGAGAAACTGTGTGCATGAGTAATAGGGGGCAGCTCTTTGCAGGGTCTATTTGGAAGGTTTAGTGAGTAAAGACAGAGAACTTGTAATGTAAAAATAGTGCATATTTATTCAAATTAATACTTTATTATTTTATTACTAAAACAGGTAACCTTCCATGTCCCTTTAAGTTGTTTTTAGATTATATTTTGTGGGCACATTTGCATGTCCCTGCTCAGCTTCCCAGAATGCAGTGAAATACCTTTATTTCTTGAAATTCTGAGCAGGAAAAACGTTTTTAACTTATTTTAGACTTTACAATGTGAACACAACTGTACTATTTATTTACTTTATTAAGCAGCACACTTAAATAAGAAGGGTAAAGCTATGAAGCTTGTCAGTTACTTTACCATGTTTGTGCAGGACAGAAGCTGACATTTTGGAATTTTATTTTTTAAACTGAAACTTAGAATGCTGAGCAAATTGGGTCCAATGTTTAATGGTAAGCACAAGAGTGTTCATCAGCAGCTGTCATCACCTAATATACAGATCTCCTGTAAAAATAACACCAAGTGCTAACTAACACTTTTATCATGCGTTCTGGGAACTTCTATTAAGTGAATTCTTTAGTATAAGAGCAACTTGCACGTAGGTCCAATGTGTTTTGCTGTAAGGTTACATTTGCTAGCTAGTTACTTATACATTGTGTTCCAGAACTTGTGTCACAAATGTGGAAAGAAGACACTTTCTTTGGTTACCAGTTCTTAAATGGAACAAACCCTTTAATGATCAAGAAATGCTTTAAGATTCCTGACAATTTTCCAGTTGATGATGACATGGTGGCTTCGTCTATGGGGACATCCACAAATCTCCAAAAGGAAATAGAGGTAGGATCATCATTATTCTGGATTACTTCAAAGAAATTGGTAACATTAGTGTAAAAAAAAAAACATTCCCTTTTAGCCCTAGGCAGGTATTACTGGCAAAACAAATATATTGTTAATGTCTATTATGGCACCTAATGAATTACACTGATAGTTATGACGCAATATGTGGTATATAAGTTAATTCAATGTTAAATAATGAATCTAAACATTTGAACATAAGGACATGTTTTATAGAACCATGATATTTAGAGTCACTATGTTCAGCAGTGATTACATATATTAGAAGGTAGATGTGTGCATAAAGATATGTGTTTTTTTGTAGTTATATAAAGAATTTATAATATATATATAATATATGGGCAGAAACTCTGCTGTGTGACCAGCTGACTAATTTGAGCCCTTTTGATTGGTTGTTTGTAGTCGTGTGATAATTTGAACTTGAAGGCAAAACATTTAATTTCACTTGTTGGTCTTGGCGACAGTTCAGCAAGTTTCGAAAGTGATGGATAGATTCTACTAGGTTGCTGGTTTACCCTAGATTTGCAGCCTTCTTAAATTGTGATTCGGCCAATTGAATAGGACTCTATATAAGCACAGAGTATATTTTTTACAGAAGTTTTTAGTAGTGAACTTTTATCCAACTGCAATGTCTTCACTAATAAAAACTTATGTAAAAAAATATGCTCTGTGTTTATATAGAGCCCTATTCAATTGGCCGAATTATAATTTAATAAGGCTGTCGGTCGCTTAGCTCACTGGGGCTCCCCCTCTACAGTACAGCCCCAGACAGTATTCTGCAATCCACACAAATAACATCATACTTCACATTCACTCTCAGAGCTCAGCATACATTCACTAAAATAACATTATTTACTTTTTTTCAATGGGAAAAACAAATTGGTTTAGTTTTAAAAATCATGAAAAAATGGCTATACATTGTATGCGCTGCTCGTGTGCAGCCCAATATGCAAATTTGATGCTCAGAGTGCATGATAAAAGTGGGGGAGGGAATCTAACTGGGTTAGCAAGGTTTTAAAGACTGCAGACTTCATTGCAATTAAATACATTAATCCATATTCATTTGTTAATCAAAATGGTTCATTAATATACAGTTAGATAATCAATATTATAAATGTTAAATAAAATTGAGAAAACACTGAAAATTCATTAGCAACAAACTGCATTAAAATATACAGTACAGGATGGACCAACAATACTTGAAAAACACAGGAAATCTGGTAACGTTATGGTTGCACATAGTCATAATGTTCCTCTCTCCTGAAAATGTTTTTCTGATGACATCCCATCGTAAATTACATTAAATGAAATGACATGATATAGCTAATTACACCAGCTATGACATCACTGATGACTTTGCATATAATCTTCAAAATATTTATTAATATTATTGACGACATCACACTAGACCTTATTTGATGTCAATTAGTACATTTAATAATTTTATAATTAAGTTGGTAATCAACTTCATAGTCATATATAAAAAGGATATTGACCATGTACCATTTAAATACTTTTTTATGTTCACAAAAAAAAACGTCTTCAAGGACCGTATGACTTATTTGCTTTTTTATGTATGACTTATTTCCTTGGCTGTTCTTTGACTAACAGCCAGACAACAAAATCCAAAAGCTGTCTGGGGCTTCATCAGATTTTACAAAATAAAATTGTTTATTGTCCTTCAACTGACTAGCCACTGCCTGGTTAAATAGACATGTTAATATTATATAAAAAAAGATGGCCAAAGACTTATTCAAGGTTCGATTCTATAAGCATAGAAAATAAATACAGAAAACAAGCTAGTTTAAATATCATTGCAAAGGGGCAGCATTTAGCATTCAAAAGGCTGTGGAGCCTGTAAGTGCCTCACTTGTAGTGTGAAACCTAAATCATGGCCTGGAAACCACTGCTCTACGGTATGAAGATTAACTGCATATTTTATTATTAGGCCACACATTTGAGTGTAAATCAATAGACAGAAAATAATTCACATATTGCTTAAGTCAAAAGACAAGATCTTTAACAATTTCTTTTTGTCACACTAGTGCCAAGTGTTAACATGTTTTCATTCATTCAGACTTACGAATTAAAGATATTATGAAAAATATATTTGCCAAAGTGACAGAATAAGGGTTCAAGTAGGATGGCATTGGTAATATTAGGGATAATGTAATTTTTCATATTATCTGTGATACCATTAATGACATCATAGCTATTGTCATTAGTAATATAATATGTGATGTCAGAAATATCACCTAATGTCATTAGAAAAACCTTTGCAGAGGACGTTAGGTTCCCGTCCTCAGCTGGCCCATCCTCTACTGCAACATTATCTATAATGCGGTTTTGTTTTGCCAGTAAATACATATATAATTGACAGAGAACTGCAACACATTTGTGAAGTAGGAATAATGTTAAGGTATACTAGGCTATGTTTGGGCCAAACCCAGCCCTCAATCCAGCTTCTTTTTAAAACACAATGTTCACTCCTTAGTGTAGTCTGTAGATCTTCACCTAAATGCATGTTTCTTTCCACGGTTTTAAGTGCATTTACACCTTGTACCTCATACATAAAATTCAGGGCTATTGCTTTCTAATCACTACATAAATGCATCCACACTAACTTCTATTCTGCTCCTGATTCTGACATCTCAGATTCACATCCCAATCCTCTGTTTTCTCTTTTACAGAATGGAAACATCTTCCTGGCAGATTACAATATTCTCCAGGAGATCCCTACAAATACTATTAATGGACAAACACAATACATTACTGCACCTATGTGCCTTCTATGGAAATCCCCTCAGAATCATATTATTCCAGTAGCCATTCAGGTAAATATGCAGATTTAATATTTCTTATATTTTAACATTGTATATTTTAAATGTTTTTTTTTTATGTGTTATGTTTATTAATGCATTTTACAGATCTAATTTTAAGCTATTTAATATATTTTTTGCATGAAAAAGCAAGGGTAGGAAATCTAAATAAATTTGCTTTGACTAATCAAATGTTCCAGTTTTATGTCCCCCATCCAAACCAAAAAAAAGGGATATTATTTATAGTTACTACATTCAATTTGGCAGATTCCCAATCGGTATATCAATACTGTATGTACTCGTTGTACACTCAGGAGCAGGAGCAGTGTGTAACTATCATCATTGCCCACGTCACACTGTAGTCTGTAATCCCCATTTAAGAATCCAGGGATGCGCTTGGAATAATCTATCACATGCTGCTGCCATTGATTTAGGTGGCCAGAGTCTTCTGCAACTCATTATAATTATTTGAATTTCAGCCCAGGGCAGAAGATGGAATAATATCAAGCACCATATGCAAACGCCTGTAGAAAGAAAGAGATAGATCTACATATTCAGTAAACGAGTATCCAATACTTAATTTAATAAACAATAATCCTAATTATTGGCATTACTAAATCTTTAAAGTAGCAAATTATGGTCTGTTTTTTGGGTATTGTTCTTTTATCGTTCACTCCTGAAAATGAGCAAATTCCTTAATAGGCTTGAAGATATATATCATGCCATCCTGGCTCCTTCAGTCTTCATGTCATCCCAAGCTATAAATATTGAGGATATAAGAACTTTCCTTGGGAGGTTTTCTCTTAAGCCTGAGGGCCACAGAAAAAATATATTCCAGGCACTATGTCTTGCAGTGCTATTTGAGCCATGGGGTGGTCCGTTGCTGTACTTTTGGTATACACTTGTAAAATGCAGTGCTGCCTCTTCAAAAATGAGAGGTAGTGGGGAATTCTAGTAGGCATTAATGCATACATATGCTATAGCAAAACATACTAAGGGAAACATTTGGATTAGTACCCCTGTTTTAGACCATGCCCCATGTTTATTGTCCTTTATAGAAATGCTTATATTGAAGTTATGTTCTTCTTGAGAAATATATTTTCTAAGTAAAGTGTGTCTAAGTATTTGTAGAGTGGCATTAATGTCTTTCTTTATCCACTTCTAAAAATAAGCATCACACTTACTGCTCTTTCATCTTTATTGTGCAGACTGACAGTTTATATGACCATTAAGATTGACATCTTTTTGCCAGTATGTTATCCACTCGCCTTTGAAACAAGACCTAGCATATGCCATTTACTAATTAAACAGTATAAAGTGTTTTTAATAAAGCAAAACACCTCTACATAAATATGTTTGTGGTCAGGTGGAGATGTTTTAAAACAAAATAAGCATTAAAACTATATAGTATGAAAACTGGCTAAACAACATGGAGCTGTTCTTTAACTTGACATTTTATACTATATCTATACCTCTTCTGACTCTATAAACATTGCACATTGTAGTCAGATATACTATATACTAAAGATTACAAAGGGTGTTCCTGCACATTTATGGTTGCATTTTAACGCTCTGAGGTTGGAGGTAGGGAAGTTAGTGGGTAAATCAACAATACATAGAGGGATAACGAAATTTGAAGAAAAATTAAAAAAGGATAAGTTCATTTCTGGTATTTCCAATTGTAGAGCGTTATTGCATTCAGCAAAGTATCCTGAAAAAACTTGGACAATGCAGAAGTGGGAGATGGACTTGGGATTACAATGTACAATGGAGATCTGGTCAAAGGCATTGCAATTAGCACATCTTAATCTAATCTGTGTCCTGTTTAGAGAAACCAATTTCAAAATATGCCAAAGGTGGTACTATGTTCCTGTGAAATTACACAAGATAGCTCCAGAGCAATATACTGAGGATTGTTGGAGAAAGTGTGCCCAGCGAGGCACACAGGCACATATGTGGTGGTCTTGTATAAAAATACAATCACTATGGGCATCATGTATATAGATTGTTTCAATTATTTGTAAATTAGATATTAAAGTACCTCCGGAACTAATTTTGTTTAATATATTGCCATCACACTTTGATGCTAGCAGTAAAGCAGTTATTAAAAATATATTATTGGTGGCAAAATGGTTAATTGCTTTAAAATGGAAAGAGTGCATAATTCCCACTTGGAATGAGATTAAATTCATAACTGAAAGGAATAGACAGATTTAGAGAGAAGTGCAATAAGGATAAAAAGAAGTGGAAAAAGTACGACAATTACATACAAAGATGTTAAGTAAAAGAGTTTATGAGGTATCTAAGTGCAGTGTATCTAAGTGCAGTGTACACTAAAGATAAGGCATTTTGCATTCCTGTTATTTATGTATTTATTTTTGTATCGTGTTATTGAATGTTGTATGCAGGTATCTATGTTTGTAACTTATTTTAAAAAAATAAATAAAAAAAAAATAAAAAAAGAATACTATATACTACTTTGAAATTCTTTACTTTCCAGTTGGTTCAAAACCCAAGTGAGGAGGCTCCCATTTTCCTGCCCAGTGACTCTGAGTGGGACTGGACCCTTGCAAAGATATGGGTGCGCAACGCTGAATTTCACATTCATGAAATTGTTACCCACCTTCTTTACACTCATCTCTTTGCTGAGGTTTTTAACATTGCTACTTCCCGACAGCTCCCACTGGGTCACCCTGTGCACAAGGTAAGATGAGACAATCAGCTATTTCAGTGAACTGGAGAAAAATATCTTGCAGGAGTAATAGACACTGAAGATAATGATAAAAATGTTTTTAGAATATAAAATAAATAATTAAATATCATATGCTGTGATTCTAAGCATCATGACGTCAGTAAAACATGGAAGTTACATGTAAACTACAATCTGAGGCTACAAATTAATGAGCCAATAAGTAATATTTGCTGATAGGGGTTGCAATGAAGCAATCTAGCGTTTTACAAAATGCATTAGATCATCTGTTCTAGTCCATGTGGGATTCATGACATGTATTA
The DNA here is from genome assembly GCA_027410445.1 of Discoglossus pictus. Lineage (NCBI taxonomy): Eukaryota > Metazoa > Chordata > Amphibia > Anura > Alytidae > Discoglossus > Discoglossus pictus. Next base: position 378,499,428 of record CM050166.1, on the reverse strand, counting down.
ACCCCTTCAGTCAAGGAACCATATTACTGTATATACTCGAGTATAAGCCGACCCGAGTAGAAGCCAAGGCACCTATTTTACCACAAAATACTGGGAAAACTTAGTGACTCGAGTATAAGCCGAGGGAGGGAAATATGCTGCCCCCTGTGTCCCTCTTGTGCCTTCTGTGTCCCCCTCTTGTGTGCCCTATGTGCCCCTTTCTTGTGTCTCCCCTCTCTCTCCCCTGTGTCTCTTCCCCCCTCTCCCTCCCCTGTGTCTCTCCCCCTCTCCTTCCACCGTGTCTCTTCCCCCCTCTCCCTCTCCTGTGTCTCTTCCCCCTCTCCCTTCCCTGTGTCTCTTTCCCCCATCTCCCTCTTGTCTCTTTCCCCCCCTCCCTTATCATACTCCTCATCCTCCCTCCTCATCCTCAACCCCCATCCTCAACCTCCCTCCTCATCCTCAATCCCCCTCCTCATCCTCAACCCCCCTCCTCATCCTCCCTCCTCAGCCCCCTTCCTCAACCTCCCTCCTCAACCCCCCTCCTCAACCTCCCTCCTCAACCCCCTCCTCAACCCCCCTCCTGTTCAGCAATTAATTCTAATGTGTTCCTATGCCTTCCTATGTTTTTAAAGTATGTGTTTAATTGCTGCTACAGCTCTAAAAAGTATTTGAAAAAGCCTTTGCAAGCCCTTTTTTAATAACTGGAATATTTTCAACAGAAACATAATACTTTTTTTCATTTGCGGGTTAGACTTTATTTGCAAGCTAGAGCTACGGGTCTAATAGAATATTGATTTTGAGTAACTTTAATTAATTAGCACTCGTAATGTTCGAGCTGTGCTAAAATCAATGGAGTTCTATGCTCAAATTTGCATCTTTGCCTGGCCCGTAGTGATTGTGGGCAGGGAACTCATAATCGTATTGCGAATAGCTAAAAGAATAAATGGTAATTTTAAGTGTGGTTTTAAGTGTGTATAAATTTATGGATCCGCTACTAGAATAGGGCCCACTGTTTGTTTACTCTTCTAGTCTGTAGGAAGAGACCTTGTATTAATAATAATTTTCACTTACTGCTTAAATGTACTACTTACTTTTATCAGTTTCCCTCCTGTTAAAATGTTTCCAAATAAATGTTTCTAAGAGATATAAAAAGATATTCAGTATTTCCTTGAGGGTCTCTCTTAGTCCTAGATATTTCTCTACAATGAACTTATAGTATATATACATTCAACACAAGGCTTAAAATATTTTCACTAGACTTTTAACGATTTATGGATTTTTTCATTGAACCATTTTTAATGCAATAGATTACGCCTTTTCCACTACTTGCGCACCACTATACCACTACAATAAAGGTTACATACATTTTACTGTAATCCTATATATTTATTATTCACCAATATTGGCTGTAAACTTCTGAAAATTCCTAAGTGACAAGGAAAATACAATCCCAAGACACTAACCTACTGTACTGAAAACACGTGACCCAGTACAGGACAGTGCATGAGCATATGAAATCACAAGCCAACCAAGAGATCTACAAAATATCACATTTTCATTTACCGTATATACTCGAGTATAAGCCAACCCGAGTATGAGCCGAGGCACCTATTTTACCACAAAATACTGGGAAAAATGAGTGACTCGAGTGTAAGCAGAGGGTGGGAAATGTGCTGCCCCCTGTAGGAGAAGCTACAGATGAAGGTAAGTGAGAGGAAAGGGAGAGGGGGAGGTATTTAGAGGGGTAAAGTGAGGAGGGGGGTTTAGAATGAGGAGGGGGGATTAGAATGATGAGGGGGGTTGAGGATGAGGAGGGCGAGGGAAAGAGACACAGGGTTAGAGAGACACGGGGGGGTAGAGAGACACAGGGGGGTTAGAGAGACACGGGGGGTTTAGAGAGACACGGGGGGGAGAGTGACTCGAGTATAAGCCGAGGGGGCCCTTTTAGCCTTAAAAAAAGGGCTGAAAAACTCGGCTTATACTCGAGTATATACAGTAATATACATTTTTCATAGACAGGAGATAAAGATCATAAATGTTTTTCTTGTATAAAACAAACACATTTATTTAAAAGAAAATAGTAAATAACAAGCAAGAGGAGAGACCTACAACAAGGGCAGGGAAAAACTGAAACATTAGACCAGCAGCTCAGACATTCCAAATAAAAGAAAAAAAGAAAAATATATTAAGCTGCTATACTGCTTTTTTCACCCTTATTACTGTTGGGGGTTTACAATGCTGTTTAGACCATCTTTAAACAGATGTTGGCGATAAATCAATTTCCTTTAAACTGTGCTTAACCTGTGGTGTTAAAATATCTATGTGTTAAAATATCTACTATTGGTTGGACCAGATAGTACCTCCATTATATATATACTGTGGGAAATTGCCCTTCTCCTCTCTATTTGTGGCTGTATTTCTAACACATTTGTAGCTGAACAATATTACACAAAGAGCTTCAATAGATTTTCCAATTTTACTAAATCTGTATCTTCTGTATCTTCAAGCCACCATTTACAAAATGCTCTGTCTCTCTTTCTCTCTCTGTCTTCCTAGACCAGCAGCCTCCCACAGAAACTGCCGACAAGCTTTACATGCTGCTTGCCTCTCAGACTGCAAGTCCCACCAGTCCCACCCATTTCTCTGGCTATGCTTTTAAAGTCTATGATCAGGTTTATCTTGATTGCACTGCTCCAGGAGTTAAATCCTCAGACCTCCTGGAGAAAAAAAACCTTAAAAAATCCATGGCTCACAACAACCTCTTGGAGCACTCTGTTACAATACACATATACTATATATATATATATATATATATATATATATATATATATATATATATATATATAGCTACCTGCCCTTCAAAAATGACGGGAGTAATATTGTAAGCCAGGCAATGCTATTTGCCACACAATGCAAGGCTATGGCCCCTTTGAGCACCTTTGGCGCTCATCACGAGCCCCGCGCTGAGCACCTTTGGAGCTCATCCCGGGGCTCGTAATGAGCTCATTGCAAGCCTCTCCTGGTCACAGGGCTCATTGTGAGGCCTGTAACAAGTGCCTTTGGTGCTCATCCTGTGTTTTGGAATGAGCGCCTTCAGCGCTCATTACAACCCTTTCCTCCTGCCTACTGTGCAGGCCGCTCATGTTAGGTTTCATTAACCTGCAAATGTATCTGCCATGTATCTCTTTTCACCATCTCCCCCCTGTCCCTTCTCTGTGTGTTTCTCCTCTGTGTGTCTGCTGAATGTTTGCATGTCCCACGCTGGCTACTGTTGGTTTTATTTTCAAAGTCCTGCGTGCCTGTCGATGTTCATGCAAGTGTTACTGTTTGCGCCGTTGTGTATTTTCTAAGTTCTGCGTGCCTGGCTTTGCTCAGCCTCATTATCGTCCAGTTTCAGAATTGATACATTGTATACTGTATATGGTTCAAATTCGCTTGCAACCTCACTCCCGGGCTTCCTAGCTCTCCCCCTGTGTTGTGTGTGAGTGTGTTATTATTTTTGTGAATTGTTTTTTTTGGGGGGGTTTTAGAGTAACGCATTTGGGTCGCAGTTGCGACCCTCGCAGTCGCGTGCCTCAGCTGCTCACCTTGCTTTGCGAGGTTTGCAGTCCAATGAGCGCCTTGCAGCTTGCAAAGTAAGACCAGCATCTTAAGGGTTCCCCACACTGACAACTATATATGTTATAAAACAATACACAAAAGAGACCCATTAATCACAACAAGATGTAGGGCAAACTTTAACCCATTTGTTGTATTATATGCAATTGGTATTTTATATTGAGCATTTTTATCATTGTAAATTAAACATGAGGTGATAACTTGTCTATAAACATTTATTTCTCAATTCTAGCTTATCGGCCCACACCTTCGCTATACATTGGAAATTAATGTACTCGCCAGAATTCAGCTCATTGGTCCTGGAGGAATTTTTGATGATGTGAGTGCCTAACATTTGTCCATAGCAGATCAAAGACTATCTGGAGAGTAAGGAATATAGCCTTACTTATATAGCACACAATTGTGTAGTAATTGTCTTGTACTCTTAGGATAAGATTTACCAAAGTTGAGAAGGGGACACAATGACTGCTTTCAATGAATATATTAACTTCTGCACAGAAATTAGTCATTGAGGCAAAGATCTGGTGACGATTAATTTTCCATGACAGCACCTTTAATCCTATGTCTTCTATGTTTTTGGACAGGCAATTGCCACTGGAAAAGGAGGCATTCCTGTCCTATTGAGAAAAGCAATGGAGGTTTTGACTTACACTGACCTTTGTCTCCCTGATGACATTGAGTCCCGGGGAGTAGAGTCCATTCCAAATTATTTTTACAGGGATGATGGAATGAAAATCTGGACAGCTATGGAGAGGTACAGAGTTATATCTTATTATGGAAACTCATTTCATTGTGGGATAAATAATACTTCAGGTAATATTTGATTGGGTTCTTAAAATTCCTGTAAAAGAGCAAATATTAAATATGAAAGTTTTAAAGATTTGTTATGCAAAGCCTATTTATCTGGCGATTGCAAAGGTAAATATAATTTTGTAAAGTAAAAACATGTATGGAAGGGAGAACATTTGCAGTTTTACTGTACACAGTATAAACCAGACTTGTCCAAAGTTGAATCTAGGCCAGTATTTCAGGATATCTTTGTATAAGTTGTGGATCAGTTGATGCTCAATAATTCTCATTTACTTACCTGTGCAGGGATATCATTAAATGTATCCTGGTATAACTATTCCGCTAACACAGTTATAGTAGCTTTGGGGTTAAAATCATCAGCTTGTATAAAATGGCATAAACATATTACATTCAGTCACTGATGAAATGATTGCAAGTATTTCAATATACAGCATGTTCATACACAGAGAAATATAAACAAGTGGTCATTATTTGAAGTCATAACATTTTGTTTAGTGGCAATACAACTTTGCGAGGGCCGCAGTTGCAGCGGGCTTGCTTTGCGAGCCCTCATTTTTAATATTGCGTAACCAATGGATTTTGGCAAGGTCGCGCTGCTGAAAACTATATATGTGATTTAAAACCCTCAATGCTTAAATTATATGGAGAAATAACATTAGAAAATAATTTAAAGTGACATGGAAGGGGTCTTGATTTTACTACCTATGTATTTATTTATGTTTCTGTACTTAGTTTCTTTAAGAATCATATAGAGACTATTTGTTTGATTTTACCAGGGCTTTTAAGCACATCTTAATAACACAAAATACATTAAAATAAATAAATATCTAAGTATATTACACACTTATTAAAACCCTCCATCTCCCCTTAAGGGAATATGCATACAGCTGTTTTGATTATTTGTTAAATAAAAAGCTTTTTACGTAGTTTGAATGCCTATACAGATCTTTTCTGATGGTAAAATCTCATAGTTACATAGTAATTGAGGTTGAAAAAAAATCCATCAAGTTCAACCTTTTTAGATTTCCTCTGATCTTTGTAAAATGCGGATTAATTGATAATTGATCCAGCGGAAGGCAAACAAAAAAAAATCCCATTGAAACATTGCCAATTGTCTCAAAAAGGGAAAAATGTTATTCCTTTCTTGCAATCGGATTCCTCTGTGAATTAATACTCTTTTTTATTCCAAAATATGTTCAATCTTTTTCTTTCTAACCTCAAAAGAGGTCCTCTTGTCAGCTGAAAACCTCTTGGCACAAAAATTTCACTTGACAAAGCCTTATATTGAACTTAGATATATTTATATAGGGTAATCATATCTCCACTTAGACACATTTTTTCTACAGAAAATAAGTTTAATTTAATTAGTCTTTTTTCATAGCTTGGTCCTTCCATTTCCCTTATTAGTTTTGTTGCCCTCCTCTGTACTTTTTACAGGCCTACTAGGGATTTGTATAAAGGAGGAATTATATTTGCTTCCCTGGCTTCTATACCCTTCTTAATAATACATGCATGGTATTTGTGATGAATGAAGGATGTTGTAGCTCTTTGTGGATCCTGACTTTCAAAAAGAATAAGTTATCATTCACTCATTCTGATACAGACATAAATCTACATGTCTCTTATTGTTTCACAGATTTGTGTCAGGGATTGTTGAGTTTTACTATGAGAGCGATGACACGGTCTATAAAGATCCAGAACTTCAGGCCTGGGTCGCAGAGATCTTTAAGGAAGGATTCCTAGAGAGCAAATCGTCAGGTGATAACCATTGAAAATTAGATTAGAAGCTGTTTACTAAACCCTTTAATATGATGCACCCTTCAACACTATACTGAAAGCTATTGCTATAAATATTCTGATATTCTGACCAGAAGAGCTTTGAGGGGCATTTTCTACAGAAAGAAAGCTATTTTCCTGCCCTTTCTATACAAGTAACATATACTGGATATTTCCTCATAACAATACAAAAATAATTTCATTTTTTTCTGCCTAGCAATGGCTAATATTGGCTTGCCTACAGTACATACCTGACTATATTAAGTATTGCACTGAGATAATTGATCATAAATAATGTGGGATGTTGTCCACTAGGATCCCTTAGTCTTTAATTGTTCAAATATTCTCTGAAAACCTACCTGTTCAGAGAAGCCTACCACTTACTTCCTTAACTCTAGTAACTTTAAACAAGGCTATCTATTCTGTTTTTACACCTCTGTTTCCCAGATAAACATCCATCGATCCAATATACCCCTCACCTCATGTATCTTACCTGTTAGATTAGCAGTTATTATGGGAGCATGGTTTAATGTCTTGCTGTGCCAAACTATATGTACAAATGTACTGTCCTGTCAAATTATAATTATATCTTACAGAATCTGCTGGCGCTCTACAAATGCAATCAATTAATAATAATACTTTAATAACAGAAAGAGTTAGGATTAACCTGCTACCATAGATACCAATGCAAAGCTCCCTAGGAAAAGTAGGGTCATTTTGAAAATATTAACTTATGGCAACTGGAAACTTTGGACTACAGTCATATGTGCACCAACTATGTGTGGAAAAGGTCAAAATCTAACCTTACAGTCTATTATTGTCCCCTATCCAGGAATACCATCATCTCTGAAGACTAAGGCTGAGCTGATCAAATACCTGATTATGATCATCTTCACTTGTTCTGCACAACATGCTGCGGTCAACAGTGGCCAGGTAAGCAACATCTTGGATTCTGTATATATGGTAAAAGGGCTGCATTGTGGACACAACTATTCATGTATAAAATATTTAGATATTATCTTATAAATGTAGCAAAAAACTATCTCAAGTCATTTAGTTGAATTTGTAACATGTATTTCACATTAAAGGGATTCTTCAACTTTCTGAATACAGATGTTTAGTATAGAATTGTCCTTGAGGGCTGAAATCACAAAGGTTTTTTGTGAAATCTTGTTTAGCGTACAGGTGGGACAATCATTTTGACTTACTTTTCTGTTCTTGCACTGGAATATCAAAATATTGTGTTTAGTTGGAACCCTAAATGACTGTGAACCTGCATTACACAATTAGGCTGTGGGAGACAGACTACATAAACAACTCAGTTAAAATTACATATAAAAACACTACTTCTGCATAACATACATACATGCAAAAAAGCAATATTTCCAAATTACAACATTAATATGCAACACACCACCTGTTTATGTATTTAACTTTTTTATTTCCTGTAAATGTAGTTTGATTTCTATTCTTGGATGCCAAATGGTCCATCGACCATGAGAAAGCCACCTCCTAAAGAAAAGGGCACAGTGACCTACCAAAGCCTCCTGGAAACATTACCAGCAGTTAACACAACCACTGCAACCATTGCCACTGTTTTCCTGCTCAGTAGAGAGCCATGCGATAGTGTAAGTACTTTTATAGTTCCATTGATTACTCGAACATAAAAAAACATTCAATAAATGAATGTAAATAAACATCCAGCAGTTCTTCTTCTTCTTCTTCTTTTTCTTCTTCTTCTTCTTATCCTTTATTTGTAACACACCAACATAATCCATAGCACTATACAGGGGTTAAGTACAAGTCAAAAACAATTTAACACATTCTAAAAGATTAGAAGGCCCTGTTTTTGAGCTTAAAATAAGACATTCATAGTGTTTTCCATAAAGCAACTAACCCACAATCTTACAATGTAATGGATGTTTGTGAGGTATAGAAGAATGATAGCTGTGTTGTGCATATTAAGGCTGAAGGTGATAAGCTTCTTTAAACAGATGCATTAGTCAGGTTATGAATGATTTGAGACAGGAGGATAGTCTAATGGAGTGAGGCAAAAGAATAGTGGTAGCACAAGAAAAGTCCTAAACATAGGAGTGAGAGGAGGTAATAAGAGAGGAGAACAGAAAAAAGTTTATTAGCAGAGCAATGAGGGCAATTGGTGGAGTGTTTTGAAATAAGAGCAGATATATAAGAAGGTGCACTATTTTTGAGGGCTGTATACCTTCAGGTAATGATTTAAAATTTTATTCTGGAGGCTATGGGAAGCCAGCGGAGTGATTGACAAACATGTGCTGCAGACACCGTATGTTGAGTATGGTAGATGACTCTAACAGATGAGTTCAATATGGATTGGAATGGTGACAGACAGTTGATGGGTAGGACATCAAGGAGAGAGTGGCAGTAGTCGAGGTGAGATTTGATGAGAGAGTGAATTTAAAAATGTAAATAATATTAGTTGTGTCTTGTGTTAGATAGTGCTTATTTTGGAGATGTTTATAAGGTGAAAAAGACAAGGCTTTGTTAGTGATTTTATGTGAGGAATAAAAATTAGAGCATTGTCAAGGAGAAGCCTAAGACAACGGGCCTGGGTGGAGGGAGTGATGCCATCACTGTCAACAGAGAGAGATATTTGAGGAGTGGAAGCTATGGTAGAGGGTGGAAAGATAAGGATCTCAGTCTTTGACATGTGGAGTTTGAGTTAATGGGTGGACATTGAAGAGGTTATGCTTGAGTGGCAGGTATTAGGGTACCAAGGGAGCATGGAGAAGAAGAAGAAAAGGCCTTGGACTCAACCTTGGGGTACACCAACAGTCAGAGCACAAGGCAAAGAAGATGTGCCAGAGAAAGAGAGCAGGGTCATGGATGCCAAAAGAGTGAAGAATTTGTATAAGATGAGGGTGGTTAACTGTGTCAAATGCAGCATAGAGATCCAGGAGAATTAGAATAGAGAAATTACCCTCTAATATAGCGGTGAGCAGGTCATTAGTGACTTTTGGGTGAGCTGTCTCTGTGGATAAGGTGATTGTAAACAATAGGCTCGTGCAGTTTAGAAACCAGGGGGAGTAGAGAGATAGGGTGATAGTTAGATGCAGAAGATGGGTCAGATGAAGGTTTCTTAAATATGGGTGTAATTATGAAGTGTTTTAGAGATGATAGAAACTTGCCAGTGTTTAGGGATAGGCTGAATAGATGTGTGAGAGTTGGGATAAGTGTATTATAGAGTGGAGGCATCAGCTGTGATGCAATTTTTTAAAACATACATTAGAACTTTAGCATTGAAGGCATCAACAAGCATACTTCTGCCCATCACCTCCTAGGTGTCTATGGGGTGGGAGCAGATTAGTTCTTGAAGTTGTTCTCAAATGTTTTATGTAACAGTTTGTTTGCTTACAGTGGCCAATGCAAGAAAAGGTTCCTATAAGGAAAGCCTCCAGAACTGTGAACTCATAATGGGGCATAGGGAGAAGCAAATCTACTGGAGGCTAAAATTAAAAACTACATTGAAATGATTTACTTCAGATATTGATTTTACTGCTAATAAATAAAGAAATAAAAAAAATGGTGCCGGGGACATTATTATTTAAATACAGGGGCGGCACTACCGCTGGTGCAATGCTCCGGGGCCGTGCTACTGTAAAAATAAATAAATAAAAAAAGGTTAAATTCAAAATGCACCTGGGGGTCGCCACCCTGGCACCTCTATTGCCCCCACCACCTCAGTCCCCCACCCCCCATGCCCTCTTGGCCTCACCAGACTCTGGTTTCTATGCCTCTCCTGCAAAAGCATCATATCCGGGGCAGGGAATCCCAAATTACTTCACATGTGTGTGATGTCATTCAGGATTTCCTGTCCCAGCCAGAAGACTCACAGGCAGGGGAGGGATAGAAGTACATGAGATGGTGAGGTCAAGATGGCCCGGGGTCGGAAACCCCAGTTGCCTTGGAATTTAAAAAAATAAATAAAAAATTGTTTTTGGTAGAACTCGGTGCCTCTCCAGAGCAGAGCCCTTGGTGCATTGCACAGGATGCACCAGCAGTAGTTCTGTCCCTGCATCTAATAGAAATTATTGTCACTATTACTATTAAGGTTAGCAAAGTTAGCAGTTTTGCTATTTTTAATTATCTTCCCTTGAGGATTAATTAATAGCTCCATAAACCATCAATCTCCTCTTTCTTTTAGGTTTTGAAGATATGTGTTTCTACAGCGCTTGTTTGTGCTTTGTGATGTAGGAATGGGTTAGGGCATCCATGTCAAACTGGCTGTGGCTTTCTGAACATCTTTCCTGTTAAATAATACAGCATCTGCCACATTTTATGTGTCTTAGTGTTATTAAACTTAATTCATAGTGTTGTTGAACCGTAACATAGGTCCATTTTGAGGTATGACACTTTGAATGTGGTCCTTAATAGCATACAACTTTGATATGTTTCGGTTAGGAGGGCAATGTCCAGGTATTATCAATGTGACAAAGTAAATCATTATCACACATAATAGTTTTCATAGAGTGTAACGGTCCAGGCAGTAGCTCATGCGCATTAAGAAAACTGTTAAACAATGCGCTGCACTCAGCGTTAGCCGTGTGAGTGCATTACCTGTACATGCACGCAAATGCACAGTGTTAGCCACGCATTCGTAGTGCGCAGGATGTGCCGCGCATACACACTGCGCGCCAATGTGCGGCGCTAGCCGTTCTGCACAGTTTGGGGCGCCCCACACACGAGCTGGGGAGGGAGGGGAGAAAGACATATGGGAGGAAGGTGTAGGGGAGAAAGACACAGGGGAGGAGGGAGGAAGACACAGGGGAGGAGGGAGGAAGACACAGGGGAGGAGGGAAGGAGGGAAAGAGACACAGGGGATGGAGAAGGGGGGAAAGAGACATGGGAGGGGGTAAGAGACACAGGATGGGGGGAAGACACAGGGGAGGGGGGGAAGACACAGGGGAGGGAGGAGGAGGGAAAGAGAAACAGGGGAGAGAAGAGGAGGGAAATGACACAGGGGTGGGGAAAGAGACACAGAGGAGGGAAGGGGGAGGGAAAAGAGACAAAGGGGAGGGAGAGCAAGGGAAAGAGACACAGGGGAGGGAGAAAAAAGAAACAGGAGAGAGAAGAGGAGGGAAGAGACACAGGGGATGGGGGAGAGAGACACAGGGAAGGGAGAGGGGGGAGATTAATGAGAGCCTTATTCTATTCAAGACAAGTAAACTACTTTCAAAAGTAATTTTAACTACGAGTGCTTTTTTCAGCAATGTTAAATTCAATGCTCCACACAAATAATATTAGTGAACACACACACAACTGGTAAACTCAAACGTTATTAAAAAAAAATGTTCTAAGATATACTGTAGAAGGGAATATGTGTGCATTGTATACAACCATTCCCATTCTGGATCACTACCTTGTTGTGGGGAAGGGGCTTGTGTACTTCAGTGAAGCTGCACAATGTAGGGTCACCCAAATGGGGCAGGTCATAGCAGAGAGGTCAGACAAATCACAATGTAGGGTCACCCAAATGGGGCAGGTCATAGCAGAGAGGTCAGACAAATCACGGTCCATTGGAACTGGCAATGCACTCCAGTATATTTGCCATGGAAACTTTATAGATAAGTACAACCAGACACAAGATGTTCCTGGCGTGATGTGGTCCATAAGGTCATGACTAAACAACAACATACAACCATTCCTAATAATACTTAAAACATCTCTCCTACTTTTTATGAGAAGGAGATCATAGAAGAGATATAAAATCTGTAATTATGCTGTAGTCAAAATTATTGACCTGCTGGGCCACAAATGTTTACATTATTGGTAGTCGGATTTATAGACCTGCTTAAATGCATTTCTTGTAACATGCCTTTTTTTACAGTCATTTCTGTCATATATGTACCAAATGTTGTCAGCTCTATAAATTACATATTATAGGGGGATGGCAAAATCACATAGGGCCTCATTCAATTAACTGCCGTAGGAGATGCCTGGCCGCAAGGACCGGGCCGCAAGCTACTTCGGTATTCTATTCCATTGCGGCCGAGGGCTCCAGTTAACCCTTGCGGCCACCCGCACTGCAGGAAAGCCAAGGTCGCTATTCAAATGCTACGTGAACCCTTTCGTCAAGGCCGTAATTAGCTAAAACCGAGCCGCAGCTTACTTACACCAAAAAGGTCCCGCAAGGCTCTTACAAATCAGAGCGCCAATTAAGCACATAAAAAAGCCATGCTGTACTTTGATGAGACGTGAAAGTGATTGGAGGTGTTAGAATTCATAGCACAACATTTCCCTACACTTAAATCTGAAAATCATTTTTATTGTAATTCATGTTCAGTTTCCGTGTCCAGAGTCCCACGGGCTTGGAGCACATCAGACCCGCAAAGGCTACGGGATTAGCCTTCGTCAAGTCCGTAAATGGGTAAAATAGACCCACATTTCGCAAAGGGCTTACTTACAAACCGTAGCACTAATTAAGCAAATAGAAAAGCCATCCTGTTCTTTTATTAAAAGTGAAAGTGATGTTTGGTCTTAGAATTAATCTTCGTGTTCTATCTATCATGCAAGCCCGCACGGGTTTGAATAACGAGCTACAGGCTTGGAAGACAATAACCCTCCAAGCCCGCAGGGGGCTTTAATTAGGAGCTACGGGCTTGGAGGATATTCACCCTCCAAGCCCGCACGGGCTTGAATAATGAGCTACGGGCTTGGTCATTGAAGTCTGTGGGACTTGGACAGATTTTAAACCTAAAATCAAAGATTATAATTTGGCGATGTGCAAGCTTGAGAATGTTTTGCTATTAATCCTCATACCCCCCATTGTGTTTCCCATCATTTAGAGTGTTTTGCAGTGATGGATTGAATATATATTTGCTTCTACAATGCTTTGAGTTTGCGGCCTTCAACCTCCGAACCCGTATGGGTTTTAACAAGGATGAGCCCATTGGACTTGGGACGTAAAATAAACCGGAATTGAAATATTGGATTTGGGCGATGTCCAAGCTTGAGAGGGTGTTGCTATTAATCCTCATGTCCCCCATTATGATGCCTAGCATTTACAGAGCTTTACAGTGCTATCTTGAATTTATATTTGCATCTACAGTTTTCTGACTTTGCGGCCTTAAATCACAATTTATGGGCGCGCTGGAAACGCTTGCGGCCGATTGCATGATTTGCAGCAGGCCGTAAGGGGGACCCTTTTGCGGCGCCATCCATTTGAATAGCAGAGTAGCAGTAGCGCTACACAGGGCCGTAAGATGGATGCAAGGAATCGCAGCATTGCGGACATTTTACGACCGTTAATTAAATGGGGCCCATAGTGTATAATCTACTTAAAATATAGATAAATCCAATACTCAGTTAATGTGTTCATATTCAATAGAATCCTCTTTTCTGCATTAAATGTGATTTAATCCCTAAATAAGTAAAGTTTCTTATATTTACTTAACAATACAACTTGATTATTTTCATTAATAACAAGCCCACAGAGAAGCGAAATAATTCAGACGACTCAACAATAAAAATAGCTGTTAGATTGAATTTGATGACCACATACACTGACAGCATTAAGCTCAGGATATAATATAACCATTGCTGTCAACTGTTACAAAGGAATGACTGTTGCAAGAACTCTCCAGCTCTAAAGCCAGTACATCTGAAACAACATGTATACATTAAAATAATTTGAAAGAGGTCAACAAAAATTATGCAAGCTGTAAAATGAAAATCTTATAAGGATATTTACTATTTATTGTTTGGTGAAGAGAAGTGAGAAGGGTGGCATGTAAGAGACACAACGTTCTGGAGAATATATTTTCATAAAAACAGGAATACTAGAATAAATAGTCATATTTTGCAATAGGTGTAGGCTCAGACATTTTTTGCATGATTACTACTTCACAGAAACGGTAGTAATTGAATGAGTTGTATTAACAAATACAACAACAGAGATTAAGAGCCTCATTCAATTTGAAGGTCGCATCTCGCTGTATACAGGCCATATGTCTAAAGGCCTGTTGTGGGATTGCGGTCGGCTACAAATCTGGTGCTATTACATTGAACAAGGGCGCAAGTTACGGCCAGAAGCCTCAAGCCCATAAACCCCTACCGCCACTGCTAACTGTTAATGGGCTGGACAAGATGGGGTACGCAGATATGATCCAATCACTGTATAACGGACTGCGATGCAGGCCTTTCATCCAATAGAAAGCGGTCTAGCTGAAGATGCTTGACAGAGAGAGATTATAAAGTTGCGTTGACTGTGTTGTAGAATTTGACGAAGCAGTACGCAGGTCCCAGAGTTGGTGGGTTGAGCAGAGTGAGTGAAAGTAGGAGAGTTTCCAGAGCAGTATATTGCGGTTTTGTTCGTTTATATTCATCTATTTACGAATTTACATTTAATCTTTGATGACACATATTTACTAGTTACACATAATACCAATACGCATAAATTAAACTACACACAAAGATACACATAGAGCTAGGTCACTCCATACACACACCCCCATCTCATCCCCCACACCCCATCCCCCAACAGTTAATAAATACACATAAAACACACATTTTTTCCTTCATATATAGATACAAAAAGACTTATTTTTATTTATCCTTATATTCGTTTTGGGATTTAAATGGAGGGCGGAGAGAGGAGGGGAGAGCAGTTTAGAGGCGGGGAGAAGGAGATGAGGAGAGGCGAGGAGGAGATAGAGGTGGCCCTGGGGAGTGGTGGAGGAGAGGAGAAGGAGGTGAGGAGGAAATGGAGGAGGTGGAGTTTAAGGAGGAGTTGGAGGAGAAGTTGGAAGAGGTGAGGAGAGTGGCGGAGAAATGGAGGAGGGGGAGAGCGGAGGAGAGGTGAGTGCTGGAGGAATCTCTCTTTCAGCATCAAGGAGGTCTAGGTCCAGTGGTGAGCTAAAGGGCGAGTGCGTCCGCTCCATCGGAGCAGGGAGTCAGCGAGCGATCCCCAGCCAAGCAAGAACCGGCGCAGAGATGAGAAAAGTAGTGGAGCTGAGGGCCCTGGTTCAGAGGAGGAGGATGTCATCTGGGCTGTGGGGTCACCAGCAGGACCATCATTCGCACCGGCAGCATTTTAGCCTACTGTCCCCCTCCTCCAGAGACTGAGCGTTTCACCAGGGACCAGCGAGGCTTGAACCCATCTCCTCCTCCCCTCACGAGTGCTGTAGACTGGCCACCGCAACCACCAGGGCCAGCAATACCAGCACCACCCTCAAGGAGTGAGGCTCCAGCCGGGCCCCAGACCCTCCCCTCTGGTCCATCACCACCGCCACCTCCTTACCCAGCAATGGCCCACGGACCTCCATCCCCACCAGGCTGCGCAGGCAGAGATGCTGGCCATCATGCGGTAGCAGATGGAGTATCTTCGGGGGATTCAGTCCAGCATCTCCGCCAATCATGCAGAGGTCATGCGCAGCCTGTCCAGGCCCAATAGGGAGGAGAGGAGGCACCATCTAATGACTGAATCTTACCTTGCCGGGCTGCTCAGGATGGGTGCGGTCCACCACCAAGGAGACGTCGGACGACCATGGGGGATTGGGGCCCTAATGCTAGGCGGAGGAGGATTGAGGGGCTGCACATATGTTTTGTGCCTTCTCAACAACACTCCTCCGTGACAATCTATTGGTCCAAATGTAAACTTAATCTAGCCTGGCTACAGAGTCTTGGATCTTTACCTATGTGATGGTGATATTTTGTACGCAGATGCCTACCTCCCATCACATGATCCATGATCCTCTTCTCTGTGGACACCTAGGGTTCTGTGTAACATTTCACCAATTGATGGTCATTGAGGAATGCTGTGGAGAAAAGATACTGCAGTCCCTATTTTTTAAGGCCTTATTTTGCAGGATTATGTTTTTGTTTTGTTTTGTTTTAGGTACAATTCAGGTCCATGAAGGCATCTTCTGCATCTGCAAGAATTGTGAAGGAAATATATGAAGTGTAAGATTTTAACAGTGCCTCTCAGGGACACATTCCTTCAATTACCCCCCCCCCCCCCCCCCCCCCTTTAACATGTAGCTTCCACAATATTAAAGCTATCATATAGCCAGATATCTAAGACACGATTGTTGTTAGCTTAAATGTAGATTAAGACTAATATGGCTGTGGACTTATAAAGTCTGGCAATGGCATTTTAATGACAGCCAGCATTAATATATGCACTAGTGAAGCTTGTGATCCTGACATCAATATCAGTCTGAGAACAGATCATTGGGTCTAATGTAAGTAACACTGAATCTGGCTGCTGACCTTTGTGTCCTCTCCGTATTAATGGGTATTTTCCCCTATTGCTGATATTATGAGTATCCTTTTAACATGTCCTAATACCTGTATAGCTAATGGATGTGATATCAATGTTGATGAACAATATCACATAGAGAAGGTGATAGTAAACCTTGACCACTGATGCTGGTCACAGCTAAGCATTTATTGTGAGATGACACACCATTATTAATGGTCATGGCCAGTGAGTTCTTCTGAGAACTAACTAATGCTTGCAGATTGGAATCAGGTGAGTTGGTTTATTGTTTCAGTATTTAGCACTGTACTGTACATGCATGTTTTTTTATATGCTATTCTCTTTTTCTTTTTGTGACAACTTTTTTTTCTTCAGATTTGTGTTTTAGAACACACAGTATATGTGAAACTGGATTGAATTACACAGTCCAGAGGTTTTTTCATCTGTTTCATTGTGCAGACATAGACAAGTTGTAAGGGCTATGCACATTAATGGTTTCTTCCATTAAATGGAGTGATTTCTGATGATCCTTTTTGTCATCAGATTCCTGTTGCAGTGGTGTAGAGACCACCGGTGACCCTGGCAGGTGCTATGCATCATGCAAATTCTAGATTATGACATTACCCACTTTAAGTATACACTTTTTCCCCAAAACAAGTTGTCACAATCTGCTTCCTCAAGGGGGCTTGATATGAACCTAGCAGCATTGTGTAGTTCTTGTTCTCTCTGCCCCAGAAGGTGGCTTCTGAAGAGGGCAATACTCAAAAGGCACAGGCAGAGAATACTGGATACATTTTACTAGTGGCCTATGGCAAGACCACACCCCTATTCACGATACAAAACACAGAAACAGTCTCACACCTTGGATATGTGAAAACTAGAACTCAACCTTTATTGAATTATGGAACCAACATATTTATACTGTATCTCACATACCACACCCTTGTGTACCTTTGTGTATGTGTGTGATGTCAGCACTAAGACACATCTGGCTTGCAACCTTGGTTGCTATAAAAGCTCTTGTGATCAAATTCACCAGATATCGAAAGCTGGCTAGTGAAACAACCTTGATGTTAATCTCAAGTGTTTGCTTAGGACTACTTGAAGTGCATACATGTATCTCGGCTTTACCTTAATCTCATGTATTCTCCTGTTCTATAAACAATTTCACTCATATCATAACTAGTATACATAATAACCATGTACAGGCAACATATAACCACACACAATACAATTTCTTCCCCTTTCCTCTCTAGTATAGCATGTGACGTTTATCCTGTGTGGATAACTTTCCATCTATACAGGTGTTTACCGGTCCTCTTGATGTGACAGTCCATCCATGTGATAGCCTCAGTGGCTCTATGGGCACCCTGCTTCCCCCTGTCCAGGGCTAATATTCACTCTTTCCCAGTGGCCTAGTAACCTTCCCAAGCCCCTTGGTGAGACTTATAAGACCACTGCCCTGGAGGACCCTTCAAGGTAGTCCAGGGGAAACAGTACATCCAGGCTAGTAGATCCAGCAAAAACTTGGGAGGGTCATTCCCAAGCAAAGCCCTATACTTCCATGTTACGGAGACCTTGTGTCTCCAGATTCTGAATCAGTACTGGGTCCCATGGGTAAAATTGAGGAGTACAAGTTTCCCTTTGTCAGGCCTGAGCTTTCTCCTGAATAAACTGGAATGCTGGAGTTGCAACATGGGCTAGTGACATTCTCTGGTATCATCCATGCTGTACTAATGGGCAATTCTGACATAAGCCGATGTGGTTCAATAGCCAACTCCCCTCCAAACAAGCCTTGCCAGTGGCCCCTCCTTTCCATGGTTATAGGCACACAAACAGTGTCTTTGGTCAGCTGCCGTGGAGTCAACTTAGGAAGGTGACAAACCACAACCAGGTGTACCCTCTGGCTCTTTGGTCTCTGGATCCTCAGGTGGAACCTCCTGGCTCTCTCCATCTAAGACTGCCTGGTATGTAGATACAGGCAGCCCTTGAGAAGCAGCTGTTACTGCCTCTTGTTAAGGCTAAAGAGCAGGGTCGCATTTCCCCAGGTCTTCCCAATGCTTCAAACTGGGTGAGGCTCAGCCCCCTAAAGCTAGGAGTCAGTTCTTCCTCTTCCCAGTCAACCCCATGCATGAAGGCATCCTTGCTACTTTTAGAATTCCTGGTATCAGAATCCTCCCAGTCCATACCTTTATCTTCTGACCCAGCCTTGGCAACATTTAGCTGGGTCCCTGTAGTCTCTGAGAAGTTTTTGGGCTAGTGGATCCTAATTAGTAGCCTTGCGCTCAGATTTTCCAGATCCTTCCAATGTCTTAGTTCCGATGGACTACAATAGTCGTATATTATTTGTTGTATATTCTATATATATATCTTGGGGCTGCTCCCCTTTGTTTGATACTGTTCACAAACGTATCAAGTATGCTGATAAACGAAAAGAAAGGGGGGTAGGAGAAAGTGCACCACTATCTAGTGCAGATTATTCAAAAGGTAAGCTATTGGATACACAATATGTGCAACTAGAATAATTGGCCTCTCACCTTGAATACCTTCAAAAAATATGAGGTATATAAAAGCATTGGTGAGATTGTTCTTGTCGATCTCTGGTGGTGTGGCCATCCACTATTGTTTTTAGATGTGGAAAAAAAGTAATGAAGTAAATAATAATGGTGATTTGTGGAAATAGATCATACTAAAGTCCCATAGATTTAAAGAAGAACTTTATTATACACAATACTATTCCACATAAACAATGAAATAAAAAATGTGAAATAAAAAATCACTATTCGCAGTAATGATAAAATTGTGGCAGAAGTAGTACAGACAAGCTAGTGTGGTTGTCAGGTACAAAAATCCCAGTTACATTGTGATGATAGGATAAATGCGTTTCGTCGCTCTCAGCAGCTTCCTCAGTATCTCATCCCCTAGGAGAAAAACAGATATTTTTTCTTTTGTATGTGTATGTCCATATGTGTATAGATATAAATCTAGGTATACACGGAATATTAATTACAAGGGATATTCAATAGTTATAATACAATATAAAAGCATAAAAAAGTTATAGTAATAATATACTATACATAACAATAACGGTATACACAATCACATGATTAATCCGTATCACTTATTTCATAAAAAAGTTAAAATACGTGAAGCAATATCAATAAATTCTAAAATATAAATAATAAAATCTAAAACATAAATAATTTATAAAAATGTATAAAATGCCCCATGACACTGATATTCCCCTGGTAGTGTAATATAAATGGTGATCGTATATATGTCTAGCAAATGACATTATTTGTATCCATTAAACATTAAACACAAATACATATTCATATAAATACACCCACAATCCACCAATGTGGATATAGAATAATGATAGTGAAGTATGTAGATTGGAAACAATTAGATTATAAGAATATAAAAAATGTAATATAGTAAACTTTATAGTAAAAAATCAGTGAATAATGCAAAGCACTCCTCAATATAGCAACATGCATATAAAGTATTGAACTTAAAAATAACAGAATACAGTGAAACAATAAAAGCACAGGTAAAAAATAGACATGAATAATGAAGTGAAACAGGAAGCCTGAAACACTTACATAATGGTAAATACTTCTAAAATGGTGAGAAAGGTATGATGTGTCAAATAACCCCATATATAGAAGAATGTGTGTGTAAAATGTGAGTGATGATAACTCTAACCTATTATCTGAATATAGATAATAGCTTACCTTACAGATAGTAAAACTAGTGAGGCTTGTCTTTGTTCAAACAGTGAATTGCGCCAAAACTCTGTCTTTTGAATTAATGCTTAGGCCCTCAAAGGAAGTGATGTCATCAGTTGCAAGGTAGATTAGACAGAGTTATGTGCGTCATCAGTTGCTAGGTAGATTAGACAGACTAATGTGCGTCATCAGTTGCTAGGTAGATTAGACAGACTAACTTACTGCGTGTAAATGCTATAACATGGCTATATAAGGATCTATCTATTATCTGATCACTAAAAATGGTGAAAATAAATATGAAAATATGTGTATAATGTTAACAATGACCATTGGTATGAAACTATAAACTCCAAATCACTATACCATTAAAGAAAGGGGATACAATGATCTAATTGGTTCATATAATTATTATACAGAGGATAGTCCTCCAACGGACAAAAGAAATATAGGATATATGAGTTGAATCATGAGCATGATGACAACATAGAATGAATGAAGCCCATGTAGAAGTCAATTGGGTTGACCAGATTAAATAAAAAATGAAAAATTTGCAAATTTGAAGCTAATATGAGCTAGAATGGTTAAAAAAAAAAAAAATATATATATATATATATATATATATATATATATATATACATAGATAATAACCAATAACAGTATAAATATATCTACTGATGGATATTAATATCGGTAGGTTATATATGTATATATATATATATATATATATATATATATATATATATATATATAGTAAATAAAAAGTACATCTGTGTTCACATTTGAACGTCTAAAGCAAGTTAAAAAACCTGTTTCCAGCTCAGAGTTCCAAGAAAAATAGTTATTACATTGCATTCTGGGACGCTGAGCTGGCACATGCAAATGTGCCCACAAATGCCTCGCTCTTCAATCCTAGCCATTATCAAACATGGCTTCCTTTAAGCTTACGCATGCTGTATTACACAGATTTAATGCAAAGCCAAGGTTGGATTAAACATAGGCAGAGTATCCAATCCATGTACAGCTGTTTCAAGCTTACTGGTTATCATCAGCATGGAGCGGGATCTCAGCCTGTTTTGTGGACCTTATCAGTAGGTAGTTCACTACAACAATCATTTATAATATGGTGGGCAAAAGAGCGATATAAGCCCTCCACCGTACAGTAGTACAGTAAATAAAAAGTACATCTGTGTTCACATTTGAACGTCTAAAGCAAGTTAAAAAACCTGCTTCCAGCTGAGTTCCGAGAAAAACTGTTATTACACTGCATTCTATGAAGAGATATATATATATATATATATATATATATATATATATATATATATATATATTTATATATGTAAATGGATGATAAACAATATCTGTATAAAAATATCTGCCAAGGGGTGATTATACCTGTAGGGAAATGGAAAAGAAAGCTAGAAGTATACTAATGGTGACTAGCATAGTAAGAAGAAAAATAAATATATATATATATATATATATATATATATATATATATATATATATATATGTATTAAAAATAATAATAGTATCTTGAAAATATAATTTTTTATAAATAGAAAAAGGGCCTATGGGTTCATGTCCAATAAAACCTGAAAAACTGATAAATGAATGGCCCCCATACCGAACCTGATGGCTATTTAAAATATATATCCTTGCAAGATACAAACTGCTGCTGGGTAGGGAATGTTCTGTATGAAAAGTTATGTGGTTAAAAAATCTGCCAAATCGATGTCTCGATTAAGGTCATCTGGTTCCAGTGTTCCAAGTTTGTAGATTCACCTGGTTTCAGCTTGTCTTAGTCTTAGAGTTATTTTCACCTCTCTTTTGATTCTTGATCTGTTCTACTGCTTGAACTGTCACTCCTTTGGTGTCTTTGTTGTGTATTCATATGTTCCGAGAACCCATTTTTGAGGTAGCCTTTGTTGACGTTGTAAATATGTTCCCTGAAGCCTGTCTTGAGTGATCTAGTGGTCCTTCCTACATACTTCAGGCCACAAGAACACGTGATGACATGCACAACGAACTCCGTCTTACAATTAGTAAGGTCCCGTATTTTTAATTTTTTCTAATCAAATGTGGAGTAAATCTTGTTTTTTTCTTTTCTCTTTAAATGGGGGCACATGCAACAAGCTTTTGTTCCACATTGGAAAGTACCCACTGACGGGCAAATAAGTCCACTGGTGTGTGTAACATGTGAACGTAGTTCGCTTGGTGCCAGTATGTTTTTGAGGTTTTGATTCTTCTTAAAGGCAACTGTAGGTATATTGGGTAGGACCTGTTTAAGGATTGGATCCTCCATGAGTATAGGCCAGTATTTACGTAAACCAGTTCTAATGGATTGTGCAGCTCTGTTGTATTTAGTGAGGAATCTACACTGGTTAGTAGATTGTGTGTCAGTGTGTTTGACTTTCTTTTTGATAAGATCCATCCTATTGAGTTCTCGGGCAGCATATTGTGCTTTCTTGACCATGTGGGTCTTGTAACCTTTTTCCAGAAATTTCTTAACAAGAATCACACTACCGCAGCCATAATCAATAAGATACCAAATTGGTATTTTTTTTTACTTATATTTACATATTTGTGTGCTTACTCTTTTTGGATTTATAGAGCAAATCACTAGTTTCTTGAATATAGGAGAGGGGGGGGGGGGAGAAAAGTTTCTGTTGTTCTTTAGATAGTATGTATTTATAAGATTCTAAGGAAAGGCTGAAAAGGAAGCATCCTAATTCAGGCTCTTTGAAATGAGGGCTCCCAAGGTGTATATCCACCTGTACTCGGACTGTAGCAATTTTTTGCTACTGTCTCCACCTCTGGATCTTAATTGGACACTGTCAATTATATGGAATTTTAGACAGTCCAGATCTCCTTGATGGTGTATTCGTACATGTTTAGAAACCGGGGTATCCAATTGGTTTCTTATTGATCCAATGTGCTCCAAAATCCTCCTCCTCAATTGGCGATCAGTCTTCCCCACATACATTTTATCACATCTACAGACTGCTACATATACTACAGATGTGGAGGCACCGTTGTAAAACATCCTTAGCGGGTATTTTTTCTTTGTAAGTGTATGCTCAAAAATGTTTTCAGCTGCAATATATTTGCATGCTTTGCAGTGCCCGCATTGAAAAAGTCCTCTAGTTGGTTTGAGCCAATCATGCTCCTTTTTGGATGTATAGAAACTGTGCATCAGCTTTTCTCTGAGACTCATGCCTGACTGACGCCTTTTCTGATATAACTTCACTTAAAGTGGGGTCATCCTTGAGAAGGTACCAATATTTATCCATAATGGCACGAATTTCGGTGCTGTCCGAACCGAAGGTTAAAATGCATCTTATTTGTTTCTTTATAATTATATAGTAATTGATTCCTTTGTTTCTCTAGTGTATTTTAATATGCCAGCTTCAGAACTCTATTTGGATACCCTTGGTTCTTAAACCGTTCTCTTAGTTCTTTTTTGGCTTGCTCTTTAAAATCTTTAATGTTATTACAGTTTCTCCTTAAGCGAATATACTGTCCTGTTGGTATTCCACGTTTCAGAGGTAGCGGATGTTCGCTTTTCCAATTAAGCAAGGAGTTTGTTGCTGTGTTCTGAGCACAGTCGTATGTAAATTACCTTCCAGATCTGTCTTAATAAGTAGATCCAAAAATTCAAGGGTTTGATCATTAATTGTATATGTGAACCTTAAGTCCATATCGTTCATATTGAAATCACCTACAAATTTTTCAAAGTCCCTTTTTGAGCCTGTCACAGGAGTATATCCTTTGTGAAGTGCCGAGGAACAGGTTGGCATAGTTAGGGGCATACGCAGCTCCCATCGCTGTGCCCCTAGCCTTTCTATACCATCTTTTGTGGAACAAGAAACAATTCCTCGTTAATATGAATTTTAATAGGAGCAGCAAAAAATCATTCCACTCTCCTTGCTCAATCCCTCTGGCACACAAAAAATATTTAGCAGCTTTTATATCAAGATGGTGTGTTATTCTGCTATAGAGATGCTCTACATCTATGCTGGCTAGAAACGCTGTTGTTGGCACACTGATGTTATCCAAACTTCTTAATACATCAGATGTGTCCTTGATAAATGATGGTAATGCTGCAACAAGATCCTTTAAATTATCATCCACAAATTTACTTATTTTCTCTGTTAGATTTCCATTTCCGGAAATTATTGGTCTCCCCGGTATTGGCATAATCTGTTTATGGATTTTAGGTAATGCATAGAATGTAGCCACTACAGGGCATTTAGGAAGTAGATGTTTCAAGTTCTTATCTGAAATAAGATTCTTTTATTTCGCCTGTGTTAGAATATTTTTTCATTTCTGATAGTATACAGCAGTGGGATTCTTTTGTAGCACCTCATACGTATTCCGATCGTCTAGAATCTTTAGGCACATTCTCTGATAATCCATTTTCTTCATAAGGACGGTATTACTGCCCTTATCTGCTGATTTAATTTCCAGGTCACTTTTTTGCAGATCTGAGTGACTTGCGTTCTTCATTAAATAGATTTCCCACATCATTAAATCTCTTTTTTCTTTTTTCATACAACAATTCCATATCCGTTGTAACCAGTTTTAGAAATATCTCAATATTATCCTTTTTTACTTTTATCAACATATTTTGAGATATCCTCTGCATATATCTTGTTAACATCTTCATTCTCTTTCAGTAGATCAACAAGATTCTGTAGTGCAACGTTGTCTCCATAAGGAAGGTCCAATGCTTCCATCTGTCTTTTTTTTCTTTTCCACAAAATACTTTCTAAGGGCTAATTTCCTTGTAAATAAGTTCAGGTCTTTAATGTTAGTAAAAAGATTAGAATTTTTAGATAGAACAAATGAAAGCCCTTTTTCAAGCACATCAACGTGCTCCTTGCCCAGTGGGAATTTGGAAAGATTTATAATTAGGTTTTACACTGTTTGAAATTCTTGATCTTTTTCACTTGATCCGTAACATTCTTTTCTTTATATTCATATATCCCAATTTCAGCTCCAATCTCCAAGTTCTTTATTGGTGGTGTATTATTTATGTCATATTGCTTCCGATTCTGGTCATGGAAGAAAGATCTTGTTAAAAATGATATAACATTTACATTGGACTATATTTCATCTCTTCTTTCAAGAGATGTTAGTGGGATTCTTCCCTGTTCCCCTTTGCTTTCCCTCTCCCTCTGCTTTTCTTTGATCTTGTGGGTTTTCGGTCTCGCCCCCTGCCTAAAAAATCATTGGGAGGGATACTGGGATTTTTTCTTTCTAGAAAGGATCTAGTAAACATTCCTGCTAGTGGGAGATTCAAGTAATTAGATTGTCCTCTTTCATCAGATGTGGCCACACTCTCCTCTTGCTCTGAATATTCGATCTAAATTATCTTACTGCTTGTTTTTAAATTCCACTTTATAAGCTTTTTTAAAATTGAAATCTTGCTTATCTCTCATGAATTCACTGTGGTTTCTTATACTCAATTCTTTTTTGTATTTTTCTATATTTTCTTCCAACCTCTTATTGAATTTTTCAAATTATGGCAGATCTTGAAATGTAACGAATTCTTGGAATTGCTTCTCCATTTCTTTATTTAGAGCTCCCAAATTGATCTTTTCCTTTTTTAAGATTAGAGACATCAGATCTAAATATCCTTTTTTAACAATAGCGAGTCAGTCCTGTATACACTTTGGCTCCAATAGATGATCTGCTGGCATCAACTGTATTCTTAGTCCTCTAGAGACAATTTCATTCTTGAGATAATTTTGCAAACTCGTAATCTCTCAAATCGTCCGCACTTGGCGTCTAAAAACCTTTTGTAAGGTCTTATATACCGCTGACAGGTTTACATTTAGTTCATTCTTTGGGATCTCTCTTTCT
This sequence comes from Discoglossus pictus, assembly GCA_027410445.1. Taxonomy (NCBI): domain Eukaryota; kingdom Metazoa; phylum Chordata; class Amphibia; order Anura; family Alytidae; genus Discoglossus; species Discoglossus pictus. Next base: position 378,473,415 of record CM050166.1, on the reverse strand, counting down.
AGACTGAAAGCTTTTTCAGTTTCTAGCTGTAATTTACAGGGGTCCCACTTACTCAAATCGGAAGTTGCACTTAACAAAACTTTTTCTTTTTGAGCATACTCACCACTAGGTCCCCTTATTAGAGTAAACCCTTTTGAGCATTCTTCATCATTAGATGAGATCCAAAGGGTAGATTAAGACTGTATGGTTGTGCAGCTCAAATATTATGTTTAGTATATGTGCAATATAACAGTATTTTTCAAAGCTCTGAATAGAATTGGTCCTTTAAAATTACTGGTTACATAGTTACATAGTAATTAAGGTTGAACAAAGACTTTCAGTCCATCAAGTTCAACCTTTTAAGATCTCCTCTGATCTGCAATATGCAGATCATAGGAGATCTAAATGTCCATTTTATGAAGTATTAATTACTTAGTTGTTAATTTGTTATTAATCAATTATTTAATTAATATTTTTTTTTTTATTATTAAACCAGAGGAAGGCAAACAGAAAAAAAAAACAAGTAAGACTTAGCCAGTCATCTCAAAGGGAGAGAAAGAAAAAAAATTCCTTTCTGACCCCAGATACTGGCAATCGGATTTCTCCCTGGATCAATACTGTCTCTCTAATTATCCATGATAACCCTGAATTCCCTTTTTAATTGGAAATAAATCCAGTCCCCTTTTAAAGTTATCTATCGAATCCTCTGTCACCACCTCCTCTGGTAGAGAATTCCACAGATTAACCACCCTTACTGTGAAGAAACCTTTTCTTTCTTTAAGGTGGAATCTTTTTACTTCTAACCTCAAGGGATGTCCTCTTGTCAGTTTAAAACCTCTTGGCACAAAAAGCTCCCTTGACAAATCTTTATACTGACCCTGTATGTATTTATATAAGGTAATCATATCTCCTCTTAGACACCTTTTTTCTAGAGAAAATAAGTTTAATTTGGTTAGTCTTTCTTCATAACTTAGCGCCTCCATTCCCCTTATTAGTTTTGTTGCCCTACTCTGTACCTTTTCTAGCTCTAAAATTTCCTTTTTATGAAGTGGTGCCCAAAATTGTACTCCATATTCCAAATGAGGGCATACTAGAGATTTGTATAGTGGCAGAATGATATTTGCTTCCCTTGCTTCTATACCCTTCTTAATACATGCTAATATTTTATTTGCCTTTGCAGCTGCTGCTTGGCTTTGAGCACTGTTACCTAGTAGTTGTCCACAAGCACTCCCAAATCCCTTTCAATATCTGATACACCTAGATTTGCTCCATTAAGATTATAAATTGCATGGCTATTTTTCCTTCCCAGATGCATAACTTTACATTTATTCGTATTAAATCTCATCTGCCATTTAGATGCCCATTCCTTAATTTTATGTAAATCCCTTTGGAGGGAAAGCACATCATTATCTGATTTAATTACCTGGCACAACTTTGTGTCATCAGCGAAAATGGAGACACCACACTCCAATCCTACCTCTAAGTCATTAATAAATATGTTAAAAAGGAGAGGACCTAATACTGAACCCTGAGGAACCCCACTTACCTGGTAGAGACCCTGTGTTGAATCTTGAAAAATTAAATATAATGATTTGGCTATTAAAGAACCCAGTTCCCTCAGTACCCGTGGATGTATTCCATCATATTTTTTCCAACCTTCATTTTCTATTTTAGCCAGTCTAATAGCGCTTTTGCAAGCCTTGTTGATTTCCTTGTACTCCCGTAAAGCAGTCTCTGTCCCCTCTTGTTTGTAAAAATTAAATGCCTTCTTTTTACTCCTTATCTTGATCTTTAAATCATTGTTAAGCCACATTGGATGGGATTTACTCCTTTTACTATTATTCCCACATGGTATATGCTCATGTGTATGTATATTTAGTAAGGATTTAAATGTTGTCCATTTATGTTCAGTGTTTTTACCTATCAAGCTGGCTGTACAACCTGGTTGCATTATTTTTAAGCATATTTTTTTTTGCCTTTATATTTTATATTTTTTTCCTTTTGTTTATCCTATGATTTAAATTGTTTTGTTCATATGAGGATAACCCAGTCTGCAGTAGATTTCTTGGCCCCAGTAGTGGCTTTATGCACTGATTTTTATTTATTTATTTTTTGTATCTGTTTTACTTTACTTTAAAAAATTATTTTTCATAGATTCCTTATTTTTTGATTAAAGGGATATTTCACTTATATATATTCACGATTAGATATTTACAACATATCTACATTTATGATACAATAACACCTATATAATTGTAATTAGAGCCATTGTTAAGCTCTATATATGTCACATATCATAATTATAATGAATTATGAATCTCCTTAGTTGAGTGTACACAATAAGCACTGTTGGACACTATTTAATAGATAGATTATATGGTCCCCCACTAGGCAGATGAGCCAGCAAGCAGTGGTTACGTTCACATGTTACACACACCAGTGAACTTATTTGCCCGTCAGTGGGTACTTTCCAATGTGGAACAAAAGCTTGTCGCACGTGCCCCCATTTAAAGAGAGAAGAAAAAAACAAGATTTACTCCACATTTCAATAGAAAATCATCAAAATCCGGGACATTACTAATTGTAAGAGGGATTTCGTTGTGTATGTCATCACATGTTCTTGTGGCCTGCAGTATGTAGGGAGGACCACTAGATCACTCAAGACACGCTTCAGGGAACATATTTACAACATCAACAAAGGCTACTTCAAAAATAGGTTCTCGGCACATATGAATATAAGACACAACAAATACACCAAAGGACTGACATTTCAAGCTGTAGAATGGATCAGGAATCACAAGAGAGGTGGAAATTGAACTCTAAGACTAAGACAAGCTGAAACCAGGTGGATCTACAAACTTGGAACACTGGAACCAGATGACCTTAATCGAGACATCGATTTGGCAGCTTTTTTAACCATATAACTTTTCATACAGAACATTCCCTACCCAGCAGCAGTTTGTATCTTATGCGAGCATATATATTTCAAAGAGCTATTAGGTTCGGTAAGGCTGCCATACACTTATCAGCTTTTCAGGTTTTATTGGTCATAGGCCCTTTTTGTAGAATTATTTTTTCAAGATAGTATTATTATTTTTATTATTTTTAATATATATATATATGTATATATATATATATATATATATATATATATATATATATATATACTAGTGACTTGCCCGTCAAAAAATGACGGTCAGTAAAATTGTAAGGCTGGGAATGCTGTTTGACACACAATGTAAGGCTTTAGGTCGTATGAGCACCTTCGGTGATCATTGCACGCCCCAAGCTGAGTGTCTTCAGTACTCATCGCGAGGCTCATTGCGAACCTCTCTCCTGGTGTACTTTTGCTTCTCTGAGCACCCTTGGAGGTCATTGTGAGCCTCACACTGAGCGCCTTTGGCGCTCATTATGATCCTCTCCGCTTGTGTGCTTTTGGTGGTCTGAGCACCTTTGGCGCTCATTGCAAGGGCCGCACTGATCGCCTTTGGCGCTCATTGCGAGCCTCTGCCCTTGTGTACTTTTGCTCCTCTGATCACCCTTGGTGATCATTGTGAGTCCTGCGCTGAACGCCTTCACTGTTGCTGACCTGAGGTGTAAGTGTCAGCAATGTGTAAAGTGTGCAGTGTAAATAGGCTGCGTGCACGAGGGCAAACCATTTGTTTAGCTGTGTAATTCGGCATTTTGGAATGGTAATGTTATTAGTTGCAAGTTAGTGTTGTAAAATGGCGGCGATTGTCTATGTGTTACGTGGGTGTGGAGCATTTTCCGGTCCATAGTGTATTTTATACCTTGTATGTTCCTGTGTAAAAGTCTTATGTGCTTGGCGGGGTTTTGCGAGTTTAGGGGTCGTGTAGCTTAGTTTTCATTTTTTTCGTCCGCAATTTCTTCTGCGATTTTCGAGTGACGAAACTCGGCAAATTGTGTTTAAATTGTCGTGCAACCTCCCTCCCAGATGTCCTGGCTGTCCCCCCATGCTGTGTGTGATGTTTTGTTTGTATTTTCTTTGTGTTATTGTTTTTTTTTGTATGTGCGCGGTTCATCCGTTAACTTTTTTTTATTTTTTGGACCTTGTATTATTTATTTTTCTTAGTGCTGTGGGTCGTAATTTTTTTTCTCAGTCCTGCTTTCCTTTTTGCAAGTGTTATGGGCCGTAATTTTTCCACACAATTTTTTTGAAATTGCTACTGGTCTCGCATTCTGAATTGTGTAATTGAGATTTCTGTTGACTTGTAGTTTCACAGGTCGTAGTGATGAGCGCCTATGGCACTCATCTCCACCAGTGCAGTGAGCGCCTTTGGCACTCACTGCCTAAGTCGTGTCTGGTCATAGGGAAGGCGCTCATCTCTTTACCAGTGCAAGGAGCGCCTTTGGTGCTCCTTGCCAGCAACTGTGGCTCTCGCTTTGAGCCCGCAAGCATTAGCAACAACTCGTATTGCTCACAACTATATATGTGATATATATATATATTTTTTTTTCTCTTACTACGCTAGTCACCATTAGTATACTTCTACCTTTCTTTTCCATTTCCCTACAGGTATAATCACTCCTTGGTAGATATTTTATACAGATATTGTTTATCATCCATTTACATATATATATATATATATATATATATATATATATATATATATATATATATATTTATATATAGATATAATTTCAAATATATATACATATATACCCTACCAATATTAATATCCCTCGGTAGATAGATCTACACCGACATTGGTTATTATCTATGTATATATAAATATATATATATATATATTATTTTTTTTTAACCATTCTAGCTCATATTAGCTTCAAAATTATACATTTTTCATTTTTTATGTAATCTGGTCAACCCAATTGACTTCTACATGGGCTTCATTCATTCTATTTTGTCATCATGCCCATGATTCAACTCATATATTTTACATTTCTTTTGTCACTTGGAGGACTATCCTCTGTATAATAATTTATAGGAACCAATTAGATAATTGTATCCCTATTCTTTATTTGTATAGTCATTTGGAGTTTATAGTTTCATACCAATGGTCGTTGTTCCCATTATACAAATATTTTCATATTTATTTTCACCATTTTTAGTGGCCAGATAATAGATAGATACTTATATAGCCATGTTATAGCATTTACATGCATTAAGTTAGTCTGTCTAATCTACCTAGCAACTGATAACGCACATTAGTCTGTCTAATCTACCTAGCAACTGATGATGCACATTAGTCTGTCTAATCTACCTAGCAACTCTTGACAACATTTCCTGTTGGGCCCAAGCATTAATTGAAAAGACAGAGTTTTTGGAGCAATTCTCTGTTTGAACACAGACAAGCCTCATTAGTTTTACTACCTGTAAGGTAAGTTATTATCTATATTCAGATAATAGGTTAGAGTTATCATCACTCACATTTTACACACACATTCTTCTATATATGGGGTTATTTGACACACCATACATTTCTCACCATTTTAGAAGTATTTATCATTATGTAAGTGTTTCAGGCTTCCTGTTTCACTTCATTATTCATGTCTGTTTTTTACCTGTGCTTTTCTTTTTCCACTGTATTCTGCTATATTTAAGTTCAATACCTTATATGCATGTTGCTATATTGAGGAGTGATTCACATTATTCACTGATTTTTTACTATAAAGTTTACTATATATTTTATATTCTTATAATCTAATTGTTTCCAAACCACATATTTCACTATCATTATTCTATATCCACATTGGTGGATTGTGGGTGTATTTATATGAATATGTATTTGTATTTAATGGGTAATGGATACAAAGAATGTTATTTGCTAGACATATATACTATCGCCATTTATATTACACTACCAGGGGAATATCAGTGTCATGGGGCATTTTATACATTTTTATAAATTATTTATGTTTTAGACTTTATTATCTGTATTTTAAAATTTATTGATATTGCTTCACGTATTTTAACTTTTTTATGAAATAAGTGATACAGATTAATTATGTGATTGAATATACCGTTATTGTTATGTATAGTATATTATTACTATAACTTTTTTATGCTTTTATATTGTTTTATAACTATTAAATATCCCTTGTAACGAATATTTAGTGTATACCTAGATTTATATCTATACACATATGGACATACACAAACAAAAGAAAAAATATGTGTTTTTTCTTCTAGGGGATGAGATGCTGAGGAAGCTGCTGAGAGCATTAAAACACATTTTTTCCTATCATGACAATATAACTGGGATTTTTGTACCTGACAACCACACTAGCTTGTGTGTACTACTTCTGCCACAATTTTATCATTACTCGTAATAGTGATTTTTTATTTCACATTTTTTATTTTATTGTTTTGTGGAATAGTATTGTGTATGATCTATTTCCACAAATCACCATTATTATTTATCTCATTACTTTTGTCCACATGTAAAAACAATAGTGGATAACCATACCACCAGAGATCGACAAGAACAAACTCAACAGTGCTTTTATATAACTCATATTTCAAGGTGAGAGTCCAATTATTCAAGCTGCACATATTGTGTATCCAATAGCTTACCTTTTGAATAATCTGCACTAGATAGTGGTGCACTTTCTCCCCCCCCCCCCCCCCGCAGTCTTTGTTAGGTAGGTTCAGATCCATGCCTGACTGGCATGTGGCATGACCCCTCCCAACTGGCCAAAACCCATCCAGGGATGCTTCCTCTAGCAAGTCTATATAATCCACCTCCAGCTGTAGCTCCTACTGGATCAAAGGCCAAAGTAAGTTAGCTGTCTGAGAGCCTGCCTCCAGTCCCAGCATGTTACAGTGCTTGGCAAAAAGACACAGGTGTCTTTTCTCTGTCCCCAAGCCACAAACCTGGTCCCCATATACAATATACCAAAGTGCCTCTTCCACCCCCAATGGAAAAAAAAAACAGGCTCTGCCATGAGGTATCCCAAAAGGTTCTACCCAAACAGCATATTGCTTTTTCAGGGCAACCTCCTCACATACCAATTCTTCGACATTCCATTAGCTCATGACCTGGCCATAGTCCCAGGAACGCCATCCATTTGTTTAGATGGCCCATTCCTCTACAGTCCTTTCCAATCACCACACAATTCTCTGTCTCTAATGGGGATTAGCATTTTCCCTCCACAAGAGCTGACAGCGCCATTGCTTGCCCCTCTCCACTTCTCCTGTACTACCTGTATGATCTGTATCCGGAGTTCCCTCTGCTGATCCTTGGTTGAATCTGCAGGCATTATCTCTATCCAGCTTTGGTACAATCTGGACACTTCCTCTTCCTCTGCTGCAGACATCTCTTCATAAGTTGCCATCTTTCTATACTTTATACAGAGATCCCACGACTGCCACACAATTGTCATAACCTGCTTCTTCAAAGGGGCTTGATATGAACCTAGTTCAAACCTACCCCAACAGAAACGTGTGGTTCTCTGGCACAAAAGGTGGCTTCTGAAGAGGGCAATACCTAAAGGTACAGGCAGAGAATCCTGGATACAGGTTACTAGTTGCCTATGGCAAGATCACTCCCTAATTCATAATACAAAACACAGAAACAGTGTCACACCTTGGATATGTGTAAACTAGAACTCAACCTTTATTGAATTATGGAACCAACATATTTATACTCTATCACCCATACCACACCCGTGTGTACCTTTGTGTATATGTGTGATGTCAGCACTAAGTCCCATCTGGCTTGCAACCTTGTTTTTATAAAAGCTCTTGAGATCAAATTCACCAGATATCTATAGCAATGCTCTGCAGCTCAGCCTATGTGCAGAGCATTTTTACCTTATCCTTGTATATTCTCCTGTTCTGTAAGCAATTTGCCTCTATTACATATAATAACCATTTACAGGCAACATATAACCACACACAATAATACATAATCACAATGCAACAATGTCATGCCCCGTTGGCCATATCCACAATAACTGGCAATATCAGTCCTTAAATAATGTAATCATGACACAAGCCTCTTGCCCTCCAGTGATCTGTCCACACCCACACCCATGATATTAATGCACATTCTTGTCCATTTTTGATTGTGCTATGTGTATGAAATAAAGCTTTGTTATACTGTTCTCACCGTGTTTGGGGTTTAGGGACATCCATAGACATCACATTTGTGTCACATTCCTATATCTGTAAACTAATGAGCGATAATATAATATTATAAAACATCATATTATAATGTATATCATAATAAAAGGTTAATACACATGCAACATCCAATTTGTGATACTGTGGAGTAGCAACATTCTCCTGAAGGGCAGAAAAGAATATGACAGGTGATTATGTGGATTGATTGAAAGCAAAACACTTAATGGGATGTCATCAAATGATAATGGGTATACATCTTGGCACATAGCCACCATCAATGGCATGGGACTTTCCAGGAAGGGGTTTAAGTTCAGGTTTTAACAACCCAAGGATTTCAAGCCTATAACACGTTGGCCGTTTGCGGCTTGCAAAAAGCTCCAATTGAATAGCAAATTAACTTACGACCTCCCTTACGGGCTACTATAATTTACAATTGCTCAAATGAATGAGGCTGTATGAGTCCCTGAGATGTGCATAGGGCTATACCAACAGTTAATAAGGCTTGTGTTTTTTTACTCAGAATAAACAGGCAGATTTAAATGGGCCTGCTAAGTTTTAAACTATCCCCATCTATGTTTTATGAATATATCTGTTATGTTCATAGTCAATATAAATTGGTGAGATTCTTTTCATTTCTAGTAATTCCATTTAGATCATACAAATTAATGAGATGTCCATATCTATTTTACAGAGACCTTTGGGGAACTATCCAGATGAACATTTTACAGAGGAAGAGCCAAAGAAGTTAATTAAAGATTTCCAGGAAAGTTTGACTGAGATTTCTAAATCCATTAAAGAGAGGAACAAGTCCAAGAATTTTACTTACCATTACCTGGATCCAGAGTTGATTGAAAACAGTGTGTCCATCTAACCTGAAGACCAGAAGAGGAGAATCTGCTAGACAAGCAGTTTGTCAAAGATTCATCCTGTAGACTAGCTGTTATGATATTATGACAGTATAAAGTATAGCAGAATATGCATTCGGGATCATAGTAAAGCTTTATGCTACAATAGGCTATTTAGATTTATTTGCATGCTACAAGCCACTTACATCTCCTTCTTTGCCCTATCTATATACCAAATAATAGGTCACTGTTGTCTATCTATACCAATAGCATGTTCATGATTGAAAGAGGCGGGCACAATTACCCACAGCAATTTCGCTGCAAACATACATTATTTTACATATGCACACATTATTCCATAACACTGCACCGCTATCCTCAGGCAGCCTGCTACCCCCTCAAATTGTGCTGCCCTAGGCTTGGGCATTGAGGGCCTATGCAGAAACACACCACTGTGATTGTGAAACTATATAATTTACTGTGATTGATAATCTTTTTTTTTAAATAAGTTAAAGAAGAATTTTGCTTAGCTTCCCGCATTTTGCAGACATATCTAAAATTCCATAATAAATACAATGAATCCTATTCAGTGAGTGCAAGTTTTCTTTGTTTTAGTATTTATCTCCATATTTGTTTCACAGTGCCACTGTAATGGTTCATCATTGATAACATTTTAGTAGTAAAGATCATTTTAATATAATGTGATAAAAAATGATGGCACATCTACTGAATGTCGAACACATTTCTCCGCAAATATCTCATTGCTGATCAGCAGCCTTATTAAATTGTGATTCAGCAAATTTAAAAGGGCATTAACATTATTTCCGTCACTCACAACAAAAATAGTAAATCTGGCCAAACTTAAGTACTTATGAACATGTGAGGCTGGGTAGATATGTATCCTAATAAAGAACAATTAAAAACTTGTTTATAAGTTTCCAACAGCCTTATTAAATTGTGAGTCAGTAAATTTAAAAGGGCTCTATTTAAGCACACAGCATATTTTTTTTACAGAAGTTTTTGGTTCGTGAACTTCTATCCAAAAGCAAGGTCTTCACTAACTAAAAACTTCTGTAAATAAAATATGCTATGTGCTTATATAGAGCTCTATTTAATTGATTTGTATTTGTTGTATTTTTCATGTTTTGATGTGCGCCTGCTGCGGCCGATTTTTTCGATGTTGTAATGGGTCTTAACATGCCTCGTATTTTCTTTGCGTAAATTTTGCGAGGGTCGCAGTTGCTGGCAAGGAGCGCCTACATAAAAAGCTTACTTACAGGAAGAGGGAGCATCCAGGACCTTGAAAACTAAGGTTGCACCTCAATTTAAGTCAAATTAAAAGAGTTTAGATACTAAAAAATTCTCTAAGCAAGAGAAAAAATGGCCGCCGAAAAAAACGAAAACGAGGCGACAGAAGTCTAAAGACGCAAAACTCCACCAAACACCTACGTATTTGCCAAAAAACACCTACAAGATTACCGCAACAACCCTCGCAACCGCAAAAACATTACAAACACAATAAATACAAACAACAAACACATAAAAAGGTTACTCACAGCAAGGGGGGGCACTGAGGACCTCTGCAAGTGAAGTTACACCTCCATTTAGGCACAAATTTCAGAGTTTAGAGACCCGAAAATCACCTAAGCGAGAGAAAAAATGGCCGCCGAACAAAACGAAAACGAGGCTAAAGGTCCCTAAACACGCAAAACACTACCATAAACACGCAAAACACCACCAAACACCTACGGATATTCCAAAAAAGTTGCATGACATAGAAAACGAAGGACTCTAAATCAGCCACATTATATACACCAAACACCATTAGCTCACTTACAATTTCATTGCCGTCATTTTTTGACGGACAATTCGCTAGTAGTATACATTTATTTGTATCATATAACTGAGATCTTGTCACAACTCTTTCTTGAACTTCCTCTCTTGCTGTTTGAACTGGCTTTGATGAAGGGGCAACTTCTGTTAGAACTACTGTATTTTCTAACTTTTTTTCTCTGATGCCACTTTTCAGTGCTGAAACTACTGCTGAAGCTACTGCTGGTGCAGCAGGTGCAGTGCTCACCACTGGGTAGGGCTCCTGTATTTACAATTTGCGAAATTAAATAGGGGCCTTACAATCACACTCTGGTGCTTGCTGAGAATCTGAAGAGCACAGAGAGTTTTTGACACAGTAAAAGGAGTCATGGTAAATTTGCTAAACAACTACCTGTTGCCACAGGACAAACATTGATTCTTATTTTTCCAAACTTTTTACAACATCATTTAACTTATGATTGGTAAAAGTGTGATGGAATCCCTCCACTGTGCAGAATACAGTAAATAAATAGTAAATGTGTGAATGGCAAAAAATAGGCTAAAAACTTGTTTTCCCAGAAATTCAGTTATTGCACTGCACTCTGGGTAACTGGGCAGGGGCAAGAAAATTACTCCACAATGCATTTTCACTCTTTAATCATAATATCACTTTATAGATGGATCCTTTTAAGCATATGCTTGCTGTAATACACAGCCTTTAAACATAACACGGGATGGATCCTGCACAAGTTAAGAGATCTACCCAGAGCCAGTACCATTTTAATCTTAATCGTAGCACTGGTTCTTAACTCATGCTTTTGATTTTCTGGGAAGGCTATTGAACCATTTACTGTAACTTATGGTGGGAAAAAGAGTTATAGAAGCCCTCCACTTTGCAGAATACAGAAAGTAAATAGTACATTTGTGTTCACATTTGAATGTCTAAAATAAGATACAAAAAAATATTTTCTGCTCAGAATTCCCAGAAATACAGTTATTGCACTGCACTCTGGGTCACCAATGCATTTATACTCTTTAATCCAAATACCACTTTTTACATGGCCCTTTTTAACTATATGCTCTCTGTATTACACAGCTCAAAATGGTACTGTCTGTGGGTAGTTCTCTTAACTGATGCATAATTCGTCTTATGCTATGCTTTAAAGCTGTGTAATACAGTGAGCACAGTACAGTTTTTTTACCTTATTCCAAACGTTGTTGGCTCCACCTCCATAGCAACAAGCCCTCCGCTGAAAACATCAAGTACATAGACCTTGATTATTGGTTCCAGCTCCTCCTACATCATAAATAGTTACCTCTAACAAAATGTATGTCAAGCTACATTCTTAGGGAGTCCACATGGCTAGCCAACATATGGTCTGCTCTCTTCTTCCCACAATGCACTAGTCTAGCACGTAGCCCACTTAATCGCAGCTCCTGCTGATGAAATTACTAATATGTAATAGTACTTTGTATCCAGCAACTGGATCTTGTCTGTCATAGGCACCTTTTAGTTTCTTATGGCTAATCAGTATTTTAACAGATATATTGTGATCAAAGCCTATAGCTCAAATGATAGGGGACATACATAATAATTAGGAGTCCACAAGAGGTCATTCAGAATGTGTACCCGATCCATTCTTTTTGAAGACATTTTGTGGGAATCATAACATTTTTAACAATAATGTACAGTGAAAGATACTAGTGTAGTACCTAGAAAACATAAAAAAAACAGGCATATGCACAAAGCACTGGGAAATTACATGACCAGAAAAAAAACGAGAAAAAAACTCATAAAATAACATTCTTTATCGAAAAGCATTAATGTTCAAAAAGAGTTGTAGATAAGGCTAACATTGTACAGCAAAGTACGGTAATTTGAACAATGCATAAAGCTATACTGTTAAGTTTTTCAGTTGATAAAAAGACTAGTCGATGGCCATCTTGGTTCTTATCTGCTATCAGAGTCTATGAGCCACATTCAATTGAGCAATAGCCCGTAAGTGAGGTTGCAAACTATTTTGCTATTCAATTGGCGTCTTTTTGCGGGCTCGGAACGGCTTCCGAGTTATGAGCTTGAAAAAATGGTTAAACTCGCAACTTACAGCCTTCCAGAAGCCTTTGATCTGTCACTTTCGCAAGGCTAAAATCGCAAATTGCTATTCAATTGCTCAATTAGCCCAAGCCCGCAAATGTTTTCACACCCGTAAAGGGCAAATGAAGGAGAAAATCCAACGAGTGCTAGAGAGGACTCGCAAGAGGGTTAAACACCTATTCGTAGCACTTTAAATGGAAATAAAAAATCACTACTGCACTGTAAATAACAGGGAAAGCGATGACAGACATTAGAATTAATTTCACAACAGTCTCAAGCTCGCAAATCGGCAGGAAATATTATTTATTGTTATATGTCAAATCGATCTCGGGTATCAATGGGTTAATACATATCAGGCCACCCATATGGACTAGAACAGTATTGGCATTCATTTTCACAATTCTGTATTTTTTAAGTTTTGCGAGTCTGATCGCATATCGGACACCCAAACCTAATTGATTGACATGTAACCTCTGTGTTTTACTGCTGTAATAATGCCAGTCTCATTTTCTATTGGCCGATTCGAAATGGCCGGTTACGTGCTTGCTGAATTGATCAGGTTCCCATCCTGAAGTGCTCCAAACCAGTGCATGGTTTACGGTTTTAGCTTGAGGCCCGTAACTTGCGGCCTTGAGCAATTGAATAGCAGACCAACAGGAGCACACAACTCACTTGCAGACATTCGGCTGTCTACAATCGAGTTATGAGTATGGAATTGAATGTGGGCCTATGTTTCTGTAATGAATGAAAAGCAGTGGAAACATGTGGAGGTTTCCAGTGCTAGCCACTTGAGGGCAGCACTTTCTCACTAACAAGCAACCCTTTCAAAGCTTAGCGTAACATGATGCCAAATAATACCAGTGCCCATTTATCCTCTACAGCTCTCATAAATCCAAGTATGAAATCTAAGGAAAACACATATTTTTACTCTTAGAAATTGACCACAGTTATAAATATTTAGAAGATTAAAAACAAGGTGTTTGTTGTGCTTTTTTAGGACATATATCTACCCAGCCTCACGCATTCATAAGGACGTAAGTGTAACCAGATTTACTAAGACAGATTCAGGAATGTGCTGGTGGTCATGGGCATAGGAGCCCTCAAAAATCTGGGGGGGATAAAGTTTAAAGAGACTAACAAACTGAGGCCCTGAGTGGTGCAATACAACTCTACACCCAATTCAGGCAGCAGGGGTAGATCTACCGTTGGTGCACCTGGTGCAATGCCCTCAAAAACTTGTTTTACATTTCTTTGTTTAAATTATCAATGCCCCTTGCCTCCTTACCAATATAATTCTTTTTTTTATTCATGTTTTATATATATATATATATATATAATCAACATTATACAATATATATATATATATATATATATATATATATATATATATATAGTATATTTCTGTTCACATTTGAATGTCTAAAACAAGTTAAAAAGCTTGTTTCATGCCAAGAATTCAGAGAAATAAAGTTATTACACAGCAATCTGGGAACCTTGGCAGGGATTTATATATTACTAGCAACTTGGCCGTCAAAAATGACGGGAGTAAAATTATAAGTCTGTCAAAGTTTGCCACTCAATGTGTGGATATGGCCCCTCTGAGCCCCTTCGGTGCTCATTGCATAGCTCGTAATGAGCGCCTTTGGCGCTCAATGCAAGCATCTTCCCCCGTGTACTTTACAGATCCCATGATGAGCGCCTTTGGCGTTCATCGCTAGACCCGCGGCGCTCATTGCGAGCCTCTCCCCCCCGTGTAGTTTAGGGGCCTCGCGATGACTGTTGCTAACTTGGGTTCAGAGTTTGTGCCTTGGGTTAAGTGTTACGGCCTTGGGTTACGTTTTAATGCATTGAGTGAACTGTTACTGCAATGGATTAAGTGTTACTGGCTTGCGTTAAGAGTTACTTCTTTGAGCTTGTATTTACGCCTTTCATCCTCGTTTTACATCCTTCTACCTCTTTTTCGTTGTGTTTACTTTTTTCGGCTGCCATTTTTTTTCTCGCTTAGGCAATTTTCGTTTGTGAATAAACGCTAAATATGCCTCAAATTAACATGCAACCTTACTCATAGGCTCCCTGACTTTCCCCCTGTGAGTGGGGGAGCGTGTGACTGTGTAAGTTAATATGAGGCATATTTGTTGTTTTTAGCACATCTTTCGAGTTCCGTTGTTTGGCCGTTAAATTTGTAATTTTCCAAAGCCCACAGTCCATGTACGTGCTTTGGTTCCTATGTCCTACGGCCTGTAATTTGTGCATGGCGCTAATTCCTACTGGCCTTGCAATGAGCTTCTGCTGTGCTCATCGCAAGCCCTGCAATGAGCGCTTTCGGTGCTCATTGCAGCCTTAGTCCCGTGTGCTTCAACTGCAGCCTAAGTCCTGCTTGCTGCAGGTATCAACGGCTAGCCTCGCTTTGCGAGGCTCACAAAGTGTGACCAACGGCCCGTATATCCACAACTATTATAGGTGATGCAGTGGCAGAGCTAGTGCATGGGGGCCCTGGGTGCAAAAAAGAAATTTGACCCCCCCTTGGAGGCTCAGACGGAATTTATTTGTTTTTTGCTCTTCTCGTCCCTCCTCCAGCATCAACTCATACAGTGCATATATATATATATATATATATATATATATATATATATATATATATATATATATATATAAAAATATATTTACATTTTATATACAGTGCCTTGTAAAAGTATTCGCCCCCCTTGGCATTTTTCGTATTTTGTTGTCTCAAAACCTGGAATTAACATGGATTGTTTGAGGATTTGCATCATTTAATTTACAGAGCATGCCCACAACTTTGAAGATGTTTTTTTTTTTTTATTGTGAAGCAAACAACAAATAGGACAAAATAGCACAAAAAGTCAATGTGCATAACTATTCACCCCTCTAAACTCAATACTTTGTAGAGCCACCTTTTGTGGAAATCACAGCTCCAAGTCGCTTTGGATAATTCTCAATAAGCTTGCCACATCTTACCACTGGGATTTTTGCCCATTCCTCCTTGCAAAACTGCTCCAGCTCCTTCAAGTTGGATGGTTTGTGAACAGCAATCTTTAAGTCTGACCAAAAATGATCTATTGGATTGAGGTCTGAGCTTTAAATAGGCCATTCCAACACATTTACATGTTTCCCCTTAAACCACTCAAGTGTTGCTTTAGCCCTGTGTTTGGGATCATTGTCCTGCTGAACCTCCGTCCTAGCCTCAAATCACGCATAGAGTGGTACAGATTTTGCTCAAGAATATCCCTGTACTTAGCATCATCGCGGCTGCTGAAAAACATCCCCACAGCATGATGCTGCCACCACCGTGTTTCACTGTGGGCATGGTGTTCTTTGGATGATGTGATGTGTTGGGTTTGCGCCAGACATAGTATTTTCTTTGATGGCCGAAAAATTCAATTTAAGTCTCATCAGACCAGAGCACCTTCCTCCATACATTTTGGGAGTCTCCCATATGCCTTTTCGCAAACTCAAAACGTGCCCTTTGCTGAAAGTAATGGCTTTCTTCTGGCCACTCTGACATAAAGCCTCACTCTATGGAGCATACGGCTTATTGTCGTCCTATGTACAGACACTTCAGTCTCTGCTGTAGAACTCTGCAGCTCCTCCAGGGCTATCTTAGGTCTCTATGCTGCCTTTCTGATTAATGCTTTTTTATAACCTAACCCTGACTTGCAGGGATATAGATATATAGAAATAGGGATATAGACCTGGCGGCCTTTTTAGAAGGCTAATATAGATAGTAGTCTATCTATAAATGCCCCCTAGTCTTGTTTTAGGTGTCTATGATTGTCCTCCCATCCTTGAGTTCTATATGATGTCTCCCCTGCTGCATTTATGAATGACAGTAGTTTCTGTATATGTTTGCTTTTTATTAATCTCTGTCTATGAGATATATGTGTACTGCTTTTGTTTGACACGTGGGGATATGGATTGTGCAATATGTTGGGCTATTGTCCTTTATTGTTTTTTATATATTTACATGTCCTTTTTTGTATTTATATCCTTTTTTATATGTATTTTAATTAATCATGAGATATATGTGCAATGTTTTTTGATAGATAAAAGTGGGGATATGGATTATATCATATATTGGGATGTTGTTCTCTATTGATCTATATATTTTACATGTATTTTATTTTATATATTTTCTATATTTATGTATATCTCCCTTTTATATGCATCCTGATTTATCAATGTCTTTTTTATATATATTTATTCATTCTTACCCCAGGGTGATCCCCTTTCTTGGGGGTATACATGTATGTGTATGTATATAT
Organism: Discoglossus pictus; assembly: GCA_027410445.1. Taxonomy (NCBI): domain Eukaryota; kingdom Metazoa; phylum Chordata; class Amphibia; order Anura; family Alytidae; genus Discoglossus; species Discoglossus pictus. The sequence continues at coordinate 378,456,294 of CM050166.1, read as the reverse complement.
GTATATGTAGGTGTGTGTATATATGTATATATATATGGGTATATATGTATACATATATATATATATATATGTGCCCATATCTGGAGAAAGACATGTAATGTGCCTGTACGGCCACCAGAGGGCATTCACATAGGATGAGAGTTTATGTATCAGGAAGTACTGGGACTGTTATGTTGGTCACGTGATGTTGTCAAGAGTCACATGATGCACGTCACATGGGGCGACGCCATTTTGGATGCACTTCCTGATTGTTAAAACAATGGAGGGTATATAAGCCTCTGTGTGAGAGCAGAAAGGGTTTGATGTTGGTAAGTGCTGATGAGCAGTACTTATACACATATTTTTACACTGTTTATGTTTTTATATCACTGAGGAAGCCTTTGGGTGAAACGCGTTTGATGTTTTTTATGTTTTTAGATCATTGATTTTATTAATTTTAATGTGCCTATCCCTATTGGCCATATATGGCATGTATTGAGGGTTATATGGTGCAATAAACACACTATTGTTTGTATTAGTGTGTTTCAATTGTCTCCTATAGTAGACATAAGGAGTTGGAATCACATTTTATTCTGTAGACACTATATAATAGTGTAGAAAATAGCATTAGTGATCCAAATGTACCTGCTATAAAACCATCTGGATCGTATCCTGAGCTACGGAAGGAGATCTAAGGATTGGACATTGGGTACTTCCAGAGCTATCCTATTTAAACCATACAGATACCTCATAACCTTGGGGTCACCACATGTGAGTGAAACAATATATGACTGTTGTTTTGACGTGATTATACACTCATGTTGCACTAGGAGGTGGCGCGCTGTCTTTCCCCTACCCCTCTTTTTATCTTTACCAGTTACTTGGACACCGTGGGAACAGTGTCCTGTGAAGAAGCTGCACACCTCTGGCATCTCTATTATTGTGGTTTTGGACTTGTATGGACGGATATTCACTCCAATTTCCATTTGTGCATCTCTCTAGAGGAACTGTATGTAAACACATTGAATATAGTTCATACATATATATGTATACACAGTAAAATATAGAGCGCTTCTATTTTGTAGCAATATCATATATGCAAATTGCTTCTTTGTTTTCTGTAACCCTGAGTTGCACTTCTCAACGACATTGTCCCTTACTTGTTTGGAGAGTTCCTTGGTCTTCATGGCAGTGTTTGGTTAGTGCCTCTTGTTTAGGTGCTGCAGCCTTTAGGCCTTTCAAAAAATGTGTATATATGTAATGAAACTTAGAATGCACACAGGTGGACATCATTTCACTAATTATGTGACTTCTGAAGGTAATTGGTTGCACCAGAGCTTTTTATGGGTTTTATAACAAAGGGGGTGAATACATACAAACATGCAAATTTTCTATTTTCTTTTTCTAAAAAATAGTTTTTTGTATAGTTTTCTCATTTCACTTCACCAACTTAGACTATTGTGTTTTGATCCATCACATAAAATTCAGATTAAGAAAACATTGAACTTAAGGCTGTAATGTAACAAAATAGTTAAAAGGAAAGGGGGGTGAATGCTTTTGCAAGGCACTGTATATATATATATATATACAGTATATATATATATATATATATATATATATATATATATATATATATATATTGTAACAGTCATAGATGGAGACTACTCAAGAGACTACTCAGCACTTATTGAGACAGCAGGCCTAGGCAGCACAAGTCCTGACGGAACAACAGGCCCAAGCTGCAGAAGACCGAAAGCTACAGCGGGAAACAAACCAAATCTTGCTTGCCCAGCTACTGCACCTAATATCTGCAAAACCTACCTTGATGTGGGAAACCAGTGAAAACTTCAAACCAAATCAATTTCTACAGAAAATGAACCAAGATGAAGACGTGGAAGCATTTCTCCTGACTTTTGAAAGAACTGAAGTCAGAGAAGCGTGGCCCCAAAGACACTGGGCCAGTATAGTTGCTCCATATTTGTGTGGGGAGGCTCATAAAGCATATTTTGATCTGGACACAGAGCAAGCAGTGGATTGTGCCAGTCTAAAAACAGAGATCCTGGTCAGAGCGGGAGTTACCAGAAGCGTTAGGATACAGAGATCCCACTCATGGAAGTTTGTGGAGAACAAGAACCCTTGCGCACAAATGTTTGAATTGATGCACTTAGCCCAAAGATGTCTACGCCCTAAAACTAATGGACCAGGGAGAATTATGGAACTACTGGTAATGGATCGCTATTTGAGGCTTAAGAGAATGGGTGGGACAAAATGAGCCGTAGAAAAATATTTGGCCATGAATTAATTTTCCTGTCCTTCAAAACTGGAGACCTCCAGTGTCAAAGGCGGCCTAATCACCCAAAGCTCAAACCTCTAACTGGATGACAAGGTCAGGAACCAGACAAAGACACCTGTACCCGGAAGTTGAAAAAAATCCACCTCAAAACAATGCAGAAAGGGTGATTCCTGAGAAAACAAGGCAAAGAGGCAGCCCCGCAAGCAAGGAGAAGTGTTTTTATTGCGGAGAACCAGGACACATAGCGGCTTACTGACCAAGTAAAGAGGAACCAATGCAATGCAACATGGGAGAAAGTACATACCACTGTAACCTAATTAACCTGGTGGAGGTAACAGAAAAGGCTCATCAGTTTACCAAACCCATAAAGGGTAACGGTAAAGAAATGACATCCCTAATAGACTCAGGAAATGCTGTGACTCTTTTCTCTGAAAAACTCATAAGACACAGTGAAATAAACCTCAAGACGAGTGGGCATTATATGCGTACATGGTACCGTCAATCTCTACCCTACCAGCACCACAACACTGGAGATACAGGGGAAGATGGTTATCACTGCACCCGTTGTAGCTACCCTGCCTAATCCGGTAGTACTAGGCAGAGATGTTCCCCACTTTAAAGATCTTCTTCCTACTAACCGATGTGAAAGCAAAGAATAACCTGTGGAGAGTGTTCAAACTGCTAAAGATTCCGTATGTCCACATCTATCATGCTTAGATGATGGCTTATTCTCCAGACCCGGGAGAGGCTGAAAAACAAAGCGGAAACGACCAATAGCAAAAAGGATGGGCACGGAAATAAGAAGGAAAGTTTTTGAAGAAGCTTTAGCCGCAAGCCGAGATAAGGAAAGGCGAGGGGGCAGAGAGAACGGGTCCTACAGCTCATAATGATGAAAGAGAGGAGGAAGCGGAAGATCCTGGAGAGGAAGAGCTGACTGCACAGCAGTGCTTCCAGGACAATAATAATTTTGCACTTGACCAGGCTTCGGATCATAATTTTGCAAAATGTACGTAATGAACTATCGGAAGTGAACGGTGTACCTGTCACTGACAGGCAAAGGAGACAAGGACCATATTTAATATTACAAAATGATCTGTTGTACAGAATTGTTCCCTCAGGGAAAAAGACACTGGAGCAGCTCGTAGTCCCTAGATCACATAGAAGGAAAGTCCTTGGCCTGGCTCATCGTAACCTCATTGGGGGACACCTTGGAAAAAATAAAACATTGGAAAAAATCCTTAAATGATTTTTCTGGCCTCGTATACATGCTGAGGTAGCCCAGTATTGTGCATCCTGCCCAGAATGCCAGATAACTGCCCCTCGACCTAACCTACAGGTCCCATTGATACCCCTGCCATAATTGAAGAGCCTTTTGAGAGGATTGCAATGGACCTGGTTGGCTCTCTCGAAAAATCAGTTCATACTGGTAATATTGGACTATGCCACAAGATATCCAGAAGGGATACCACATTGCACAGCAACCTCTCAAAATATAGCTAAAGAGCTCATACAGCTATATTCAAGGGTGGGGATACCCAAGGAAATTTTGACTGACCAAGGGACACCCTTTCTGTCTAGATTGATGAAAGAAATGTGCAAGCTCCTACAGGTGAAGACACTAAGAACCTTGGTTTACCATCCTCAGACGGATGCAGACCAGAGCAGTTTCACAAAACCTTGAAGAACATGCTCAGAAAGGTTGTAGCCCGAGCCTGGAAAGATTGGGACTTACTTCTACCCTATTTGCTCTTTTTAGTCAGAGAGGTACCGCAAGTCTCCATAGGGTTTTCACCTTTCCAACTCCTCTATGGTCGCCATCCCAGAGGAATACTGGACATACTGCGAGGAGAATGGGAGGAACAAACCCTGCCCGGTGAGAATATCATAGAGTATATTAAAGGGAAATGAGGGAAATAATCTCCCAAGTCGTCCCCCTGGTACGAGAGCACATGAAAAAAGCCCAACAACATCAGCGAACATATTACAACTGCACAGCACAGGTGAGGAAGTTCCAACCGGGTGACAGAGTACTAGTTCCAGTACCTACGGCTAAAAGCAAACTACTGGACAGATGGCAAGGCCCCTACGAAATTATTGAGGCCATAGGAGAAGTGGATTATAAAATGAGGCAACCAGAGCGACGAAAGAAGGAGCAAATATACCAAGTTAACCTGCTAAAGCCTTGGAGAGAGCAGATAGTAGAGGTGAATATTGCTTGTCTGGACGAAGAATTGGATGATGTCGGAGGAACTATTCCCAGCACAGAAGCAATGCAAGTAGAAGCATTTGTGTCACAGAATTTGTCCCTTGAACAGAAGGAGGAAACTTACAAAGTTGTAAACCGAAACAGGGATGTCTTCTCTGTAGAACCAGGTCGCACCACCGCTATTTACCACAACATCATCACTAAGCCAGGGATCAGGGTAAGGATAAAACCCTATCGCATACCCGAGGCTAAAAGAGAAGAAATCAGAGCAGAAGTAAAAAAAGATGTTAGATCTTGGAGTTATTGAAGAATCCCAAAGTGAATGGTGTAGTCCTATCGTGATGATCGAAAGCCTGACGGCACCATCAGATTCTGCAGCAACTTCCGCAAATTAAACTCTGTATGAGAGTTTGACGCATATCCCATACCTAGGGTGGATGAGTTGATAAAGCGGCTCAGGAAAGCAAGATTTTTAAAAACCCTGGACTTGACAAAATGATATTGGCAAATTCATTCAACACAAGCATAAAAAAAAAAGCATGCTTTTGGGGGATTTAAATATTTACGTTGTTACAGTCCCCCAGTATTATCCGCCACCTTAGTCAGGCACGGTTGACACGAGTCGGGGATCTTCTGGACTACGAGCGCTCTGATTGGGTGTCACCCCAGGAGCTTGCACTCTGTTTGGGATATATGACGCCCAAAGCCCCGGGGCGCTTGCTCCAGGAGATTAAGAATGCCATCTCCCCCGACTCTTGCACCTTCCTTCACGGGGCTTTGCAAGCCGGAGTGCCACATGCACCTTCTAACACCCCTGCTTCGGTTGTTTGCATTGGACACAAGCCCCGTGTTTCCCCTCAGGCTCCTCCTGTCCCCAACCTCTCGAGGTTGAGGAACATATCCTCGGCATGATTTTGTGGCATACCGAGGAAGAGCTTGTATTCTCTCATGCTCCATACAGTGCACTTCCTTGCCCTTGTTACCCATCCCAATACCATCTGGAGGCAGGTCCGACCAGCTGACGAGGGCAAGAGGTCCCGGTGGAGGGAGCTTTATTCTACTTTAGTTCCACGAACCACTTGAGTTGGAGAGTTGAGTTGGAGAGTGCTCCATGGTGCACTGAGCATGAGAGAGTACTTAGCTAATTTCACGGACTGTCCCTCCAATTGTCCATTCTGTGGCAAGGGAGAGTTTGTGTATCATATTTATTTTAGCTGCACCAGACTGCAGCCCCTCTTGTCACTCTTGAGGGGCCGCCTCCTGCAGTTCTGGTTGCATTTCTCCCCACACATATTAATTTTGGGGCGCCCAGTGTCCCGGGGCAATAGGGCCAGGGACCTTTTTGTCAACCTGCTCCTGGCATTAGCCAAGCTGGCTATATATATCCAGGAAGCAGTGTTTGATAGAGGGGGTTCCATTGTCACCTGAGGCCATGTTCCGGGCACTGGTGCACTCCGGTATCCGGGCAGAGTACCACATGGCTTTGCCCACTGGGGGAATTGATGAGTTTGGCTCCCAGTGGGATATAGATGGTGTATTCTCCTCGGTATCCCCCAACTGGTTTCTTTTTGTCTCAATCTCTTAATCTGATTATTATTTAATTTACAGAACATGTCCTTTTATTGGTTTGACATGCAGATTGGCTTTATAAAAGGCCAATCTCTGTCAAACTTTTGCGTTTACAATACACTGCTGGGAAAGAGAGCATGTTGTGTGTAGCCCTGGACTCTTCAAACAAGGCTTTTTAGGGCCTTAGTCCACCACAATACATAGTTACATAGTTACATAGTATTTAAGGTTGAAAAAAGACTTTCAGTCCATCAAGTTAAACCTTTTAAGATCTCCTTTGATCTGCAATATGCGGATTAACTATTAATTCATTAGTTGTTAATTAATTATTAATCAATTATTTAATGTTTTTTTTTGTTTGTTTTTTTATTATTATCAATTAGTCCAGAGGAAGGCAAATAGAAAGAAGAAAAAAATAAATAAATAACAAGCCAGACTTAACCCTGAATACCCTTTTTAATTAGAAATAAATCTAGTCCCCTTTTAAAGTTATTTATCGAATCCGCTGTCACCACCTCCTCTGGTAGAGAATTCCAAAGATTAACCACCCTTACTGTGAAGAACCCTTTTCTTTCTTTGAGGTGGAATCTTTTTACTTCTAACCTCAATGGATGTCCTCTTGTCAGTTGAAAACCTCTTGGCACAAAAAGCTCCCCCGACAAATCTTTATACTGACCCTGGATGTATTTATATAAGGTAATCATATCTCCTCTTAGACGCCTTTTTTCTAGAGAAAATAAGTTTAATTTGGTTAGTCTTTCTTCATAACTTAGCCCCTCCATTCCCCTTATTAGTTTGGTTGCCCTTTTCTGTACCTTTTCCAGCTCTAAAATGTCCTTTTTATGAATTGGTGCCCAAAATTGTACTCCATATTCCAAATGAGGGCGTACTAGAGATTTGTATAGTGGCAGAATTATATTTGCTTCCCTGGCTTCTATACCCTTCTTAATACATGCTAATATTTTATTTGCCTTTGCAGCTGCTGCTTGGCTTTGAGCACTGTTACCTAGGTGGTTGTCCACAAGCACTCCCAAATCCCTTTCAATATCTGATACACCTAGATTTGCTCCATTAAGATTATAAATTGCATGGCTATTTTTCCTTCCCAGTTGCATAACCTTACATTTATTCGTATTAAATCTCATCTGCCATTTAGATGCCCATTCCTCAATTTTATGTAAATCCCCTTGGAGGGAAAGCACATCATTTTCTGATTTAATTACCTTGCACAACTTTGTGTCATCAGCGAAAATGGAGACCCCACACTCACAATACACACCCACAATACAATTTTCTTTTTCCACTTTTTTGTTTAAAAGCACTTTGTGCACAGTGCTATTAGTTTGTTTGTGAGTTTTTTGTTGTGGTTGTCTTAGTTTAATTAAATGTTTCGTTTTCTGAGAGGCAGGCTCAGCTCTCTATCCCAGGAGAGTGAGCTGTATCCTGGATACTTTGCCACACCCCTCCCCTAGCACTGCACCTTCACTCCTGGAGCTTTTAGTTTGAATTATTTTTAAAGTTTTCAGGTTTTGTTTAGTTTGTTTGGTGTTGAGTTTTGTGTTTTGGGGAGAGAGGACAAGAAGCATCTTTGTGGGCAGTGGAAGAGATACAAATCTGAGCCAGTAACCCGTCCACTGCCAAACCACATAAAATCTGTCTTAATTTTGTTAATTTATGTCAATTTTGTTTACTTTTTCACATTTTTAAAATGTCTTTAAAAGAAGAAAACAATAAAAATTATAAAACAAAAAGCCAAATATAAATAAATAAAACAAGCAAAAATCAGAAAAGGTTAAATCGTGAGGTATAAGGTACTTAAGAAGCCTCAGGGGCCAAAAGGGGAAATAATGGCCCCTGAAAATACAAGCTGCAGCACTGTACAGCATAGGCCCCAGACAGATAAGACAACCTCAGCTCCTGGCGGAAAAACAACTTCTGCCAGCAGAGCTACCCCTGTGACAAATACCTGGTCACAGGTGGTTTCTGCTGGCCCCAGCAATACCATCGCTGGGGCTGAGGGGCAGATCACAAGGAAGCATGGGGTTGAGTGTCAGATGTCTGGGGTTTATAGTATTGAGAGATCTATCTGCGTGCTGCAGCTAATGTCATCAGCCCATCTGTTATAGTAGCAGCCAGCAAAATGTACGGGAAAGCTGTCTTCTTTCTTCAATAATAATGCTCCCCCTTACATATCTGCTCTCATCTCCAAATACTCCCCCACCAGCCCTCTTCATTCTGCTAATGACCTTCTTCTTTTTACAACTCTTGTCACCTCCTCTCACTCCCCCTTCCAGGACTTTTCTCGTGCTGCCCCTAGTCTCTGGAACTCCTTGCCTCACTCCACCAGATTATCCCTTGCCTCAAAACATTTAAAACCTCACTGAAAACGCATCTCTTTAAAGAAGCGTATCACCTTCCACCCTAAAACACTTATCACCTCTCTCTCTCCCTCTTTTACCACTCACTATCCCTTAGATTGTAAGTCTGTGAGTTTCTATCCTAATGTAATATAGTTCATTTCTTATACTAAGTACTTTGGGAATTCACCATGGACATTGGATTCCTAGCTCAAAGACAGGGCCCTCCTTCCTTTGCTAAATGTTAATCTGTATTTATCACTGTCTAAACCTAATTTATGTACAGTGCGTTATAAATAAACTATGATAAAACTATAATAACGTATAAAATAGAAGACTTCAGTCATAAGATTCATGAAATAACAGGCAAATATAATCAAAACCTACAATTAGCCTAAAAAACATGAATTAAGCTGCTACAGAATGCCCTTATATGGGCCAGATGGTAATTAAAAAGACCTGATGGTCGAAATCAATGATTTCATCAGTTTACACGCGGCTTTATCAAAAGTTGTATTTTCTATTAAAAAAGAAGAATGCCCTTTTTCTTGAGCTCCTGCTTCAAAGTCAGCATTTGGGCTTATAAACTGCCCTGCTGCCATAAAACTACACTGTTCACCCCAAAAGTAGCTGAGAAAAGAAGAGGGGGTAACCCATAACCCCTGTGGGACCCCCTGCACAGCTGCAGAAAAATCCTACACCCAGACAGCACTCCGGAGGGCTGCCTCCCTGCAGGGAATTGCTAGGGGAAGAGGACTGCAGGGGCCCCGAGCCTGCAGCTGGCACACTTGGACCCCGGCTAAACTCTGCAGGAGAACCCAGATAAAGCAACGCCAGAGGTGGTGGATGTTAAAGAGGCCCTAAGATTGGGAGGCGGCCATCTTAGAACACCACGAGGCAGGCAATAGAGTGGGAGCTCTATCAGAACATCACTGTGAGTACTGAGGGGCTAGAAGTAAAGAAGTAGGAGGGTAAACGGTGGCCATCTCCCCAACTAAATCAGGGGGACAGGGAAGCCCTTGCTGATACCCTGCAACAGGAACAAGAGACTGTTACTGCCACAGCCACGTTCATTGTGATCCTGCTCCCCCCTGCAGCCCTCATACTCCTTACCTGCTTCAGGCAGTTCAAGGCCCATAGGCATTAATATATATGCTATCAAAAACCTCTTATCTTTGGAAGAGGATATTTTCCAACAAATTTGTGTAATTAGCTCCATCTTGTGGACAAAACTGGTATCTACCAAACTGCTGTAATCTAACTATTTTGCACTGCCACCTAGTGGACTTGTAGGAATATAACATCAGAGACTTTCAAAATACACCAATATTTTTGAGGATGCCTAACCGGCTTATTTCATTGACACAAGAGAATAAGAATATGCTCACTATGTAAACGCACCCCATACTCCGGTGTGGTGGCACAATTCGAAGTGAAGTGACTTTAACAACTACATCTTATGTACGGTTCTTATAAAAAAGGAATGGCTGGGATCTCAACAAGAAGGACAACCAAAACTATACAGGACTTTTGTACAACAAAGACACGAACGCAGTCTGCCCGACAGCCATCCTCAACTCCTGAGCGTTCCCCAACTTCTACCATGGAATCCACGGCGCCTAGTACGAAAGCAGATATACAGGACCTAAAAGATTTAATCTCCTCTTTTAGAACGGAGATCACTGGAGAAATCAAAAAAGTGGCTGCAGAACTCACTGGAGAAATAAAAGCGGTTGATTCTAAAGTGACCGACCTGGAAGTGAGGTACCATGACTTATTAGAAGCACACTCCCAACTGAAAGGAGAAGTGTCAGCCTTAAGAGACGAACAAAGCCAACTCCAGTACCTGCAAAAAGACCTGGAAAACCGCTCTCGTCGTCAAAATGTTCGGATCAATAACCTCCCAGAATCCATTACAAATCTCCCAAATTATATGATGGATCTCTGCAAACTTCTGCTGCCAAACTTAGAAGAGGACGCCTTCAGAATAGACCGCATTCACAGAGCATTGTCAGGACGTCCTGTTGCTGGAGAGAGAGCTAGAGATGTTATTGCAAAATGTCATTACTATACGACCAAGGAGCTCTTTATGAAAGCAGCGAGACCTGGTATTCCAGAGATTGCGGGTGGCCAGCCCATCATTTTTGCTGACCTTTCTCCGACCACTTTGTACAAGAGGAGATTATTCAAACCTCTTCTGGAGATTGTTTTAGCCCAAGGATGGAGGTATACCTGGGGCTTTCCTTTCAAACTGAACATTGTGAGGGATGGAAGAATTTATCCAGTTTTTGAAATGAAAGAGGGCATGGCGCTGCTCGCGTCTTGGAATATTCAGATACCAGAACCAGGGGAAGCGGCCCAACGCCTGGATGCCAGACCCTACAGACGCCCTAGACTGCAACAAAGACACTAAGTCTGTAATAATCTTTTACACTTAGAAGGGTGGAAAACTAAAGGGAAAAGAAAAATATTTTTCAATGCATACTACACCCTATAAAATTGTGGAAAGTAGAACAGGGACTCTGCAGCTTTATCTACATAAGGCACAGCCTTCAGGTTAAATTTAGCGACAATGCTGAGATAGTTTAGTTCTAATATTCTGTGTGTATATGTATAGATGTATGTATGTAGGTATGGGTATATATATATATGTGTGCGTATATATATATATATATATATATATATATATATATATATATGTACATGTATATGCTTGATCTTATCTATTTTCACCTGGTGCCAACCTTAATATTAGCTCAGGGTCCTCTACAGAAGCTACCTACCGTGTAGATTTCATCTGCATTGCTATAGTCACTTAATTATTAATGTTTTGTTTCTGAAGCTGTGCCCCACAGGGGGTTCATTTTGTAAACTTTTTCTATTTTTACTTTATTTTTGTTCTTGTTTTGGCGAGTCACCTGGATACCTTACTAAAAGGATTCCAGGTGTCTCACCATAGGTTATAGGAGGACAGCTAGTTGCTCTCCTCATTTCAGTGTAAATTGTATATTGTTCTGGATATATACTTAATATACCCAAACAAACACTATATCCATATCTTTTGTAATTACTTACTTATATATGGTTAGATTGACGTATTGAATTGTACAACGCGGTTAATTTTATCCATTGCTTTAATATATATATATATATATATATTTTTTTTTTTTTTTTTTTTTTTTCCTTTATACGCCTCTTTCCTCCCTCTCTCAGGCTTCTCTTCTTTTTCTCTTCCCTCCCCCTCTCTATACTTGATCTATTTACTCTAGCCTGGTGTGGAGCCCTACGAACCAATAGGTCCAAGTGAAGAGTATCCCTCAGGTCACCTGCTTCCAGCGGATAACCTACTCATCAGAAGCTCTATCTCTTGAGTGTCGCTCAGAACAAGTAGTGAGTAATGGCTTTATGCATAGCATCTCATAATGTTCAGGGGCTGAACGAGCCGGTGAAGCGAGGGATTGCCCTAGGGGAGTACAGTTGCATGGGGCTAGATATTGTTATGGTACAGGAGACCCATTTTAAGAAGAATTCTATTCCAAAATATTGGGGGAAATGCTTCACGCAAACGTTTCATTCTACCGCCCCAGAAAAAAAAGGGGAGTGTCCATTTTAATTCACAAGAGATTGAATTTCCAACACATATCCACACGCAGAGACACAGAGGGGAGATTCATCCTCGTACAGGGCACTATTAACGAACGTCAGATTTCACTGCTAAACATATACGCCCCGAATACTGGACAGTCTACATTTTTTCATAAAATCTCAGACATTATGTCTGACTGGCAACAATCAACATGGACTCTTGGGGGAGACATGAACTCGGTCCTAGACCAAGCAAAGGATAGATCGGGTTCTTCATACCCGATGATTATTCCCACCCCAACAAAGTCTCTCAAACTCTAACTTAACAACCACTGTTTGCTTGACACATGAAGAATGACCCACCTTAATGATAGGGAATACACTCACTACTCGGCTAGACATGACTCATATTCTGCATCGACTATATTTTAATACAGCAACAACTAACCTCGAATTTACAGGATGCTGAAATCCGGCCCATTGCATGGTCAGATCATGATGTTGTATGTATTTCCTTAAATGACCTGTTACCTAAAAAGCGCTCCCCCTCGTGGGCACTCAACCCAGCTCTACTTAATGACGTAGTCACGAAAGATAAAATACATAGCGCCATAATAGATTATTTTGATCTAAATGGTGAGGGGGAGGTAGAGAGAGATGGAGTATGGGCTGCACATAAAGCAGTGATAAGGGGTAAATGCATTCAGATTGGTTCATGCTCTAGAAGAACAGAATTAGCCCAAATAAATATGCTAAACAAAAAAATTTCGACCCTTCAAGCAATCCCCCTCTTTAGGAGACCACCTGAGACCCAGGCGCAAATATTTAAACTCAAACAACAGTTGCAGGGGATTCTACGTAAGAAAGTGGTAACAATACTGCAAAGAACCCAATCTCAGTATTTCACACTCTCGAATAAGCCAGATAAAATGCTAGCCAGAAAGCTCAACCAGCAACGAGCAGACTCTTTTATTCCAAAACTAAAGATGGAGAATGATAAAATTATCTATAAGCCACGTGACATTACGGAGGCATTTGAAAAATGTTACGCCAATCTGTATTCTGCACATGCTAGGTCGGGCTCGATTGATCATACGACCCAAATAGATTTTTACTTTTTTGTCTTCCATTAAACTCCCAAAACTGGATGACGGACAATCAGATTTGCTAGATATGCCCATAGATCTAACTGAAGTTAAGAGAGCTATAAAAGAGACCAAGTCTCATAAAGCCCCTGGCCCAGATGGGTTTACAAATTTTTACTATAAGCAATTTATAGATACGTTAGCACCCAACCTTCAGCGGCTTTTTAATGATTTTTTGTCTGGTAAGCCTATGAGGGCAGAATTCCTGGAAGCTAAAGTGATAGTAATACCTAAGGAGGGTAAGGACCCATCTCAATGTAAGAGTTATAGACCTATCTCTTTGATCAATTGTGATGTCTAACTCTACTCTAAAATCTTGGCAAACAGGCTATCTCAGGTGCTGCCGAGCCTAACACATCCAGACCAGGTTGGGTTTATCCAGGGTCGTGAAGCGGCAGACAACACCAGACGGATCATAAATTTGCTTGATGTAGCCTCATTCCAAAATACACCCGTAATGCTACTATCCCTTGATGCGGAAAAGGTCTTTGATAGGATCGATTGGGGGTATATGGCTGAGACACTACATAAATTTGGTCTAAGCGAGAAGTTAGTGAAGGGTATTTTAGCATCATATTCGGCCCCGACAGCATATGTTGCATACCAGGGGTTTAAATCTCGTTCATTTAAAATCACAAGAGGAACGCGGCAGGGGTGCCCTCTATCTCCTCTTTGCTTTGTGTATTGAACCTCTGGCGGTAACTATCAGGGAGGATCTGAATATAAGGGGAGTTAAGGTGAGAGAGACAGAACATAAATTAAGCCTTTTAGCGGACGATGTCATGCTTACTGTCTCCGAACCATTAATCAGTCTCCCTAACCTGTTCCATGCTCCTGAACTTTTTGGTAGGATCTCTGGCTTTAAAATTAATTCGAGTAAGAGTGAAGCGCTAAATGTTTCCTTACCAGAACAATTGAAAGCCCAATTATCAAGGAACTTCTCCTTTAAATGGGTCCACAACCACATTAAATATCTAGGGGGTTTTATCCCCATACAATCTGGCCTAACTTACTCAGCAAATTTCCCGGCGCTCATTAAAAAATTAATCAAGGACATAAATACGTGGTCCTCATACAAAATTTTGTGGTTAGGGAGAATTCACGCTATCAAAATGAATATTTTGCCCAAGCTCCTGTATCTCTTCCGTACCATTCCAACGGCTGTTCGCTCTAAGGACATCTTGGCTATTCAGGGGGCAATCTCTCGCTTCATTTGAGACCATAAAAGACCTAGAATAAATAAGACAGCCCTGATGGCTTCAAAGGCCAGAGGAGGGCTGGCCCTCCCTGACCTATTGAAATATTGTAAAGCCACTAGATTGGCCCAAATCACTAAATGGTTTGGTAAAGAACAAGTGCCAGTAAGGGTAGAAATAGAAACAAATATCTTTGAACAAAGTGGCCTCCACATTAAACAGGTTATTTGGCTTAGCTTACATTCTAAGTTGGGGAATGCCTCCTTTACTAACTGCATGGTCCAGTCTCTGGCAGTTCTGACTCAGACGAACAAGAGAATCCCACTGGTAGAAACAGGCTCATGGATCTCCCCACTGTGGGTATACCAAAGAACGGCACTAATCGATAGACTTTCGCAATTTAAGTGGTGGATAGACAATAAATTTACGGCAGTGGCTGATCTGTTGAGGGGCAGTAGACAGTGGTCTATTACAACATTCAGGGAAGAAAACCATTTACCAGTAAAGGAATGGCTTAATCTGTCCCAGATACATGTCAATATCTCCAAAGTAATCAAATGTAATGCCGCTGCCAAGACTACTCCATTTGAGAAATGTTGCCTTGATAATCCGACTGGCAGATGGAATATTTATATTATTTATAACTACCTAATAGACCAGACCACACCACCTTAATTACATCATCAACAATCTTGGGAGTCGGAACTTGCCATTGACTTGAACAATGCACAATGGAATAAGATACATAAACAGGCGGCAGGCTCCTCATTGAACATAATATTGAGGGAAAACACACACAAGACTATTTTGAGGTGTTACCTAACACCGGCTAGGTTAAAGCTTTCCACTCCTTCTTTGGAAGGTAATTGTTTTAGGGGGTGTACCGATTTAGGTACTCTTAAACATGTCCTGTGGGATTGCCCCAAGATTGCTCACATTTGGCTGGGGACATATGATATCTTGGAGAAGCTCTGGGAATGCAGGATTCCCCAAAAACCGGAAGAAGCTCTTTTAGGTCTACCTATAGAGGGCCTTAGGAACCAGGATCAACTTTTATCACACCAAGTGTTTTTAGCAACTCGAGTTACGTTAGCTAAAGCCTGGAAATCGGGAATACCTGCATATAGTGAAGTTTTACATAAGCTTAAGTTCATATATGATATGAGCGTTATCTCAGCTGACCTGAATCAATCATACAAGTAATGGGCTTCATGCTGGGACACCTGGATCCTTAAGATCGGATGGTAAAGTTACAGAATTTTCTAGCTCTTAGGACAATCAGAGTGTGGATCCTGATTTTCCATGTCCCTCTCTTTTTCTTCTTTTCCTTCCTCCTCTTCCCTTTACCCTAGGCTTTTTTTTCCTTTGTTTTTAGATTGCAAGTTCGATAACCTGTATTTTTATTTGTAAGTAATTTGAATTCAAAAAAGAGAAAAAAAAGACGATAATTGAAGTTAAAAGGTTATTTATTTGTATGTTTACATTTTTCAAGGGCATTGCCTATATTATTTATGTTTTATCGTTGAAACATGTGTATTATTGTATTAACTTGATATTCTTAATAAAAATATATTTAAAAAAAAAAAGAAGAATGCCACGGTCACACAGAGGTTTAAATACTACCTCACTTTCAGTAAAAAGAAGAATTGTATTGGCTGAGAAAAGGAAGTGTGTATAAATCAACAAAATATATAAATATATATATTTTTTTTTTTCAATCAGTTTTAATAACTAGCAAGGATGCCAAAATACAAATAGTATAACAATTTAGAAAGGAGTAATAGAATAGGTTTATGAAACATTCAAATAGAAAACTAAACCCTCTTGTAATCTTGTATAAATTAGTATTATAAAACAAACAGAGATAACCATATTTAAATGTAAGAACTTTTGCCTAGGCGTGAGCATTTTGTACGCATCTCTACTTGCAGTTTTTCTATCTTTATAGAGAAGGCACAAGGTTCTAATGGAAACATTGAAATCACAAAAAAATAAGAGGGGGAAAAACAACTGGGTTAACTAAAAAGTGTGTCTCAGATACCTTTTACCAAAGAGTTTAAAGCTTACCTCCAACCCCTACCCCCGAAGAGACCCTCAGCCAGCCAAGTTGAGTATCAATTTAGTCATCCATAGTGTATTTTAGGGAATTGAAATACTGAGTGAGGAGGCTAACCAAGGTTTCCATATTTCAAAAAAGAGCAGTAAGGAGTCTTCAAGTATGTGGGAGAGTTGCTCATTGATTAGGAGAGAGTTTAATTTAGACATGACCATTGCAGATGGAGGGAAGGGGATTTCCATTGGTGTGCAATGTGACTTTTAGTGGCCAGCATTCTGAACTGCAATAGTTTGTTTTGATGTATAGATAATGAGGTAATATGGCTTCCTAACAGACTAATCTCGACCATGGGATCAACCTGTTGAAATACTATATCTGAGGCAAGCTCATACACTTCTTGCTATAAAAGGATAACTTGAGGGTATTCCCATAATGTGTGGAAGAAAGGACCTACTATCCCATATTCTCTAAAGCAGTTAGGAGTGGAGGCCAGTTTCCATCTAAAGAGCTTGTTGGGAGTATAGTAGGACCTATGTAGAACTTTTATTGCAGTTTCAGGACACTACAGTTAATCGCAATCATGAATAAAACTGAACAAAACTATATTAATTTAATTTTTTATTTAAAGTACAGTATTCATTTTTTTTTCTGATTGCTTGAGAGTTTTGGTTGCTTGAGTTCTGGTAAAATGTTGAAAGCTATAAGATGTTTGAACAAAATACTGACTTTTTTCTACATGGCCAGGTTGTACTAATGCCATTTACTATTATTATAAAAAATTGTCACTAACACATCCACCTCTCCCACCGCCAAAAACCTAGTTTTAACTTATCTCTTCACCTTGGCATCTCAAAGGGTCACAGGTCAGAATCACCAACTCCCCATGAGGTACACTCCTTGACCTTATTTTTATCAAAATCTGCACAATCGCCAACCATGTCATCTCCCCACTCCCTCTATCTCACCATCGCCTCCTAACCTGCAACCCCACCACAGCTTGCACTCATTGTTCCTCTTCAATCCCTGCCACCAGAACCTACGGAAACCGGCAAGCACCTGACCCACAACAAATTTCTAATGTACTACATTCTCTTCTCTGCTCCCTCACCACCCTCATCTCCCCTGATATTGCCACCTCAAAGAACAATATGACTCTAACTCCCACCCAAACCTCTATCCACCACCACAGGCAGATGCCCTTGCTCTCATCCATGGCACATTACACAAACACACTACATCCAGAGGTGCCCCCCACACTGCTTAACAACTATGGAAGAAATCTTGCACTTCAGCATATTTCCTCCATGTCACGGACTCCTTTTTCTCTGCCTGAGTGTTAAGCCATTTAGCACAGACTGCTTGATTCCGGCAATGGATTATCTGCATAAACACCCCCTTTTAATATTAGTGTATTCTGTGTTATGTTTAAACCGTGACTGAGTGATCATGATAGGATTAAAACATTGTGTGTTGAGCCTGCAGTGATCAGATACTTCCATTGTACTGTTATCTGTTCTGGCCCATTGTTAACATTGTTAACAAATTAAGTTAATCCCATCTGCCATGTACTCTATCTCAGACCATTCAGACACAGAGACGACAGGATGTGTATTTGAAGGTTAATATATTGATCTTAGGAAGCTACTGCCAGACCCCATGTGGGGTCAACTCCTGTAATTGTCTACCAGTCCCTCTCATTGTTACATTGTATACACCCCCTCTGTATCTATCCCCTATAAATACTACTGTCATTTCAAAAAAAGAAATCAGTTCACTCAGAGACATATAGAAATCGTATGGTCTCTTTATTTTGTTCCTGGTGGCTGCAATACTGAACCTATCTCCACCCTACAAGTAACCTGTCCTGGTCACTAAGACATGAAGGTTACTGGGACTCCTCGAAGTGCTGATTACTGATGGAGAAACTTTGACTGATACAGAAACCAGATATCAGGGTGCTGGTGCTGAGATTTCAAAGAACCCAACGGTCCTTGTGTGTAGATAACCTGTAGGTTTAGCTCTGGGCTTGTATAGCCACTACACTCGGATCACCACACTCCATTACAAGTTTATTTTACTCTCCTACTTCTCTGCCCTCAATTTTGCCAAACATCATTACTTGTCTCCTCTCTTGATTCTTTCCAATCTGGTTTACGGCCCCAACACATTTCAAAGAGACAGCTCGAACAAAAGTAACTAATGGCTTGCTCACCACCAAGCCAAAGGGTCACTTCTCTATCCTAATTCTTCTGGATCCCTCTGCTGCCTTTGATACAGCTGATCGCCCTCTTCTAATCCAAATTCTCAGCTCTCTTAGCATCTGTGACACAGCTCTCTCATGGTTCACATCTTACCTAGAAAATCAGAGATTTAGTGTCTCCTTCTCTGGCACCTCTTTTTCGCCCAAACCTCTCACTATACATCCTCCCTTGGTACCCTAATAGAATATTTTGGATTTCAATATCATCTATATACAGATGACACTCAAATCTACCTCTCAGCACCTGATCTATCCCCTTTCTTGCCAACTGCCTCTCAAGCATATCCTCCTGGATGTCCACCCATCAACTCAAACTCGTTATGTTACATGTTAAGGACTGAGCTCCTAATCTTTCCACCCTCTAGTACAGCTTCCACAACTCATATATATCTCACTGTTGACAATGCCATCATCACTCCCACCTCCCAGACCTGCTGTAAAATGATGTTACTAACGTATAAAGCCCTCAACAACAGTGCACCCCCTGCCATAGTATCAAGATACTCCCCAACTGCCCTTTTTACTCTGCTAATGATCTTCTTATTTCCCCCTTTCTTACCACTACTGTCTTCAGTACTTTCTCCCTACCTCAAGACATTAAAAAATTCATTAAAAACACTTCTGATTAAAGATATGTTTCACCTTCAGCCTTCATATGCACAATTAAATACTGTGCATTGCCAGTTTTCCATCTTGTAAGGTGCTTTGTGAAAAAGCACTATGTATGTTATTTTTTAAGCTCAAAGACAGGGCTCCCCATTCTTTTGAAGTGTTAATATTGTATTTTGCCTTGTATCAACTGCTGTATAGAGCTAACAAATGAAGGATGATAATACAATTAATAATAATAATAATAATAAAAATAATAATAATATGATCCTCTTGGTACTGTTACATTATGCATTCTTAACAACACTGTATTTAATATATTAGCAGATACCCTAGACAGAAGTGGAAAAAGTGAAAATGGTCTTTTCCACTCCAGATGGTCCATTTCAGTTCTGCCATTTGGGCTACATGAATCCAGCAATGTTCCAGAGACTAATGGATAAACTTTTACAACCTCATTTGAACTTGTCTGCTTACTTAGATGACATTGTTATCCATACTGATTGTGCAACACATTAGACAAAACTAAAAGCAAATTTGCAAACCCTGAGACAGGCAGGGCTCACGGTAAACCCTGTAAAATGTGCTATAGGACTAAGTGAAGCTAAGTTTTTGGGTTATACTTTAGCAAGAGGTTTGGTAAAACCAAAGCTGAATATAGTGGAAGCAATCCAAAATTGGCTACAAGCTTTGAGGAAAACTCAAGTGAGGGCCTTTCTGGGGTACTATTAAATATTCATTCTCAATTTCTCCACAAGCTGGCCCCTTTGATGTATCTGACTAAAGCTAGAGCTTCTGAGATGGTAAAGTGGAGCAAAGAGGCTGAGGAGCTTTTAAAGATCTAAAATCTACACTTTGCCGAGTTCAGTTTTATTAGCCCCACATTTTGGAAATGAGTTCATCCTGCAAGCAGATGGTTCTCACGTGGGCTTAGAAGCTATGTTATCACAAATCTTGGGGAAAAAATTAGCATGTCATCCTGTTTTTCAGGAGACACTTGCTGACTTGGGAGCAGAGATACTCTATGGTTGAGAACAAATACACGGCCCAAAAATGGGCACAGCAATCTCTTCGATATTACCTGTTGGGAAGAAAATTAACGCTGGTATCTGACCACTCACTCGCTGAAGTGGATGCAGCAGAACAAGGCGAAGAACAGCAAAGTTACAAGATGGTTCATGTCTTTACAACCATTTAGCTTCACAGTCATCAACAGAGTCAACATGGTAATGCTGATGCATTATCGCTCAAACACTGCCTCACTGCATTCATCGCTCAACCACATAGTGTTCAGCTGGGGAGGTGGATGTGTGACAGAGTTATCCAAGGAGTTTATATGAGCCCCAGACTATGATGGGCTTTCTTCCCACAGTAGGATTGCATGGATAAACTTCCTTGCTCAATTAATCAGTTTCACCTCTGCGCCCTAATTGAAGAATGGTCCCAGGATATAGGAGGGCTGCTTATGAACTAAGTGTTTGCAGTTTGTCTGACCTGGAGGGAGACAAACACAATGACAAAGTGGCCTGCAGCTTGTGGCCACTTGGAGCAGAGTGGAGACCTGGAAATCTGAGGTAATTACAGGCCAGTGATTTTTAACAAACTATAGGCCTGTTTGTATTTCTCCACCCAGGTTTAGCAGGATGAGAACTGGTTAGTGATGAAATTGTATATTAGTGAAGATGTGTTTCAGTGGAAGCTAGGCGTATTATTTTCTACGATTTACTTTGGTTTATCATTTTTGTTTTACTGGGTAACACAAGCACAAACCCAGAGGAGAATGGGACCCACATTTACAAATGTTTTATGCATTTGTACAGAGGTAACTTACAATTATCTACCATTAATATGTGAGATAACTGAATTAAATTATAATGCCTTCATTTTCATTTCAAGGTTTTACATTTTAAGTCTAATTTTGTAATGTCAATATATTTGTGCATAGTTTAAAAATGCTATCTGCTAATGGTCATGTCAGCTTGGTATTTCAAAAAGCACTGACACTTTTTTGATATTATTACACAACGAAACTCCAAATCAACTACAACAGACCCATAATTACATGTTTAGTATGTTTCGGTGAGTAACACTGAAGCTAACAGCAAAGGGACACTGTAAGCTAAAATTTTAATGTTAATATAGTATAAAGCTTTTCTGTTTGTATACTTTAACAGGCATGCTCCTTATTATAAAACCATATAAATATTTTACTTACCATTATTTCCTCAGTCTCGCATTTCCAGGAATTTGTATTTAACCATATCCTCTCTCCTTGTTCCTTCACTCCAAGTTTTCTGTGTATTCTGTGGTGTGGGATGCATGGAGAGAGCATCCATACCCTATTTTGCTCAGTAAGAGCCTCCTACTCTCCACCTACAACCATACGCCTGATAAGTCCAAAGTAGAGGACCATTGCAACCCTGACATAGACAGCTTTAGGAAGAAATTACCCCTAAAAATTAGCATTTTCTCTTTATCCCCTTGGAAAAGAGAATTTTTAAATAAAAGTAAATTTATATTTATTAATGGTGTATTATATTGTATTACTGTGAAGATAGATAGGTAGATAGAAAGAAGGCGCTCATTGCCTGCAGCCTCGCGTAGCGATGAGAGCTGTTAAGGCAATAAAACTTGCAGGACAAAGGCAAAGAGCGCCGAAGGGACTTAGCTACCAAACCCTTAGTAAATGCGGGATCGCATTAGCCTCCAAGCACTTGACAAATGCGGGACTTAGAAAAAAAAATATGAGAAACCAAAAATACGGGATTAACTGATGAACCGCGAAAATCCAAAAAACACAAAGAAAATAAAAATATATATATAACAAAAACATCACCCACAGCAAGGGGGGACATCCAGGAAGTCTGGGAGTGAGGTGCAATGCGAATTTAAGGCGATTTCAACGAGTTTCGCCACTCGAAAATCGCCTAAGCGAGAAACAAAAGGGCCGCCCAAAAAAATGAAAATGAGGCTACACAACCTCGGACCACGCAAAAAACATCCAAACGCATAGCACTTTCACACAGGAACGAACGAACTACAAACTACATTATTACAAATGACAGAAAATGCTTGCGAGTTGCATAACACATTAATAACTTTACGAATCTACAATGGAGCTTTACACAACTAAACAAACGCATTTCCCACGCGCACACAGACTATTTCTAATGCACAGTTGGGACATTCATTACACTTTATCGTCAGGGCACCAACACTAAAACTGTACATTGTATGCTGACGGAAAATATAAACAGATTGTTAGCTCTTCAGGCTATTGATTGCAGGATATATTAATTACAAATAGGCAAAGTATATTAATTTATTCAAGAACTAATTAATTAATTATTGCTTAACTAAATATAGATAAATATATATCTCTCTTTATAATGAGTGACGAAGGTGTTTTTTGACGGGCAAGTCGCTAATTAAATATAATTGACGTCAGTATATATCTGTCTGTCAGTAGAATATATATTTTTTCTCTACATTTATTGAAAATACATATACATGGCCGGATTACCCAAAAGGTAATGTAGACACTCGCCTAGAGGTTTTTCGCAATCCGAGATGCCACATTTTACTCTGAATGAAACAATAAATTAAACAAGTGGCCAGAGACAGAGAAGGCTGAATTGGAGAAGTAGTGGAAGCTGGTGCTATAGGTCATGGATGGCAGGTTACGGTTGTGCTCCGGGGAGGATATATGTGTAGCTGGGACTAGGTTGGGGCCTGAAACAGATTGAGGAAAAGAATCTGAGTACCAAATGTATCTAAGTGGAGTTTGTGTGCAAAGGATCAAACCTGCAAGGAGCACAGCGAAGAGGAGCTGAATTGGCAGAGTAAAAACTAGAGACTGACAGAGGTGCTGGAAGTACAAGGTAACTGAAATAGAAATTATGTTACCTATAAGTAAAGAACTCCAGGGAAAAGTCTGTGTGGTTTAGACATACTTTGCTGTGAATAAAACACTGCATAACTAAAGGTCCCTGGGGTGGAGCATTTGGAGTGAAGGGTAGACCAGTGCTACACCCGCTATTATTGCTACATATGAAACAAACCAGAGTGTGGTCACTAAGAAAGGTTCCCACAGGAACAGTGACTGTATTAGTGGAGGACATTTTTTCCTCCTGTGGCAAACCAGCTGTACAGGCAAAGATTGCTCAAAACAGTCAGCTTGTTTATGTAGATGTTTATTTTCATTACTACATTTCTAGTTTATATTTTTTATTAAAAGCTTTTCTTGGAACTTTACCTGAGCCTTTAGACTGTCTATATGAGAGCTACTGTAAGAGAACAAGAACATGTATTCAAAATTACTGTTTAATTTCCTAAAAAGGCTCTTCAGCATTGACTACTGGGGTTTGCCCCTCCCCTGCAGTGGGACAGGAACAGTTTTTCCCCTCAGCGCCTATATAATGACCCTCCCTCCTCTATAGGATAGTCATTGTTCCCTTTCTATGAACAAGGTAGGAATGTATTATGCTGCCATAGAGCCGATACAGGAAATTAAAATTACAGTAATTTTGACTATTTCTTTCCTATTTCCATGATTTTCATTACTTATTGGGTAATACTAAGCTTATATACAGAGGGAGATAATAAAAGGAAACAAGACTGAATGTAAAACAAGAATAATAATGGTAATTTTTTAACCAACAATTGGCTCCCAAATGAACATTCTCCTGAAGACACAACATCCTGCTGATAGTGGTATAGGAATGTTTTAATTGATGGCCAGGAGGCCACTTCACATACTGACAACCCTTTTATATACAATTGTGTCCATTCTATGAAAATAATTGTCTCATCATTTGAGAACTTTTTGTTCCTCTTTGATGGCTTGTGTACATAACCGCTGTCCTGTTAGCTATTCTGAATTGCACATATTTGTCTAATAGGCCTCTAGGAAAGGACACACAAGCTTTTCTTACCACTTTTAACTCTAACACATTTTAATATAGAGAACTTGTTAATTTTGACCAAGTTCCTTGATCATTTTTTCTTGGCTATAAGTTCCCCATCCTCTATTGTTTGCATTTGTAGTTACCTGATAGCACCCAAAGGAAATCCTTCCTTTAGATTTCCCTGCTGTAGCCATCATTTTAGGCTGAGTTTCACTTCAGGATGTACCTGAATCTTTTGATTCTAATTGCATCTCTTCTTGTCAAACTGGAGTAGAAAAGTTTCCTGAGCTACTCAGAAATTCCATCTTGCACATTTTTACAGAAGTGTTGAGGAATTGAGCCACTCTGTGAAAACTCTGAAGTACAATGATATCACCTATATAATGGAACACCCTTATTGACTTATAGTTATAGTTATTAGAATCTTTGAAAATGTTGTTTCAGATTTATAATTGCTCACAATTCTTTGTTGGGTTTTAAAGCCATAAACATATTGTTCTTCTTTATAATAGTTACATAGCAATTGAGGCTGAAAAAATACTTTTAGTCCATCAAGTTCAACCTTTTTAAATGATAGTTAGTCTTACTCTCCTTTGCAATTAAATTTTCATTTTCTAATTTAAGCAATCTAATGGCTTTTTTCAAGACTTGTTAAATTCCTTGTACCCACGTAAAGTTGCCTGTTAAATCTTTCTTGTATAATTTAACTGCCTGCTTTTTACTCCTTATCTTGAGCTTTAAATCACTTTTAAATCATTTTTATTTCCACATTTTATATACTGATGTGTATGTATATTTAATAAAGCGTTAAATGTTGTTCATTTATTTTCAAAATTGTTAACTGTTTGTCCCAGTCTACATATTTGCTTTTTTTTTATTATGTTTTTGTTGGTCCTTATAACTTTGTTTTTCGAACTGTGTTGTGATCACTTTCCCCCAAGAGTTCCCATATTTCAACATTTGATATATCAATATTTGTGATGGTTAAATCCAATATAGCTAACCTGGGCTCAAGAAGCGTGTAATCCAAGTCAAACATAAAAGGATATCTTCAGACAGCTACCCATAGATACTACTCTGTGGCACCTTCTTGGAGTTCATTTTTACAGTGCATACTACTTTGTAACATTTGTTTCCAAGAGCAGCCCAAAATATTTTACTAATTTCCAGTGGGTCTCCGCTGGATCATGCAGAACGTCTCAATATGTCCCATTGTTATTTACTACCTGGACAACTTCCTCTACAGAATCCTCTCGCTCTAGATTCTTCTCCATCAAGCTTGAGTAAGTACATCACCTTATTTACTGAAATAACATTTATTTTGCCAGGGATAATACAAAAGGCCCTTCTCATCTCGCCAAATTCCTAGGCCTTGTCCTAGAACTACTTGAATGGAAGCCAGTCTAACTGATAATAAGTTGATCAGAATCAACGGGTGCCTAGCTACTAGAGTATCTGCAGAACTTGGAAACATGTACGAAGAAGGAACTCCCCTCACTCCTAGGCCATCTTAATTTTGCCACTTACATACTCCCGCAAGGTAGAGCCTTCATAAGTTATCTCCTGGCAGACCTGTCACAACATACCCATCAATTCACGCTGATTGAACAATATGGGGTCCAGATTCCTCTCTCTATGGAATGGTAGATCTTTCTTCCTTACAAGCCCATCATCCAATACTCTTAGCTTATCGATCTTCACATTTTCTTCTCACTATAACATACTCTAGAGCAACCAAGTAATCTCTATTTGGCCAGCTTTCATCATCATCACAACTTCCTCCAGGGATGTCATCTTCCACTAACAGCTACCAGCACCTGGCACCCTGGTTGGCTGGGCCAAGCTCTCTGCTTCCTTACCTTGGACAAATCCACCTATAACTTAATCTCTAAGCTAAGAACACCAGATGTTGCCTCTGTGTCCCTCCTGAAGGAACTGGCATTTCTAACATAACCCCCCCCCCCTCCAATTTAAATTATTCAAATACATCCAAGAAACCATTAATCACTCCTCCCCCTTCTCTCTCCCAGGACTACACATCAATCCCCCCAGATTTATACCATTTATACCAGCCTACCTTTCAAGCATAGACTCCCTACTATATTCAGCTTGTCACACTACCATAAATTATTTTAACCATTTTATCTCCAGGCTAAATCTTAATCATTAAAAAAAATTCTTATCATCTTCACCAATCAAACTATAAATATATATGTGATAGATTTAAGTATTTAGGAGAAGCAAAAAGCTTTCCACGGCCTGTTTTTCCAAGCCCAGTGGTGTATTACATTTAAAGTCTGACCTAGAATCACAGAAACATTTATATATAATGTTCTAGACAGGGGTGGAGCTACCAGTGGAGCAGGTGGTGCAATGCACTAGGGCCCTACTCTTGGAGGGTCAGAACAGTGTAATATTTTTTTTTTTCCATTTAATTATTTTCTGTAGTGTTGGGCCCCCCATGGGTCCCGCTGAGCCTCCTTGGCCGCACACTTACCCAGGCAGTTCAGCACTGTGGTGATGTGTATTAGGAAAGAGGTGAGAGAGCAAGGGCTATATGACAACAAAGTAGGTGAGATGGGTTCTGTGAGAGGGGAGCAAATGAGATAGGGATGAGTGCTGTGTGTGGATGGATGCTGAGAGCGGAGGGCTTGCGACAAGGATTGGATGTTATGTAGGGATAGGTGCTAAGAGGTGTGGTTGCTGGTTGGGGTTGATGTTAAGATGGATTGCGTGCTATGTGAAGATAGCTTCTTGGAGGGGCTGGCTGCTATGTAGAGATAATATATATATATATATATATATATATATATATATATATATATATATATGGACCCAAGAAACTACTGTCAAAAAAAAAAATGGAACGAAAGCATGGTTCGAGAGGAGGAAAGGTGTGCATGGTTGTATAGTGCCAGCTTATTTATTCAACTTGTAAGCAAAGTACATTGTGTGTAAGGCCAGGTTGGACAAGGTCACACCTCTTGAAAGCTCATCACTATAAATAAAACATTTGTCCAATAAAAAAATGTATAATTATGTACTGCAATACTCATTAATCTAGATTACTGTAAATTCAAGACTACTTCTCTCTTCAATATAAATACATATACCTACGGCCAACTCAGCTGCACCATCCCCCTATCCTGTAGAGGATGTCACTGGAATCGAGGGCAGGAGGTATTGGAAAGGGGTCCTAGGGAGAGGAGTTTTATGGGAATAGGTTTTGGGGAGAGGCACTGAGTAAAATAAAGTGGTACATCAGTACTCGTGTACCTCAAAACTCATCAAATTCGGTATTCGGCGCGTCTTGATGAGAAAAAAAGCTTTGACACTTGTCGCTTGTTCGGTTTTCATCACTTGCACCATCCTGTCTCTCCTGGAAGTTACATACAGTACTGTGGCATAGTGTAGCTTGTGCTAACAAGATCCTAAGAGCAGACTATGCCTACAAGAGCCTAGAAGCAGCCTGTGCTTGTAAGAACCAAAGTGCAGCCTGTGCCTATAAGGACCAAAATTCAGCTTGTGCTTATAAGAGCCAAAGTGCAGCTTTTGCTTATAAGGACCAAAGTGCAGCCTGTGCTTATAACGGCCAAATTATAGCCTGTGTTGATAAGGACCAAAGTGTAGTCTGGGCTTATAAGGACCAAAGTCCAGCCTGTGCTTACAAGGACCCAAATGTAACTTCTGCTTATATGCTACATCATGAGTTTGAAGAAGGCTAGTGATTCCACTCAGCAGAGAATAAACATTTTAAGAACCATGATAGAACGGAAAAAAGGGGATAATAGCCAAGTATGAGTGTAGTAGTTGCATGTCTAATCTCACTGCTGAGTACAAAATTCCTAGAACAACGATTTCCATGATAGTGAAAAATAAGGAAACTATTAAAGTAGCCAATGTGGCTAGGGGGGTGAAGGCTGTGATTAAGCAAAGGTCACAGACATTGGAGGAAGTGGAGAAATTGCTGTACATTTGGATTAACGTAAAACAACGGGTAATATTATTTCCCAGGCAATACTATGCGAGAAAGCAAAACAATTGCTTCACGATCAGGTAAAAGAAGATCCTACAAAAAGTGATGAGAGCAGTGAAGAATTTAAAGCCAGTCATACTTAGTTTGAGATTTTTGAAAAGAGAACTGAGAAGCAACTAGTAGCAACAAAGAAGCTGGTGAAACCTTTGTTATGGATTAGAAACTATGCAGAGGCTAAGGTTTTTATTCATCAAGTTATAAAAACGGTTAAATTAATTAATTACAATATTATTATTCATAATCATATTAATTATGATTATAATAATTATTCTAATCTCATCCTGAGATCTTGCCTTCTACGGATAAACAAATAAATAAATATATATATTCATATAAGAGGCGTTACAGATTTATGGTTACAAAATGTGCATTTATTAGAACACAATACTTAATACAAATACATTAATAATATATGATAATACTATGGAAACAACATCTGTTAACTTAGCAGAAAGACATTCTTAACACTACCAATTATGTCCATGTGTGTGTGTGTGAAGTATGATACTTTACCAGGCCTCCACAGTTTAGTGAAGATAGCTGTAGATGGAACACAGAGAGCCAAGAAGCAAAGAGCCAGCAGCCAAGAGAGGCTTTGCCTATGTTTTCTATGGCCTTATATACCCTATATTTAAATCCCACCCGCATACTCATATACTAGCTCTCATTGGTCAATTAGGTCACATGTCCTTCACAAAGTCCCCTCACTGGTCAGCTGTCCACACAAAGGATTCCTTAAGCCACATGTAAAACTAGACATATCCGGTTCTCAAAGTTACACACACCCATGCGTTCAAGAATACCATATATGGTCTTCTGCTAATTCTCTGGATAAAACTGTGCTTAGTGAAATCCAGCGCCATCATGTGTTCATTCGGCAAATCCATCCACTATTCAGAGTGTACTCTCCAACTGAGTGAGGAAAAGAACAAATATAGATAGCCTTTCAGCCTTATATTAAAGCTGGTAATTATTCCTTACTTCTAACGCTAGGTGTGTGTTACACATCAACAAGTTTTTATCTGTGAGGAGACTGTTT
The DNA here is from genome assembly GCA_027410445.1 of Discoglossus pictus. Classification (NCBI taxonomy): domain Eukaryota; kingdom Metazoa; phylum Chordata; class Amphibia; order Anura; family Alytidae; genus Discoglossus; species Discoglossus pictus. The sequence goes on along the minus strand of CM050166.1, from coordinate 378,427,057 downwards.
GATTTTGGAAGAAAAAACCTAACAGAACCTACATCACTCAAGAAGAGAAGACATTACCAGGCTAACTCTTTTGGTGTGTGGGAATACTAGTGAGGATTTAAAAATGAAGCCTCGACTAGTCTATCATAGTGATAACCCCAGAGTTTTCAGACGAAAAAAGGTGATGAAAAGGAAGTGAAGTGTAATGTGGGGGCAAACAGCAAAGCCTGGGTAACCAGGCAGTTCTTCATCAAATAGATGAACAAAGTGTTTGGCCACACTGTAAAAAAATATTTGCATGAATGAGAATTGCCTATAACTGTGTAACTGTGAAGTTCTTGCCCCCTAAAACAACTCCTCTGATCCAACCCATGGACTAGCAGGTCATCTCGAACTTTAATAAACTGTATACTAACTTCCAGAGGTGCTTTGAGGTGACCTTGGATACTGTGTTGACACTAAGAGAGTTCTGGAATTACCATTTCAATATCCTCCACTATGTCACTCTGATTGATAAGGCCTAGCATGCAGGCTCTTACGAGGCCATGAACACCGCCAGAAGGAGATTGTGGGCAGAAGCTGTAACTCTGAGGAACTTGGAGGGTGAACCTAGCCCAATAGTGGAAGACATTGTGTCTCTGGGGAAGTCCATGGGCCTGCAGGTGAGTAATGAATACATCAAAGAGTTATTGGAGGAGCACAGACAAGAGCTCAGCACTGAGGAGCAGCCGGAAATTCAAAGGGAGCAGTAACAAACAGTGGCTGAAGAAATTTCTTCAGGTGAAGAGGAGGGAAGGGAGGAAGCACCTACTGCACTGATCAAAGAAATGTGTTTTTTTGTTGAAAAGTGTCACCCTGACAAAGCTCAAGCAAGTGGCCTTGTTTAATGATAAAGCAATGTCTCACTTTAGAAACATTTTGGAACGTAGACAGATGCAAGTTTCTCTTGATAGGTTTCTAGCAAAACTCTCTACATCAGAGTCTCCAGCAGGGTTCAGTGGTGTTAAGAGACAAAAAAGAGAAAGATGCCCTGTGCAAGTACCTGATGTTTTATGGGAAAGGGACTCCCCTTCCAAGTAATAACTTCTCTCCTCCTACTCCTCTTCTACATCACCACCATCACCACCATCCCATCAGTTCAAACTAACATGTGAAATTGCTGGGGTTCAAAACAGATCATTTAAATTTACATTAATCCTTATGGGAAAAGCTTGTTTGGTACTAATCATTTCTGGTACTCATCCTGCTGTCTGGAATGGATTAACGTTGAGTACCAAGGTACAACTGTACGTTTGTCATTAGTATGTACAGTATGTCAATAGTGCAGGTTAGAGGAAAAGTCATAAAAGGAATGCCATTGATCAATTACCTCATTAATATAAAAAAAAAATAAAGGAAAAAGTAAACATTAGTAAAGACATCTTAAAGGATCACTGCAGTTTGGTAAAAACGCCACATAACATTAGTAGATATGCAAAGAATAAAATAAAATTATTTTAGAGAAAATATTTAGATGAATCTGACTTATTATGTGGGATTCCATCTTCGACTGCAAGCTATCTGCAGTTTGAGGAGGAAGGTTATCATATGGTGCCTTACTTTGCCATTCTATTCTACTGCCTAAGCACCTGCTCCATGTGTTTTCTTTACTGAACTCCAAACCTAGGAGGTTTTTGCTTTACTGGCAGTTATCCCTGACTGGGCATGTTTTTTTATTTCTTCAGCATGGTCTCGAATTTTGTTCTTTCTTAAACCAAGCATGCGACCAACAACTACTACTCTATCTCCTTTCTGGAGGTTGGTGACCACATCTAAGTTCATATCAATTGTGATTGCGTTTCATGCCTGTTCAAGTTTAAGGCCCCAGGTGAGGCAGATGGTTGTGTACCAGACATGGTTGATGGATTGTTAACATCAAATTCAACTATATTATACTGCCAGACCAATATGCAGGAGTATGTTTTACTACGTTATTTCAAAAACATTGACATGACACCTTAATAAAGGTATGCACACTATTATCTTATGTTGAAATTACTACAATTGCTTGCTACATGTTCTTCTTTCTAATATTTTGTCTCTTGCAATTTATCTTAAACATTTGCTTACTGCCTCAAATAACACATTTACATATTTTCCTACTACTATTATACTATACTACTGAAATCACTGTAATGTTATCACTAAAATCATATATGACTCACACAAATCATAACATTTTATTAAATAGATCCTTCTTTTATATCAAACATAATACCTGTCAAATCTTCTGATTCCATTTTGAATTCCACTCACACTGTTCAGGTTGGAGGCAAAACCTACCTTTCAACTTCCCCCATTACAGTACATTGCCACTGAAATGACCACATAAGCATCACACACTTATCTGCATTGACAATATATATGCAATGGTGCTCTAAGATTTGTGGTGTAGTAGTGTTCTTTCACATGCAGTAGCTCTTTTTTGAAAAGACTAAGACCAGGGTCACATCATCAAAAAATAATTGGAGATGGTTACCTCTTCCACTCTTGTTGCCAAATGTATCTAAGCTTCTAACATTTCCTTGCCAAAGAAATTAGAGTATCTAAAACTGTGAAAACGATAATTGGTATTAAGGCTCTTTATCAAAGCCATTCAAAATGTATTACAAGTTATTGCTCCCATTGGCTATGTCAATGATTCTAGTCTCCTTTCTCCTACAATTGTGATTACACTCCCCCAAGCATTTACCACACCTACTACTTCTTCAACAAATAATACTATTCAGGATTTTCTCCAGTTCTACCAGTCCATGTTTAACTCCTTCTGACCTTGGACATATTAATAATCACTTTTTTGCAAACCAGACTTGTACTCCATTTCAATGATGGTCTTACAAATCTATCTCAGTCCCATGGGTCGTCCTTCTGTTAAGCAACCACCAGTGTAACTGTAGGAATAAACATAAAAAATGTCACCATAAGTGTTCAAGTAAACAAATAAACATTAAAAAGGTCACCATAAGTGTTCAAGCAAACAAATATAAATGTATCCGTTATTATTTACCCATATCATATCAACAGCATCTGTTCTATAGCTTTAAAAACTGACAGTAGAGAATGGCAGAACTTTTGAAATGACTGTTTCCAATAAGACCATCTGGGAGAGAAAGCACCCGAGTGAAGGCACTTAAACCAATTTGTATTGGGAGAAATATATAATTCAGTGTGTTTGGGCATATTCAGTGAGGTGCACAGTATCTGACGCCCCCTGAAGCAACTCCAGGACCTTAGCTTCCTATATAAACTTACAACTCAGAGCACACATTTTTGGAGCAAATTTAACTGGCAACGGAAGTGCACTTGCTAAGCAAAATTTCCAGTTTAAAGTAATTTTTCACACAAGGGCTTCATATTATTCTTGTTCAAGTATATTCCAGTGAGTGCTGTGTGAGGGCGCTCTTAGTTTATAACTCCATAGAAAATTATAAAGTCAGTCAGCTTTGCTTTAGTATTAAATAGGTAAGAAGCTGTGGATAACTGTTTGTATCCTCTCTAATGAAAAAAGCTCAACTGGTATAACAAACATTAATAATTACTACCCTCATACTGTTCGTAGAATGGTTTATGCCAGATGGTATGGCCACAAGGGATTGAGGAACTTTGTACTTGTTTGGGCTTATTCCCCTGGACATTTGATTTGAACTTTATAAATCAAAATGGAAATGTTAAGTGAGTTACACTGATTTGTAATTTTCGGAATTTATCTTCAGTGTTGACAGTATAATAATTACAGCAGTTTCACATATAATTTTATAATCTTGCATATTAACTGCAACCCAGGAAAGTACCAATGAGTTGCAATATCCATCTTAAAAAAAAAGATTCAATAACATGTGTGTTATGTTTTTTCCTTCTCTTACTTACCTTTTCTAACATGTGCTGCCAGACAAAAGTACTGGATTATATCAGATATTTAGGCCCCTATTCAATTGAGCAATTGTAAGTTACTGGAGTCCATAATGTATCCCGTAAACTAATTTGCTATTCAATTGGCGTCTTTTAGCGATCAGCAAGCTATCTACAGGTTACAGGCTAAAAATCCCGGCATATGTCAAAATCGTAACTTACAGCGCATCTAAACCTTATGTTCGTCTGGGGTTTGCTGTTTCAACTGTTCAGGGTAGAATTGCCTGGTATTTCGGGGCTGGGTCACTCTTTTGAGTGGGACTAGACTGATATACTACAGGATATTTATCACTGCGAAGGGCACAAGTGCGCTAAAAGAGGTTGCTCTCAGAGTGGGTTATCGTGTCCACAGAACTAACCCATTAAGATTAGTTTGTTCTCGGATTGAGCACCTCTATTTTGCTTTTTTTGTTTATGCAAATTACCCTTAGGGATTAGTCTCCCTAAGGGTGATAGGGGAATCCAAACATGGCCCCCTTACTCACTGTGCCTTAGGGAGTTATCAGCTACACCTCACTGACGAGGCTCAAAGAAGGCCGAAATGTACGTCTGGGGTTTGCTGTTTCTCCTGTTCAGGGTAGAATTGCCTGGTATTTCGGGGCAGGACCACTATAGGGAGTGGGACCAGACTGATATACTACAGGACATTTCTCCCTGCGAAGGGCACAAGTTAGCTAAAAGAGGCTGCTCTCAGAGTGGGTTATCATGTCCACAGAACTAACCTATTAAGATTAGTTTGTTCTCTGATTGAGCACCTCTATTTTGTTTTTGTTTTTTTTCTTTGATCTTTCAAGCCTGCAAAAGTTACAATCGCTAAAATCGCAAATCGCTATTCAATTGCTACACTTCCTCAAGCCCACCAATGTTTTCACACACCCGCAAATGGCAAATGTAGAAGAAAATCCTACGGGTACCAGATGGGACTTGTAACGGGGTTAAATACCTGATCGTAGCACTGTAAATGCAAATATGGCCTTGCTTGATTGATTATGATCAGGCTCTGAAATGCTACTTATGATTGCATGGTTTACGGTTTTGGCTTTCGGAACGTAAATTGCAGGCTTGTTCAATTGAATTGCCCTGTAATTGTAGCAAATTTCAAGCCTGCAGACATATGGCCGGTATAACTTAGGCCCACATTCAATTCGAGCCTCGCAACTCGATCACAGACAGCCGAATGTCTGCAGGTGCTTTGCGGGCTCCTGTTGGTCTTCGTTTGCGAGGCTATTCAATTGCTCAAGCTTGCAAGTTGCGGGCCCGGTGCCAATATCGTAAACCATGCACTGGTTCGGAGCAGTTGAGGGTGGGAACATGATCAATTAAGCAAGCCTGTAAGCTCTCGTTTGAAATCAGCCAATAAGAAATAAGACCGCCATCATTACGGCAGGCAAAAAAGGAGGTTACTTGTCATTCAGTTAGGTTTGGGGGTCCGATATATAATCAGACTTGCAAAGCAGCAAAATAAAGAATTATGAAATTTAATGCCAATACTGTTCTAGTCCATATGGGTGGCCTGATATGTATTAACTCACTGATATCCGAGATCGATTCAACCCAGAAATGAAACATGAAAAATAAATGTATTTTCCTGTCGATTTGTAAGCTTGAGACTGTAGTGAAATTAATTCTAATGTCTATTATCGCTTTCCCCGTTATTTACTGTGGAGGATTGAGTTTGTATTTAAATTTACAGTGCTACAAATTGGTGTTTAACCCCTTTGCGGATCCTCTCTAGCACATGTAGGATTTTCTCCTTCGTTTGCAGTTTACAAGTGTGATTATGTTTGCGAGTTTTGGAAAATGGAGCAATTTAATAGCGATTTGCGATTTTAGCCTTGAAAGTGAAAGATCAAAGGCTTCTGAAGGCTGTAAGTTACGACTTTGACGTACACAATATTTTCAAGCCCGTAACTCTAACCCGATCGGAGCCCGCAAAGAGACATCAAATGAATAGTAAATTTGCCTGCGACCTCACTTCTGGACCTTCAGATCTCAAAATCGCTCAAATGAATGGGGCTCAAAATCTGCTGGCTTGCAATTGGATAAGGCCCTTACTGTTTAGATATAGCAGAATAGCTGTTGTGTGGTCAAACAAAAAAATATAAATTATTGAAAGTAAATATAGAAATGCAAGAGCACCACCACAGATACAGATAAGTAAAATATAAAATATAATTATTTATCCATATGAACTCATATCTTAAAATGGATAGACAATAGAAATAAAGAGCTGGGACTCAATAATAATTCTGCTTTGTCAGTTTATAAAAGCACAGTGTGAATTATATCAGTTGAAAGGTAACATTACACAATACTAATGTGCTGATATGGATAAATACACAAGTCAATAAAGACTCTTAATGCAATAAAAAGGATTGTCCATAGTGACAATCTAAACAACTATTCAAAAACAGTAACAAAAGAAAGTATTCACTAACATGCAAAGGGTGTTTTACATGTATATATAAAGGCTTGCTTGGTTGCATAGTAATATACGTTTAAAGACAAACAATTATTCATTTACTTTTATATTTGCAAGCTTTGAACTTTGTTGCACAATCTATCTAGATGTGTATAGTTATATCGATTTAAAAGAAAGGAAAACATGTCACTAGATAACTTTTTGTGAAATGGTAATTTCCTGGTCTCAGATTGCTCCGTAGGTTAAAGGTAAACTGTCACTCAGCCAATTGGTTTCATCTTAAAGCGTTAAAAACTAACTGTACATTTCACTAGCCTTTTTCATTTCAATAAATAAGCACATAAAAAATAGTATTTAAGGTGCTCATTTGCATAAAAAATGCAGCTCAATAATACTGAATTTTCAAGAATAATGAACTTTATAAAATGTTGCAAAGCTGCATAAATATATTCAACTACAGCTCTCCAGAAATGTAAATGCCCCTCTCACACACAAAAGTTATTATTATTATTTTTATTATTATTATTATTATCCTTTATTTGTAATGTGCCAACATTGCGAGCCTGGTGCTGAGCGCATTCGGTGCTCATCGCGTGTCTCAGAATGAGCGAATTTGGCACTCATTGCGTGCCCCTCCCCTCATGCACTTTTGCTCTTCTGAGTCCCCTCGGCACTCATTGTGAGCCCCGCGCTGATTGCTTTCGGCACTGATTGCGAGCCTCTCCCCTGCTCTTTTTTTGTTGTTGATATAAATATATTGTTAATAATAATTAATTAATTAAATAATAACTTAATATACTTTACCTATTTGTAATTAATATATCCAGCAATCAATATCCTGAAGAGCTAACAATCTGTTTTGATGTTCCTGCAGCATACAATGTACATTTGCACTGTTGCTGACCTGAGGTGTAAGTGTCAGCAATGTGGCAAGTGTGCAGAGTAAATAGGCTGCGTGTGTGAGGGCAAACCATTTGTTTAGCTGTGTAATTGGGCATTTTGTAATGGTAATGTTATTAGTTGCAAGTTAGTGTTGTAAAATGGTGGCGATTGTCTATGCGTTACGCGGGTGTGGAGCATTTTCCGTGTTTCCTAATAGTGTATTTTGTACCTTGTACGTTCCTGGGTAAAAGTCTTATGGGCCTGGCAGTGTTTTGCGTGGTTAGGGGTCGTGAAGCCTCATTTTTGTTTTTTTTCGTCCACCATTTTTTTTGTCACGTATGCGATTTTCGAGTGCCTAGTCTACAAATTGTGTTTAAATTGTTGTGCAACCTCACTCGCAGATGTCCTGGCTGCCCCCCCCTCCCCCCGTGCAGTGTGTGTGAAGTTAAGTTTTTGGTTATTTTTATTTTCTTTGTGTTTTTGTCTTTTTGGGATGTGCGTGGTTCGGCCGTTAACTTCATATTTTTTTGACCTCATATTTTTTTTTTCTAAGTCCACTGCTCGTATTTGTTTTTTTCTAAGTCTCGCTTTCCAGTCTTATGTGCCTGGTGGTGTTTTGCGTGTTTAGGGGTCGTGTAGCCTGGTTTTCGTTCTTTTTCGGACACCATTTTTCTTGTCTCTTAGGCGATTTTTGAGTGCCGAAACTGGGCAAATTGTGTTTCAATTCTCGTGCAACCGCATTCCCAGACGTCCTGTCCCCCAGTGGTGTGTAGGATGTTTTTTATGTTTTTTTTTATTTTCTTTGTGTTTTTGTTGTTTTTGTATGTGCGCAGTTCGGCTGTTAACTTCGTATTTTTTGGACCTTGTATGCAGTATTTTTTTTTTCTTAGTCCCGCTTTCCTTTTTGCAAAGTGTTACGTGCCGTAATTTTTCCACTGGATTTTTTCAGGGTCTCGAATTGTGTATTGTGTCATTGAGATTTCTGTTGATGTATAGTGCCACGGGTCGTAGGGATTATCGCCTACGGCGCTCATCTCCACCAGCGCAGTAAGCGCCTAAGTCGTGCGGGGTCTTAGGGATGAGCACCTACGGAGCTCATCTCCACCAGTGCAGTGAGCGCCTTGGGGCGCTTATTGCCTAAGTCCTACGGGGTCGTAGGGATGAGTGCCTACGGAGCTCATCTTCACCAGTGCAATGAGCGCCTTCGGCCACAACTGGCCGATGCGCGAGCCCACAGTTTTAACATGGCGCTACCAATGTTTTTTGGCAAGCCCGCCCTGCTGAGAACTATATATGTGATATTTTTCCCATTGTACAGTGGTCCTTTTAGAAGAGAAAGTGACATGCTAATTGAGGAGAGAGGACAAAGATAAAGCCACACCTAAATGTATGGCGGAGATTGACACAGCATTTCTAACCATGCAAAGTGGCTTTGGAGAAAACAAGAGGGTTCATTACAGAGAGGATGGCCGCCACCATCTTGACTACAAGATTTTGTGGCACTTCTGAGTCCCAAGAAGTTTCAAAGCTAATTATAATTAAAGATCAATTGTGAGTCATGGAAAGACAGCATCATTGAGGATCTTTTGCTCAAATTATCCTCTTAGGGCCTATTAGTCATATCTGAAAGACTGAGGGAGAAAATAAATGGAAAATGGGGAATGAATAGAAATGTTCTATAACAATCTCATATTAACTAAATTTATTAATATCCTAAAATCCTTTTAATCATTCTGTTGATGCCCCCAAAGTCACCTAGCCCACTCCCCAATCAGCATAGAACATTTGGGGACCAATTTTAACCCATTTGTCACCTGCTGTGTCTTCCTCAGCCAATAGAAGAGCACTTATGTCCCAAAAGTGACTGCTGGTGTGACCTGCCTGGCTGCTTCCTTTGTGATAATGACACAAGCATTCTCAGCTGCTGCTTAGCTCTGCCAAACAGGGAGAGGAAGGAATGAAACACCAGCAGCAGTAGTTGATGCAGCGAATGGACAACCTGCAGGGATTATTATTATCATTTATTTGTAACGTGCCAACATATTCTGTAGCGTTATACAAGGCTTAAGTTCAAAGCAACAAAAACAATAGCAATATTAACACATTGAAAAGCATGGAGGGTCCTGTCTTAGAGTTTAAAATCCAGTGTCCATAGTGCTTTCCCCAAAGCACCCTGCAAGATTGAAAACTTGCAAACTTACAATCTAAGTAATTAAGTGTGGATGTGCTGCACCGAGAGACTTTTATATGAAAATACAAAGCACCTTCTAACATGGTGCCACACTACATATACCATGATGCTTTACAGCACAAACAGGAACCCAGAGTTTGATACAAATGTTTCAGCTGCCTGTGCTTTCTCTTGATTGGCAAAAACAAATCATGAATTGTATCCTAATTTAGCCTGGGTTTGGAGGGGGTGTTTAATTTTCAACTGTCAGAAATTACAAGACATTTTGCAAGCGTCAAGGTAAGTTTTTAAATGTTTATTTGGGGATTTTATCATGCAAAAAAATGTTTGCATACACTACGGATTCTCTTCTATGAGATGCATTCATAATCCAGGAAATTTAGATATGCCTTTAACTATCCCCTCTTTCAGATAACACTATCTGATACTGTATGCACCACTGGGAAGTCTTTGCTCTGAGACTTTTTAATGCGTTACTTCGACCATGTACCTCCAACTGGTTAGATCAATCATTGCCTGACAACCGAATAAATATTGATACACAAGGGACAAGGGAGTCCTTGGTTACTCATCAGCATTATTCTTTTACCCTCTGAACTTGCTGCAAACAAATCTTTCCTCGTCCTATCCTTTAGAAGTGCTGAGGGCTGATACATTTACAATTCTGATTCACATCCCAATGGCTGGATCTGGGGTATGTATTCAATTATGATTTATATAAAGCAGGGTTGGATTATCAATGCATATTATTGACGCTCCTGTACTTCAAACGTAATACTGTACAGCAGAAGCAGACACATTCAGTCTTGAATTTGCATGTGGTGCTCAAGGAAATCTGTCACATACTGTTTTCTGACTGACTCCCCTATGCACAGCAATAAAGTCATCAAATAATGGTCAAAGTGTGTCAGCCCTTGCTATATTGCATGTGCTTGCACACATATTTATTTTAGTAACTTGTACTGGGGCAGCCTGCTACCCATAGCTGCCCTTTTGTATCCCCTGCTTTCCTTTTTCTCCCCTCTTTCAAATAACTTTAAAAGTAAAAGCCCTACCAGATATCTTTTGAAATCAGTGTTAAATGAATTGATGAGTAATAATAAATCATTTTCATAAGATTGTTACATGTATTTGCCTCAATGTTTCTAATTGTGTGAGAAATCATTTCCAAGGTGGCCCTTCTGGGAAAAGGTGGCACAATTGTGAAACATTTCATATTCATAATCACTAAATGTATACTAAGGAAGTTACACTACAAGGAATGCAATAATCTTATGTGTCATTATACATAAATAATTTGAATACATGAAGTAAGAGGATTGTACCTGAGTAGAGGGTACAGAAGACACCATATTCACATGAGATTTCATCACAAACAGTTGCATTGGTCAACTTTTTGACAGAATTTCAGTTTAAAATGGTTGCTGAAAGTAAAATATTAGGTAACAGATAGTAAAGTGTACCAATCGGAGGGTTTAGTAATAGGCAGTAAAAGTTAACAAAGACAGCGAGGGCAGAACCAGGGCTACTGCTGGTGCAGCAAGTGCAAATCACTGGTCCCCACAACAGTGTAGGGGTCCTCTGCTTCCAACAGCAAGTATCTCGAGTAATGGGTAAGTCTTAATTTATTAGGGAGAAGCGCATATACAAATATAACATATCATTTTTTTTTATAGAAATATAGACTACCTATATATATTTGACTTCTTATTGACATCAACAGGCATCTACCTTGAACAGAGAACCTCCATGGGGCCCCCAAATAATTTTACACAGGGGTCCAGTGTGACAGTGTTTACAAAAAACTGGGGTAGAAGGCTGAAGGCAGTGAGAGGTAAAAGGGATACTTAATTCATAATAATTTCAACCACATCACAGTAAAGATCTCCTAAAAACATGTTGAAATATTTTTAGACTTTTTGAAATACGTGCATTTTTCACTGAGAAATCAATAAATTAAATCTGTTTACTTTAATCACTGATTGCCCCTAGTCAGACACATGCTGCAGCTCCTTGTAGTGAAAAACATAAAAACAGAGGTTAACCCTTAGTACAACGATCTGTGCAGCAATAGGGAATGCTGGACTCACCTAAACAGGTCAGTTATAGGTTAACTTTTGAGTCAATTCCTGAGTTCATGGAAAGACTGCTATAAATCGGTGTCCTCGCTGAATTATGAAACTGCCAGTAGGCAGAGCAGACTGTGTGTTATTTAACTGTTATTAGTGTTATTAAAAAAGAGATAATTTTAACATAGAATCTTGTGCTCTTTCACACCATGGAGAGCACGTACAGGGAAGTAAATGACAACAGGGAGGGAGGAAGTGCATCATAGTTACATAGTTGCATAGTAATTGAGGTTGAAAAAAGACTTTTAGCCCATCAAGTTCAACCTTTTAACATCTTCTCTGATCTGCAACATGTGATTTGTTAATTGATCCAGAGGAAGGCAAAAAAAAAAAAAAAAAAAAGGGAAACTTGTTATCCTGGTTAATGCCTTCCTGACCCCAGATACTGGCAATTGGACTCCTCCCTAGATAAATACTCCCTCTTTAAATAACCAAGATAACACTGAATGCCCTTTTTATTTAAAAAAATATATCCAATCCATTTTTAAAGTTATCTATTGAATCCGCTGTCACCACCTCCCTTGGTAGAGAATTCCACAGATTACCCACCCTTACTGTGAAGAACCCTTTTTTTCTTTAAGGTCGAATCTTTTTTACTTCTAACCTCAAAGGATGTCCTCTTGTCAGTTGAAAAACTCTTGGCACAAAAGGTTCACTTTACAAAGCTTTATATTGACCCTGGATGTATTTATATAAGGTAATCATATCTCCTATTAGACACCTTTTTTCTAAAGAAAATATCTTTAATTTGGTTAGTCTTATATACCCTTCTTAATAGATGCTAATATTTTATTTGCATTTGGAGCTGCTGCTTGGCATTGAGTGCTGTTACCTAGGTGGTTGTCCACAAGTACTCCCAGGTCTTTTTCAATATCTGATACCCCTAGATTTGCTCCGTTAAGATTATAAATTGCATGGCTATTTTCCTGCCCAGATGCACAAGCTTACATTTATTTGTATTAAATCTCATCTGCCATTTAAGTGTCCATTTCCAAAATGTATGCAAATCTGTTTGGAGGGAAAGTACACACTTTTCTGATTTAATTAGCTAGCACAACTTAGTATCATCAGCAAAATTGCAGACAATACTTTCCAGTCCTACCTCTGTCGTTAATAAATATGTTAAAAAGGATAGGACCTAATACTGAACAATGAGGAACCCCACTTACCACATAGTCCAATCTGAGTATGTTCCATTTACAACAACTCTTTGCTTTCTGTCTTTTAGCCAGCTCTCAGTCCATGTGCATTTCTTTACTGTAATTCCTGTATTCCTTAGTTTACACAATAGTCTCCCATGTGGCACTGTATCAAAAGCCTTTGCAAAATATAAAAGACTTAATTGACTGAGTCACCTTGATCCAAGTTCCTACTAACCTCCTAATAGAAACGAATTAGATTTGTTTGACATGATCTATCCCTCACAAAGCCATGTTGGCTCCTACTTATAATCCGGTTCGAATAGACATATGTTTGTATATTATCCCTTATTAACCATTCTAAAAGCTTTCCCACTACAGAAGTGAGGCTTACAGGTCTAAAATTCCCAGGATTTGCTCTCGCTCCCTTCTTAAATATAGGTATCACCTCTGCCTTTTTCCAGTCATCTGGCACCAACCCTGTGTTGAGTGAATCTTGAAAAATTGGATATAATGGTTTGGCTATTACAGAACCCAGTACCCTCAGTACCCTTGGATGTATTCCATCAGGACCTGGTGCTTTATTAAAATTTATTTTTTTCAACCTGGATTTTGGATTTCCTCCTGACATAACCAGTTATTTGGTGAAGGTAGTGTAGCCCCATTATGGTGCAGTGACCCAACCACTGGTACCTCCCTAGTGTATACCGAAGAAAATAACCTATTTAGCTCATCTGCCTTTTGCTGGACACTGATTGTCAGACGGCCTGTGTCACATTGTAATTCTCCTATAGCTTCCTTCCTGGCCTTCTTCCCATAAATGTAAAAAATAATTTAGGGTTAGTCTTACTCTCCTTTGCAACAAAGTTTTCATTTTCTATTTTAGCCAGTCTAATAGCCCTTTTGCAAGCTTTGTTGGTTTCCTTGTACTCACGTAAGGCAGTCTATAACCCCTCTTGTTTGTATAATATAAATGCCTGTTTTTTTTACACCAAGTCTTGATCTTTAAATTATTGTTAAGCCACATGGGATGGGATTTACTCCTTCTTCTTTTATTTCCACATGGTATATGCCGATGGGTATATATATGTATGTCATGCAGTGTTAAATATAAAGCAATGAGAGCCTGATAACACATGAGGTGTGTGCACCAGGCAGAGGGGGGTAACTAGTAGTGATGGGTTACCAGCTGTACTGAGACACAAAGGGTTATACACTTCATCCTCTTCCTCCCTCCTTATCCTCCTCCTCCCTTTCCCCCTCTCCATTAACCTCCCTATACCTTTCTCCTCTCTTTTGACTGTGTCCGATGACCTCCTGCTGGTCTTCCCTCCCCAGCAGCGCGTCTTCTTGCTGTGTCAGAACCTATGCTAATGATGTGACATCACATGCGCGTCATGTCATTAGCATATGCTGGTTCCAGTCACAGCAAGAAAACGCGCTGCTAGGAAGAGAAGAGCAGCAGGAGGTCAACGTACACAGTAAGAAGAGAGGATAGAGGGGATAAGGAGGTTAGTGGAGATGAGGAAAGGGAGGAGAAGGATAAGGAGGGACGAGGATGAAGGGGAAGGAGGATAAGAGGGAACGAGGATGGCGGAGGATAAGGGCGGAAGGTGGGAGGCAGAGGGGGAAAGAGACACATGGGAGGGAGAGGGGAGAGATACAGGGGAGGGAGAGGAAAGAGAGACATGGGAGGGAGAGGGGGAGAGATACAGGGGAGGGAGAGGAAAGAGACACATGGGAGGGGGAGAGACACAAGGGAGGGAGAGGGGGAAAGAGACACAGGGGAGGGAGAGAAACACAGGGGAGGGAGAAGAGGGGAGGAAAACGGTGGAATAGACACAGGGAAGGGAGAGGGAGAAAGAGACACAGGGGATAAAGCTGGGGAAAGGGGGAGGGAGAGGGGGGAAAGAGACACAGGGGATGGAGAGAGGGGAAAGAGGGGAGGGAGAGGGGGGAAAGAGACACAGGGGAGGGAAAGGGGGAAAGAGACACAGGGGAGGGAGAGGGGGGAACACACACACAGGGGAGGGAGAGGAAGTAGAGTGCGGGAGAGGCTCGCGATGAACGCCTCCCATCAAGTAGAGGGTGGGAGAGGCTACCAATGAGCGCCAAAGGCGCTCATTGAGGGGCCCATGATGACCACAATGAGCGCCTTCCGTCAAACAGAGGGTGGGAGAGGCAGAGGGTGGAGAGGCTCGCAAGGAGCGCCGAAGGTGCTCATTGAGAGGCTTGTGATGGGGTGTGCCAAACAGCATTGCGAGGCTTTACATTATATTGCTGTCATTTTTGACGGGCAAATCACTAGTAAATGTAATAAAACTAATGGTTTTAACCTCAGTAGTTTTGATTATAAGCTTAGGATATCCCATGTTTCTGAATGTCACAGTAATTATACATATAGAAAATCCCATGTTTATGATTATTGCATAGTAATTATAAATAAAGAAGATCCCATGTTTATATGTCACAGTAATTATACATAAAGAAGATCCCATGTTTATAAATATGTCACAGTAATTATACATAAAGATCCCATGTTTATGAATATGTCACAGTAATTATACATAAAGAAGATCCCATGTTTATGAATATGGAACAGTAATTATACATATAAAATATCCCATGTTTATAAATATGTCACAGTAATTATACATATAGAAGATCCCATGTTTCTGAATATGACACAGTAATTATACATATATAGAATATGCCATGTTTCTGAATATGGCACAGTAATTATACATATAGAAGATCCCATGTTTATAATTATGTCACAGTAATTATACATATAGAAGATCCCATGTTTATGATTATGGCACAGTAATTATACATATAGAATATGCCATGTTTATGATTATGGCACAGTAATTATACATATAGAATATGCCATGTTTCTGAATATGGCACAGTAATTATACATATAGAAGATCCCATGTTTCTGAATATGGCACAGTAATTATACATATAGAATATGCCATGTTTCTGAATATGGCACAGTAATTATACATATAGATCCCATGTTTATGAATATGGCACAGTAATTATATATATATAGAAGATCCCATGTTTCTGAATATGGCACAGTAATTATACATATAGATCCCATGTTTATGAGTATGTCACAGTAATTATACATATAGAAGATCCCATGTTTATGAGGTATGTCACAGTAATTATATATATAGAAGATCCCATGTTTATGAATATGTCACAGTAATTATACATATAGAAGATCCCATGTTTATGAGTATGGCACAGTAATTATACATATAGAAGATCCTATGTTTATGAATATGTCACAGTAATTATACATATAGAAGATCCCATGTTTATGAGTATGTCACAGTAATTATACATATAGAAGATCCCATGTTTATGAGTATGTCACAGTAATTATACATATAGAAGATCCCATGTTTATGAGTATGTCACAGTAATTATACATATAGAAGATCCCATGTTTATGATTATGTCACAGTAATTATACATATAGAAGATCCCATGTTTATGAATATGTCACAGTAATTATACATATAGAAGATCCCATGTTTATGAGTATGTCACAGTAATTATACATATAGGATCCCATGTTGGAAGATCTGCTCTCTGATAATAACACTGAGCTTTCCCAGAATAGGGTCAGAGAGCCCTTCCAGTGATGCCGGATGCAGCCCCCACCCACTCTTATAAGCAGGCAGTGCAGAGTGCAGAGGGAGTGGCTCTGTATTAGTGTGTGTGTGCTGGAGGTTATTGGCAGATACTCCCAGATCAGCTCTTACATACCTACTGCAGACATGGCTTACCAGGGACAGCAAGGATACTACCAGGGAGGGGTGAGTGCCATCATATAGGTGGCAGATATGCATTATTTGTGTTGCAATATTAACTGTGAGTGATTGCAAATAGAGTATCTATTTGTGGTAAACAAGTTAATTGTTCTCATCATCTAGTGCTCGCCAAGGGGATCCTTAACTATTGCTGAGTATTCTCTCTGCATTGCGTTGTTGTGATGATCCAATATAAATCAGTACTGAGTACACACATATCGTGGGAGGGAGCAGCCTGATCCCCCTGGGATACCATCTGCACTTGGCTGTGTGCCACTCTGGTATTATGTTCTGCTGCCTGGAAATGTACATGTCATGCACAGTCTATTGCACAGATCCATTCTGCTGCTCACAACTAGATCCCACAGACATGCCCAGAGCAGAGTATTTTTTTTTTTTTTTTATTCAAGTTCTACTTCCTAGTTCATTATCTTACTTTCATTTTGCTTTTAGATCCCCAGTCAATTTTCATGCTGGACCTGCAATAAACCTCTTTTCTTTCTCCTCCCTTCTGTTTCTGCATAATGCTGGACTTTTAGTTCCTTCTAATGCTGGACTTTTAGTTCCTTCTAATGTTATTCATAATACAGTTGGATAACATTTGACTTTCATTTCTATTGTTCACTTTGTTTTCTGTAATATAAATAATTCTATATTAGCATCTCCTGATAGACCGAATAAATGAACAAGCTTGTTTAAATCATGTGTAGAAAAAGATCATTAATAGTACTGTATTTGTCATGGCTTTGTCATTGGCATAGTAAACCAGTAGTGGGTAACAGGGTGCCCAGGGCCATACACTGCCCTCCGCCGCTTACTATGTGGCCACAAGCCTGTTTACTCTATGCCACTATTTAAAAATGTGTGTTTGCGTTGCTTAGTCGTTTCCAACTCTCCTTGACCTCATGGACCGTAACGCACCATGCATTCATGGCAGAGATACTGGAGTGGGTCGCCAGTTCCTTCTCCAGCTCCTGGTATTCCTAGGTGGTCTCCCATCCAAGTACTGACCGGGCCCAACACTGTTTGGTTTGACCTCCTGGTTCCCTAACTGGAATCGAATGTAGGCTGCAGCGGTGAAAACACTGAATCCTAACCACTGGACCACCAGGGAACCCTCTTTAAAAATTAACAAAGCATTATATTTCTCTAAAATTATCAAATAAAACCTAGTTGTACTCCTAAATTCTGCTCAATATGTAACAACTTATCCCAGTTTAAATATCTTCTTACAGTGATTTTACTATTTAATTGTGGGTAAAAATCAAAGGTTTAAAGCACTGTTAAGCCCTTTAAGGAAAAGTATTGGAAAGTATTTGAGTTTCATGTCCCTTATGACATTGTGCTGAATACATGAATGCAAAGCCTTGTTTACAATACATTTTGTTTACTAAAATGCAGATACAATGTGTTGTGTTTTGTGTGAAAAATGCATCTAAAATAATAAAAGTTAAACAAAGAAAATATTTTTATGAAAGGATAACAAATAAGTATGTGCATTTGCAGAGTTCACTCCTTTTCCCATGTTTCTTCAGACATTGGTTTAAGCCTTTGTAAAGTCTTTTGAGAGAGAGAACAAAAAAAACTGAATCTTCAAGAAGCCTGCCAATCACCCTCAGTGGGATGCTGATGTCACAGGGAGAGGCTGCAACTGACTTTTGACTTTGCATGCACATCTGTCATTTCTGATCTCATTGTGAGCTTAAAGGGCCAGTGTAAGCTCTTTCCATGCTTAATCTATTGTTTCGTTTTAAATCTAGGGAATGAAATATAATGTTATTAACAATGCAAGACAGCAGCTATTTAAAACTAAAATTGTTTAAACAAGATACAGATGTAAAATACATGTATGGGATGTAGTATTCCTGTTATCTGCCTGCCACTTTTGCCGTTAGGCTTTGGGTGTTGGGGTTAGCGCCACATAATGGGAAAGATCCCCTAGCTCTAACAACAAAGTGGCAGGCAGATAACAGGAAGATCTGCAAATTCTAGTGTGTTGTTCAGTCATGACCGACACTCTGTGACTCTATGGACCATAAAACACCAGGCACATCTGTCAGCTCCATTAAGTTCATTTTCATTACTTCAATGACCTCATATATCCGTCTTCAATCTTTCCCAGCATCAGTAGTCCCAATGATATCTACTGAAATCTAAACCATGTGAAAGCCCTTTTAGAAAAGCAATGTGTAACATATGACAAATTTATATAGTAACATCAATAAAGAGACTATTACTATTTAAGATTATTTTTATAATTTTATATCTGTCCTAAACAGTGCAGATTTTTATAATTATATCTCACTTTGAAGGACTGCAATAGTAATCCTGTTTCGGCGCTTATCGCGTGGCTCGCAATGAACATTGCGAGCCTCTCCCCCCTGTACTTCAACTTTCCTGCTTAACGCCTCTCCCACTCTCTGTGTTCATTGTGAGCCATGCGATGAATGCCTTTTGGCGCTCATATCGTTGCTCGCAATGAGCGCCAAAGGTGCTCATTGCGAACCTTTCCTCCCACCTACTGTATGGGCTGCTCATTGCAGGTTTCGCAAGGCTCACATGTGAAAGCGTTGCTGGCTGCAATGAGTGCCTTCAGCGCTCATTGCAGCTTAAGTGCTGCGTGGCTGCTTTGCCTCGCTTTACAAGGCTTGCATGTGTGACGGCGCCGCTGGCTGCAATGAGTGCCTGGCTCACCTCGCTTTGCAAGGATCCCTGTTGTAACTAGCGACTTGCCCATCAAAAAAATTAGGGCAATAAAATTGTAAGGTAATGCTATTTGCAACACAATGTAAGGCTTTTAGTCCTCTGAGTACCTCATTACGCTCATTGCGAGCCTCTCCCCTGCTCCTTCTTTTTAAATATATATATATATATAATTTTACCTATATCCAGCAATCAATATCCTGAAGAGCTAACAATCATTTTTGGACTGTTGCTGACCTGAGGTGTAAGTGTCAGCAATGTGTGCAAGTGCAAAGCGTTTTAGTTGTCTAATGCGCCATTTTAGAATGGTAATGTTATTTGTTGCAGGTTAGTGTTGTAAAATGGCGGCGATTGTCTATGTGCTTCGCAGCTCTAGAGCATTTTCTGTGTATCTTGTACCTCGTACGTTCCTGGGTAAAAGTCTTATGTGTCTGGCAGTGTTTTGCGTGGTTAGGAGTCATGTAGCCTCGTTCTCGTTTTTTTCGGCCCCCATTTATTTTTATTTTTTTTGCCACTTAGGCGATCTTCGAGTGCCGAAACTCAGCAAATTGTGTTTAAATTCTCGTGCAACCTCACTCCCAGACATCCTGGCTTCCGCACCTGTAAACCATTAAAAACACAATAAATATACATAAAAAGCTTCCCCACAGCAAGGGGGGCACCCAGGACCTCTGCAAGTGAAGTTACACCTCAATTTAAGTCCAAATTCCCGAGTTTAGACACATGAAAATCCCCTAAGCGAGAGGAAAAAATGGCCACCGACGAAAACAAGGCTACAGGACCCTAAAGACGCAAAACACTACCAAGCACATACAGCTTTTCAAAAAAGCTGTACAAGATACATTCTTACCAAGGACGCTACATCATCCACAGCCGCGTACCACATACACATTCACCGCATTTTGCAACTCTAACTTACACAATGCGGAAGGACACAGCTACCCTAACAGCTTTCCCTCGCGCACGCAGCCTATTTACACTACACACTGCACACATTGCTGACACTTACACCTCAGCTCCACAACAGTGCAAACCGACATTCTATGCTGCAGGAACATGAAAACAGATTGTCAGCTCTTCAACACAATGCTTCCAGCATATATTACTTCCAAATAGGTAAAGTATATTAATTCATTAATTATTTAATTGGCATACAAAAAAACATATACACTCACAATAAACACAAGCCATTCACCTCGTGCCTCACAACGAGCGCCAACACTGCTCATAGCACACAAAGCCTTGCGAGAAGCGCAAAAAGCAGGTCCCCGCCGACCAAACAATAATGCCAAAAGCGACTATCAGAAAAAAATACAACAACCAACAACCTCGAACTGAGCGCCGAAGGATCTCGAACCCCAAACAGCATTACCTACCTTACAATTTTATTGCCGTCATTTTTTGACAGGGAAGTCGCTAGTGTTTCTCATATGTTACATATTGGTCTCTTATTGCTTTTTATAAAAGGGCTTCCACTTTGTTTAGTGTACTCCATTATATTTAGATTTCAGTAGACACTAATTTGTGCCCACAAAAAGCTTGCTCAATCCCCGATGCAACAAAAATAGCTGTGCCTTCCAGCTGAGGATACCTTTTGTGGGCCATAGGAATTGCTGATACTACATCACTTACCTGTGCTTTACTTCAGAGGGAATTAACATTTGTAATATTTATTTATTTATTTTTTAAACCATTTTAGTTTTAAATCTCCGCTTTCTTGGATTGTTAATAAAATGACTTGCATTTCACTCCCTAGACTTGTTACACTTCTATGGGAGGATTGCCCCTATCAGCCAATGAGCAGTAGTATAGATGTAAAAGTCATACTTGTCTGTCAGTGAGAGATAGTCTTGCATACTATCGGTGTGCAGAAGGCAAATTTGATGTTGGTTACTATAAAGTTTAAGTTTTTTTTTTTTTTTTAACAAAACCATTGGAGTAAAAACATTCATTCTTTTCAAATGGATTAAAAAGTGGTTCCATGCCCCGTTGTGTATCTGAGCCTACCTTCAGAATATTTTTTTGCCCCTTTTTTATGCTCATGTGAGTCATACAGTACAATAACACAATGTATTAAAATACCTAATAAAGAAACTGTTGTTTGTTTTCATATTGGTTTACAATATTTGCCAAAGAGTAATTACAGGACCACTTTAGGGTGGGAAAAACTTCAGATGTTGAACGTTTGTAACAAATTAGCACCATTACCAGCTGTAAAATGTATATTTTAGGTAAAATCTTTTATTTTAGTAGACACGGCTAGTACCTGAGATGATATATCGGTGTCTTCCGTACTTCCTGCTGGATTGAAGACTGAGTGTGTCATGCTAATTTTTATCTATTCAAGAGTGGAAGGAATGAATGGCTTTGTTACTTCTAGATTTAGATAAGATTTAAGCAGAAGGCTCCTTCCTTCTGTCTTATAGGCTCAGCAGCTTGCTGGTATACTTGTAAGTCTTACTTGTCCTGCTATGTAACTGCCCCCTATTGCCTTTTTAAAAGGAAGTATATCTATGGTGGCAAATTCTATTCCACTAAAATTAGAAGCATTTTCAGAGAAAATCCTATATCCATGACTTTAATAGCTGCTAATGTTTGTTAAGTATATTGCTAATCTACAATGACCCTTTAAAAAAAACTTTCGGAACTTTCTTGTTTTATGCGACCACATACGTGCGCCACTTGCGTTCACGTCACTGAAAGCCTCCTGTTGCCAGGTGCGCTCGCGTCCCAATGTACTCCCTAACCCCTAACCGCCTACACCCTTTGCCGGCCCTAATCCTAACCCCCCTACACCCTTTGCCGGCCCTAATCCTAACCCCCCTACACCCTTTGCCGGCCCTAATCCTAACCCCCTACACTGCCCGCTCTAACCCTTAACCTGACCCTAACCCGAAAACCACTTACTGGCCACAAGGAGAACGCTTCATCAGCGCAGGGCAGTGCAACATTTGTGCGTGCACATAACCGATGCACGTGTGGTAGCATAAAACAGGAAAGCGCAGAAGTTTCCATGAATCATGCCATTTTAGAGATGGACTTTGGTTTTGGATTACTTTTTATAGTCCATAAAAAGTTACACCATATCTTGCTATACATATAGCTTCCGCTAACCTTAAACCTTTTTCAAGCAATAAAATCTGAAAGTCAATGCAAAGTCACAAATTGATAGTAAATGATTACTACAAGAAATATTGTGAAATTATATATATATATATATATATATATATATATATATATATATATATATATCATGTTTCCTGCTCAGAATTCCAAGAAATACAATTATTACACTGCATTCTGGGAACCTGGGCAAGGACATGCAAATGTGCCCACAAAATTTAGTATTTGTGTATTACTCCATTTCAGTATATACTTTTTCTACCAAAACTTTTGTTTCACGTTTAATGTTCCATATGCAATACAAAAGCTTCCCTAGCCGTAAGGTAGGGCAGCAACAATAGTCATGAAGCCTTCAGAAGGAGGGTGTGCGATAGCATCTTGACAACTTTAGCTACTAAAGGGCAAATGTAACAAACAACCTCCCACAAACATCCAGCTTTAATGCTTAACCATGTACATTTCTAGGGCAATATCCAGGATATTAACCTGACATTAAGCTACACATGTTTTTTTTTTGGTTTTTTTTAACAGATGGTGGGGTACATTTTTTTTTTTTTTTTTAAGCTATAACTTTTTAAGTTAACTTTTTTATCTCCAATGAAATTAGTTCTATAAAACATGCATGAAAAGTCACTTTTTTAAAGGTATAGGCAAGTGAGCGGGTTATGAATGCATCTGATGGAGGGGAATTAGTAGTGTATGATTTAAAATTATTTGCATGCACTATATCCTTTTTTTTTTTTTTTTTTTTAAAGCTATGCTGTTGCAGGTGATGTTTACTCCCCCAGGATTAAGCTAGGCTTCTCGGTGTACTATTTTCAAAGTGTACCCAATCAGCAATGCTGTATGCAGCCAGCATACACTGGGTCCTTAAAGGACCATAAATCAACATTTAAGTAAAAATGCTTGAGCGGTTACACGGTTGTTCTGTAGACATGTACCCTCACCTTGATACTGAAACCAAACATTTCAACTTCTTCCTATTCTAATTTGTCTTTAGGCGAATGAGCATTTATGCTTGTTTTTATGGTTCTGTAATGACCTGCGATGTTTGTTTGAGGAAGAGAACGTTCATGGTCTTTGCATGTGTCTGTGTGTGAGTGCATGCAATTCACTGGGGCTGGGAGAGATCTCAGGGGCTAGGAGAGATCACTGGGGCAATTGACTGGGGCTGGTGGAAGTTTCACCTGGAATGTAGGTAAAACAATCAGTGTATGAAGGGACACAGACCTTGTCCTGGGTATTACAGAAATCTAAAGGAAAGCTGCAGCTAAATTCACAGACCAAATGTAATTTTCCTCAGGATTTTCAGGGGGTGTCCACATTGATAGAAAAAAGTTTGCAAATGCAAGTAATGCAGCAAACTTTTGGGTAACTCATTTTTTTCATGCACTACTAATTCTCCATTAGATGCATTCATAATCCAGCTCGCTTGCATATACTTTTTAAGATACTATGGTTCTAAATACCTGACTTTCAACTAGCCCTCAGTTGCTATGGATAAATCTAATGTCCTGTGATGTCACAGGATGCAGTTTGGTTCCATTTAGTCTATCTACTCCCACAATAAAAGGTTCTCAAACCACAAAATTAAGGCATGGAAATATATGGATTGTAGAGGGAAACGGAAGCTAGATCTTGCTATGTATTAGAAAAATCAAACCTCTTCCCACATGAAAAACTGCATTTCATGTTCTCTTTTTAAATTAGTATTTTTAATCTATTTGCTTTTACTTCTTCCCCCTATAGCAATATGCTGGTGCTCCTGGCGGCCCGTCATTTCCAGGCCAGCATCAGGATCCATTGTATGGATATTTTGCCTCTGTTGCTGGTCAGGTAAGTGTGTGTGTTTGTTTGTTTCTGTTTTATCATTGATAGGTTTATGGGAGGGTCATTTATTTTCCACGAGGATAGTTGTTGATGAATATTTCAGCAAACTAGAGTTTATACTTTCTGAGATTTCAGTTGGATTTTTTTTTTATTAGCCCCATTTTTATATGTGTTTACTAAAACATTTGTTGAGTGGCAGGAATAGGGTTAAAAACATATGCCAAATTTTAGATGTTACACTGCTTGCTTATAAGGAGACATTCGGCTGAACTTTTTTACAGCATGTGGTCCCTCCCCTCTTTAAACAACTCTCTGAGGTGCCTATAGGCAAACGTTCCACGTGTTCTTCCCCCCAGCTACTCACACATACATAACATTATTCTTTGTGTTAAGTAGCACAGGAATGTTGTACTTGTTGCTGCCCAAAACTGAGTGCTAAAAAAGAAAAATAAGTGTTTAGTTGATGCTACAAGTCCCACAATGCATTGTAAGGAAAATTGGAAGTAACTTCATGAGTAGCACAACTCTGCCAATTGGAGAGGAGTTTTGTAATTCTCACCCCGCAGGCATATCCCTTTGTACGTTATACATAGCTTCTTGTACAATGTATTTTCTAAGTCTTAGTCTAACTCTGCTAGTTTTAATACATGGAGTGAAAAAACATGTGATCCCCATCCCCCCCCCCCAAGCAGATATCCATCTGCACTTGTTTATTCTGCCTAATGGTAAATCTGGGCTTTCACATTCTGTTTAGAAGAATGTTTTACAAAATTAAAGAGAATTCAGTGTTGTAAGTATGGAGCTGTCAATCAGACTTCCAGATGCATGAGCTCAGTGCTTACATAATGTGTATTTTTGAAGTATAAGGTGATAATGAAGCCTCTGGCATCTTCTGCCTTCTTACAAGCTTTAAGTAAGATAACTGAGAGAAGGATAACTGCCCTCGATGCCATCTGATTTACATGTTCCGGATTCCCATGTTGGCACTATAATCATGTCTGTCTTGTTTTTCTGTATTTACCCAATTCTTGCTTTAATTTACCTTAGATGTTAAGTATGGTATATAAAAATATAAGCAGCATCATTTTCCAGGAACGCTATTAACATTTAACTTCTCAGATGTGTCATATCTGTTCATTTTGTGCTTATTTAAAAACTGCCTGGTGACATTGTAGAAGATTCAATTGAATAGTCACATTGTTTTCATGGTTTTCCTGTATATGTAGTGCTGATGCAAAATTTCCTAAGACAGAAATCTCCTGTGAATAGAAACCATTCCGCTTGAAAGAACTAACCACAGTTACATCATTCTCTGCTTTCAATATCCTTTGTTTCATTTATTTGTTCAAAGGATGGACAGATAGATGCTGATGAGTTGCAGAGGTGCCTCACCCAAGCAGGCCTCTCTGGGGGATACAAACGTAAGTGCTTATTTCACATATGTACACTATTCTACTGTATAATAAGCATTGAAATTCATGGACCTTTCCTGTGGGGTGGCCGCAGCTAGATGCCGCTGCCGAGATTTTACAGCCGATCTCCGTGAATTTCAGCTGAAATTTAACTAAATTTCATAGGGTAAGGGTAACCGTTTTAGGTTATAAATTTGTGTAAAATGTCCACAGCGCCATCTCCGTGTCCCCTCGCCGCACTGCTTACGAAACTGCACCCAGCCACCTAATAATAGGAAATATCCTAATTCATTGCTAATAACAACTTGTATGAATAATAGTAAATAATGTGTTTGCGAGCCATAAAATCCAGGGAAAAGCTGCGGCATCTGCCCACTGCTACATCATATATCTGTATATCGCTGTTTATATAGCACTCTGATGTAGATGGCAGAGTTGTGAGGATGGGACACCACAATATTTTGCACAGGGCCCTCCATTCACTAGCTCTGCTACTGGTAAAATCAACAATCTGATCTATTGTCTACAAGTCACAAATCTGTATACACTACCCATTGTAAATATTAGAGCTAATTTATATAGTGTACACAATGAATGCCACAAACAAACCCATTATACAGATCCTTTATTCGTGAATGTGTTTTGAAAATGGCCAGATCACAATATCCTTTGCCTTTATCCTGTGCTTGTTTGAAAGACCCACAATAATTCTTCAGAGACTGGCTTTTAAAGGCAGAGTTATTTCTTGGCATATGGTATCTGTGTTTGAAATACTACATGTGTTTTAGGTTAACTATCTGCCTTTAACTGCTTTGCATAAAAGTGGCTGCATGTGATTCATTTTCTACATATGTAAATTCCAGTTCATGCTGTTTTTTTTTTTTTTTTTTTTCTTGCACAAGGTAAAAATAAAGTCCTGCAAACGGAAACCTTTTATATTTTTCCTAATGCTAAGCTGGGTATTTTAAGCATAAATATTCTAGTCATTGTCATGCATTATTCCTACATTTGTGTAGGAAAGATATGTTTATCTTTTTCGGATGGTAAGTCTCCTGCCACGTCTTCATTTATTTCACCTATATTGTGTTAATAACATCTTTGTTTTATTTAAATACCCTCAAATAATTATACTTGGTTTCAATACCTTGATCCCCTTTTTTTATTTCCTTTCTTCGTCTTTCTCGCCCTCCTTTTTGCTAACCCATCATTACATTACCCATCTATATATCTCTGCGGTCACATACAGTAGTGAGAGGATTAGCAATGATGGCTGCTTATAGCTATTTATTTATAGAGAGGGTGGGTACCTATGAAACAGATGGATGGAGGCTATCAGAAAATATGCAGGCACATCTGGGGGACCTGAAAAAATGTTTGAAATAATCTGCCATAGTTTATTTTAAGTTGTAGTGAGTGCTGGAGCAGAAAATGGCCAAAAATACACAAGATGCAAAAATGGATTCTCTCCTACTAATTTTTGTAAACTATCTTTATAGTTATTTTGTGCCCTATGGTATTGCAACATATTCATCATTTTTATACACAACTGAAACTGCTTCATAGTTATTGTATTTTTCGTGGGGGTGTTTTTTTATTTATTTTAAGTTTGATTTCAAATACAGCTCATACTATTGCCCCATCTCTGCTGTATTTAATGATTGCGTGGATAATCATGTTTAATAGTTTTTTTTTATTTTATTTTTTTGTGGTCCTTGCTTTTTACTTTTTATTTCATGTCCTCTAGTCCCCCCCCCCCCCCCCCCAAACATTTCATAAACAAATCAAAAAACTACCATCACTGCACTGAGCTTCCATGATATTTTTGACATTGTATATGAACATTAACACTACTGAAAATATTTTGATGTTTAATACTTTTAATGTTTGATAATCCTTAATTAAATATTCTCTCTTTGTGTATCTACAGCTTTTAACTTGGAAACCTGTAGACTCATGATTTCCATGCTTGATGTATCCTTTTTATAATTGCTGCTCCAAACTGCAAGTATATTTTGACATTTAATATGTTCATATTATTTTGAGAAATGTAAATTATATAGGATTTCAAATTTGCACTTCATTACATTTTTATTTTGATGCCTGTGATAGGCAAATCGGTCCTATGATGGCTGCCAACAGTCTAGAATTGCAATACCTCTGTATTCTGGATCTCGCTGCATTAGTACACAGGAGGTACTTGGGTTTCTATTCAAATTGTTCCACCTGGGCTCATGCAGAGTGAGAGACTGAAATCCTGGACTGTTGGAAACCCTATTTGTCTTGGTCATTGGTGTTCAACACACTTCCTTCTTAGGCTATCCATTCAATTCTCTGGGATGGGAAGGCGCATCCTTTTTCTACCCAAATCAATATTAACCTAGATTTCATGTCCCACAAAAAACACTTCCGTTTTTATTTTTAGACCTCTATTTTGCTGTATTTCCTCTCTCTATTTATATCTCTCTATCACTGTCCAAAAAGAATAGACTTTATTTGGATCATACTACGAACCACAACGATTTTTTTTTTTTTTATAAAGATAGTGGAGGGGAACCCACAGTACAATATGGATTTGAACAGTCAAAATCTCACTCCAAACAGTATTTTAAAGGTGCTCAATGTAATAAGCAATCAAAAGTGCTCAATGATATAGATATATATATAATTGGTGTATGCATGCTGAAAACATATGGAGAATATGACAAAACCCCACCACCCAAGTGAGCTTTTTGTACCAAGAGGTTTTCAACTAACAAGAGGACATCCTTTGAGGTTAGAAGTAAAAAGTTTCCGCCTTAAAGAAAGAAAAGGGTTCTTCACAGTGGTTAATCTGTGGAATTCTCTACCAGAGGAGGTGGTGACAGCGGATTCGATAGATAACTTTAAAAAGGGAATGGATATGTTTTGAGTTAAAAAGGGCATACAGGGTTATCCTGGTTAATTAGGGAGGGAATATTGATCCAGGGCGGAGTCCGATCGCCAGTATGTGGGGTCAGGAAGGAATATATGGGAAAAAAAAACAAAATATATATATTTATATATATATATATATATATATATATATATATATATATATATATATATATATATAATTTTTTTTTGCCCTTTTTGAGATTGACTGTCACTTGGGCTTTTTTTTTTTTCTGTTTGCCTTCCTCTGGATCAATTAGCAACTAATCCACATATTGCAGATCAGAGGACATCTTAAAACATTGAACTTGAAGTCTTTTTTTTTTTTTTTTTTCTCTATCACCTGACAAAATTCCTGGACACTACAAATATGACTGTATTAGTTCTAGTACTGATGATGTTGCGAATACATTGTTTAATAAGCAAATTAAACATTACAGTGTGTATGTATATATAATTTTTTTTTTTTATTATCGGACTACATTGAATTGGGTCTGTAATGATTTATTTTTCCTTAACATTTAATTTTTAAGAGGGATATGTCTGGCAAGATGGGCTTTAATGAATTTAAAGAACTTGGTGCTGTAATAAATGGCTGGAAACAACACTTTATGGCTTTTGATAATGATAGAAGTGGAACAGTTGATCCACAAGAACTGCAAAGGGCCCTGGGAGCTATGGGTAAGTGTGTGGAAATTACCTCTATGACAAT
Organism: Discoglossus pictus; assembly: GCA_027410445.1. NCBI lineage: Eukaryota > Metazoa > Chordata > Amphibia > Anura > Alytidae > Discoglossus > Discoglossus pictus. Next base: position 378,397,847 of record CM050166.1, on the reverse strand, counting down.
TCTAGAATGACTGCTGTATAATAATTCTGCCCACTGGCAGATCCTCTTCCATCTCTTGGATAGCAAGCAGAGGTTGGAGAGAAGCATATCTGCTAATTTCAAATGCTTTGCAAGTTGCATTGAACTGTTGCGAATACATTGTTTAATAAGCAAATTTAACATTACAGTGTGTTTTTTGTTTGTATTTACCTACTTTTTTTTTATTTTTTAAGGCTACCGGTTAAGCCCTCAGGCGCTAGGTAGTATTACAAGAAGATATAGTAGCCATGGAAGAATCACATTTGATGATTACATTGCTTGCTGTGTGAGACTCCGAGCTCTGACTGGTAAGGGTTGTAAAATATTGTGACACTAATAAAAGGGATATAAAAAGGTGCAGTGTGGTGTTGACCTTAGCAGGGCCCAGTTGGTATGTGCACATAAGGGTTTATACCCAATCACCTATTAAAAGGAGGAGCCTGGCCAGAGACAGTATGCTCTACGCCCTGAACCCTCGTCCAGGGCCTACCATGTTGGAACATCCTGCCACCATAGGGTAGAATCTCGCCCATTTTACCACTGTCCCGGCGACTCTCCTCACCACCCGCTGCTGCGACAACCACATAAACATAATTTGACATCATATAATATACATTTAATAATAACCAACAAGTGCTTTAAGACAATATACAAGATCATACCTCCAATTTTCCATTACTCATCCTTATTTTTTTTTAGCAATATATACATAACTTCAAACAACCACACTTTAGGGATGGGTCGGTGGGTGGGTATCTTTACACATGGCTAGCTGGGGGCATAATGGTGGTAATGGCGCCAAACCCCTATAACTGACTCCCCTCCCCCAGCTAGCCACCTCCTACCCATACCAGGGCCTGCCCAGTCAAGTGGCCCCTCCTCCCAGCCCCCCTGGGGTGGTCTACGGGGCCCTTCATTCTGCAATTAGAGGGCCAGTGTAAGAGTGAAGTGGAGTGTTATTACCATCAAGTCCATAATTTTGTTTGTTCAATGTTTTTACAAAGCAAATAAACCTAGTTTTTAAAATTAATCTAATCCGCCTCCCTTCACTGCACATGAACTAATATTTGCCATATTGAAAGAATTAAATTAGTAGTCTTGTTATTTATCCTCTGCTTATTCCTGTGCATTTTGATCACACCTGTAACCTTGTGATTGGGGAAGTCTCTTTATTGGGGGTGGGGGGGGGGGGCATTTTTTCTTTTTTCTTATACAGTGGATAAATTACCGGATCTAGATATTGAAAGGAATTTGTATCGACATGCGAGTCATGAGCAGGGATGCAGGTGGAGATGGCACCTCTCAAAGAAAGGATACATATTGCAATCCTTTTTATTACAGATTTAAGCATATTACTTGATGCTCACTGCTTTAAATTTAAAAAAAAAACAATGTAATTGTCTGAAACTTGCATGCACTTCTCTTGTAGATGTTTTCCGAAGAAGAGATGCTGCTCAGCAAGGCATGGTTACCTTTCAATATGATGATGTGAGTACAAAAATGTTAAGTCGGCTGTAGTTTGTGAAAAAAATGTAATGTTGTTCATATGTTCAAGCATATTCATATTCAAGCATGAAGTCTGTAACCCATCATCATAAAAGCAAATCTTTGCTGTTTTTGTTTTGCCTCTAAAGTTCCATGTTGTACCGCTGATAGATGGAGACTCCATTGTTGGGGGTTCACACAATTATTTTTTTTTTAAGGATATACTGTATTTATCTAAACCAATTTTTACTCTTTTTTTTTTTTTTTTTTTTTTTTTTTTTTATTACTTTCAATGACACACCACCTGTTCTATAAAATCATGATGGGTACAAATGTACCTACCCTACCTACAATACTATTCAGTGTTTATGTAACGCTTCATATGTTGTTGTTTTTTTTGTTTTTTTTGTTTTTTTTTTACTTTCAATGACACACCACCTGTTCTATAAAATCATGATGGGTACAAATGTACCTACCCTACCTACAATACTATTCAGTGTTTATGTAACGCTTCATATGTTGTTGTTTTTTTTTTTTTTTTTTTTGTTTTTTTTTTACTTTCAATGACACACCACCTGTTCTATAAAATCATGATGGGTACAAATGTACCTACCCTACCTACAATACTATTCAGTGTTTATGTAACGCTTCATATGTTGTTGTTTTTTTTTTTGTTTTTGTTTTTTTTTTACTTTCAATGACACACCACCTGTTCTATAAAATCATGATGGGTACAAATGTACCTACCCTACCTACAATACTATTCAGTGTTTATGTAACGCTTCATATGTTGTTGTTTTTTTTTTTTTTTTTTTTTTTTAGTAGCAGCAGGATGTATTTCTAAATGTATAGTTTACCTCTAACAGTGTATAACGCAATTTTATTTTATTTTTCTTTCAGTTTATAAATTCTACTATGAGCATCTGAAACCAACAAGGAAATCCCTGGAACTGCAATTTGCCTATTTAGCCACTTAACATACTATATGAAATATGCAAGCATTAATTGTGTAAAGAAAACAGCTTGTCTGCATTTTGTAAATGTTTTTTTTTCTTTTTTTAATAAAGATGCAGATTGTAATGGGGGTTTTTGTTTCCTTTTTATTGCATTAGCTATATACAGACTAACTTTCAATTAATGTAGCATTTGAAACTATAAGATAACATTTGTTAACTTGCTAGGCTTAATATGTTCATAAACTAAATAAGTCAATGTATATGCTTATTAAGATGAAATGTCCAGAAGTCACACAAATAAAATTTGACAGTTTTCAGTAAGGTTTTACATTTTTACTATTCTTAGACTACAAATCTTCTGCTCAAAGTAAAAAATAATAATAAGCTAAAAATTCTGAAAAAGATCCAATGGTTCCACCAAGCGTTTACCTGGGTGCATAAACTGAAGCACTATAGTGCGGCTTTTAATGTAATGTATCTCCTTGGCTTTTGCCAGATTATTCAACCTTTCCAAACTGTAGGTGTCTTCACAAGCTTCCATGGTAAATATTTGGGTTTCTCAGGGCACTCTCCTTATCTGAACACAAATGATGTTTCAGTGTTTGGAATCTTCAGCTATAATTCAAACTGCCCCAGGAATGCAATATTATACAGTGTCTTGCAAAAGTATTCACCCCCTTGGCATTTTTCATGTTTTTTTTTGTTCACAACCTGGAATGAACATGGATTGTTTGAGGATTTGCATCATTTAATTTACAGAACATGCCCACAACTTTGAAGATGTGTTGTGTGTTTTTTTTTTTTTTATATTGTGAAGCAAACAACCAATAGGACAAAATAACAGAAAAAGTCAATGTGCATAACTATTCACCCCCCTAAAGTCGATACTTTGTAGAGCCACTTTTTGCAGTAATCACAGATCCAAGTCGCTTTGGATAAGTCTCTATGAGCTTGCCACATCTTACCACTGGAATTTTTGCCCATTCCTCCTTGCAAAACTGCTCCAGCTCCTTCAAGTTTTTTAAGCCTGACCACAGATTTTTTTTTTTTTTTTTTATTGGATTGAGGTCTGGGCTTTGACTAGGCCATTCCTCCACATTTTACATGATTCCCCTTGCAACCCTTGAGTGGTTTATTTGGGGTCATTGTCCTGCTGGAAGGTAAACGTCCGTCCTAGCCTCAAATCACGCACAGAGTCGTACAGGTTTTGCTCAAGAATATTCTTGTATTTAGCACCATCCATCTTTCCCTCAACTCTGACCAGTTTCCCAGCTGCTGAAAAACATCCCCACAGCATGATGCTGCCACCACCATGTTTCACGGTGGGGATGGTGTTCTTTGAGTGATGTGGTGTGTTGGGCCAGACCATAGCATTTTCTTTGATGGGCGAAATGTTACATTTTAGTCAGACCAGAGCACCTTCCTCCATACATTTTGGGAGTCTCTCACATGCCTTTTTGCAAACTCAAAACGTGCTATTTTTGTTTTTTGCTGAAAGTAATGGCTTTCTTCTGGCCACTCTGCCATAAAGCCCAACTCTATGGAGTGTACGGCTTATTGTCGTCCTATGTACAGATACTCCAGTCCCTGCTGTGGAACTCTGCAGCTCCTCCAGGGTTACCTTTGGTTTCTGTGCTGCCTCTCTGAATAATGCCCTCCTTGCCTGGCCCGTGAGTTTTGGTGGGTGGCCGTCTCTTGGCAGGTTTTCTGTTGTATCATGTTCTGTCCATTTGGTTATGATAGATTTGGTGCTCCTGGGGATCATCAAAGATTTGCATTTTTTTTTTTTTTTTTATAACCTAACCCTGACTTGTACTTCTCAACAACATTGTCCCTTACTTGTTTGGAGAGTTCCTTGGTCTTCATGGCAGTGTTTGGTTAGTGGTGCCTCTTGCTTAGGTGATGCAGCCTCTGGGGCCTTTCAAAAAAGGTGTGTATATGTAATGACAGATCATATGACACTTAGATTGCACACAGGTGGACATCATTTTACTAATGTGACTTCTGAAGGTAACTAGTTGCACCAGAGCTTTTTATGAGCTTCATAACAAGGGGGTGAATACATACATACATACATACAGGCCAATTTTCTGTTTTCTATTTCTAAAAAACAGTTTTATGTATATATTTTTCTCATTTCACTTCACCAACTTAGACTATTGTGTTCTGATCCATCACATGAAATTCAGATTAACAAAACATTGAACTTTAAGGTTGTAATGTAACAAGAGGTAAAAAGTCAAGGGGGTAAATACTTTTGCAAGTCACTGTATTTATCTAGATCGTTTGAAGTTTGCTGCTTTCTCTTTAAACAATGTTTCATGAAAAATACAAAAGGGAATGGGTAGAGAGAACGCACCACTTCCGAGTGCAGATCAGTATGTCACAAGATATATTTGAAACACACAGACAAGAACACATGCAGTATTTACACTCACATGTAGGGAACTTATAACATAAGGTAGGTGTATCTAGCGTCCTTAAATGGCTGCTGCTCTTTGATGTTGATTGCTGAGTTTTTGCTCCTTGTCTGGATGGGTTAATTTCCTATAGGTCTTATAGCTGTTCAGACTATCTATGGTCTATATTATAGTACTTATGTCCTTCAAGCTTTTATCATGTTATCTCCCCTCCAATTATATATGCACATAATAAATTAGAGGTGCCAAATGGTCAATAATAACTAAAAACTGGATAAATGTATAAATATTTTGTTTACTAAAATATAAAAAAATCTTATTGACACCTATTTTAACTTTAAGGTCTCAATATAAAATATATTACATAGACCAAGACACTATTTGTCAATAAAAACAAACTCTAGGTATTGATCAAATGTGTTTTTCCACTCGTTTTTCCTCTCCTATGAGGCTTGTTCAATGATCAGATTGCCTATGATGTAAAACATATAGACAAAATAAATAGCCAGAATATAGTGTGGTTAATCTCCACACAGTATCAAAAAATAACTATGCAATTTATATTGCATACCATATGGGTGGAATAATTTTTTTTATATTTTTGCATATGCTGTATATAGTTTAAAAGCGGTCCATACTCTGTTTATAAGATATGTACAACCTTGAATTGCACTCCGTAACTAGAACCTAATTGGTTGTATTAGCTGTAAACTAGTTGTGCATCATACATAAATTACTATGGCCCTCATTCAATTGCAATATGGCCAACTGAATAGGGCTCTAAATAAGCACATAACATATATTTTTAAAGAAGTTTTTAGTTAGTAAACATCTATCCAAAAGCAATGTTTTCACTAACTAAAAACGTCTTTAAAAATATATGCTATGTGGTTATTTAGAGTCCTATTCAATTAGCCAAATCGCAATTGAATGAGGCCCCTATGTACATAGATCAATTTATATAACCGTTAAAAGTATGAATTAAAAAATGGGTATAGGATTTTTTGTATAACATCCTATTGTTAATGTATGTAGAGACGTTTGCATGAAATTACACCAGAACATTATTACGTTTCTTTGGTATGTTTTGAGGGTCAATAGAAAAGTTGTATTTACTATATATATTTCCAGATATAATAATTATATAATGAATAAATAGAGAATGAAGAAACCTTAAAGTGACTCTACATTATGGTTCATACATGGTTGGGATAATGCATTGATATTTTAGTCTAAATTCCCTTTTGTATACCTAGTGAGTGAGGAAATATTTTGATAAATGAAGTTGGAGTGACTACAAAACAAGATATTCATTCACACAGTTGGAGAAATGCATAAAAGATTGATTAACAGAGTTGGAGTAAACCCTGTAAACCCTAATTCCCCTTTCAATATAACCAGTAAGATAATAAATACAATTTGGAGTAACTTCAAATTAGAATACACATATAGTTGAAATAATAAATCTGTAATTGAACAGCAAAGTTTGGACCAATTCCCCTTTTATGTAACCAGTGGCTAGCATGGATTATATATGTATATTGAATGTTATGTAGTTAGTTACGGTCTCCTATAATTCTAGATCTTGCCGTTATGTATTTCTGTGTCCTAATATGGGTATCTTGCTGGATAATCTTATCTTCCATGACTATACACCATGGCCTCCATTCAATTGCAAGCCTGTAGTTGCCTTTGAACAGTTACAGATCTATTCAATTGAACAAGCCTGCAAATACATGGCCAAAAGCCTAAACCATGAACCCGTAAGTTGCATTTCAGGCCATGGTCATGATCAATTAAGCAAGGCCGTAACTACCAATTTTAGAAACCGGCAATAGTAAATGAGACCGTCATCCGGACAACGTTTGAACGTCCATTAATTAGCGCTTAGAAGTCAGATATGTGATCTGACTCTTGATCCGGCAATGTACAAAATAATAAAAATGAATGACGATACTTTTCTAGTCCATGTGGGTGGCCTGATATGTATTAACTCCTTGACTACCGAGATTGATATAACACGGAAATAAAACGTAAATTTTTGCAAGCTTGAGGCTGTTATGCAATTAATTCTAACGTCTTTCATAGCTTTCCCCGTCTTTTAAAGTGCAGTATTGATTTTATTTTTTATTTTTTTTGCTTTTACAGTGCTACGAACAGGTGTATAACCCTCTTGCGAGTCCTATCTGGTACTCGTTGGATTTTCTTTTACATTTGCCATTGACTGGTTTGAAGGCAATTGCAGCCTTGAGGAATTGTAGCAATTGAATAGCGATTTGCGATTATAACATTTACGGACTTGAAAGGTCAAAGGCTTAGATGGGTTGGAGTTACGATTTTGACAACTGCAGAGATTTTGAGCTTCTAACCCAAAAACTGATTGCGGGTAGCTTAAAGACACCAACTCTATAGCAAATTATTTTACAGGCTCTTGTAACTACAGTTTGCTTAATTGAATGGAGGCCCATGTGTGCTGACAAAAGTGGCAGTCGTTGATGCTTATTACCTCTATCTCCAGTTTAAATGCCTAAGTAGGCATTATCCAATGCCGGAAGTGTAGCGTAAATTAAAGGTGAGATAAATGATGAAAGGTTGACGGACAGAAGTACTATAATATAGACCATAGATAGTCTGATCAACTATAGGACGTGATCCCATCCAGACAAGGAGCGAACACTCGGCAATAATCAACACCAAAGAGCAGCAGCCATTTAAGGATTATCCACACTAGATACACCTACCTCGTGTTATGAATAAATACCCCATGTGTTCTTGTCTGGGTGTTTATAATACATCTTGTGATATACTGATCTGCACTAGGAGGTGGTGCGCCTTCTCTTCCCCCTACTCCCTTTTGTAAAAATATGAAAGTTTAATTGCGTAAAAAAATATTTGGTAAAAATCTAATTAAAGCTATTTGGAAGTTTATAGAGCATACTGTAGTATATATGGTCTCATTGGTAGACAGGTATGACTCATACAGCTATATTACTGACAGGGCAGGCTCCTTACTGGCACATTTATAGTTGCAACAAAGACATTCTCAGGATATAGTTTACCAATCGCAGGATTTCTTCACAGTGCAATGTAGAATCAAGATAAAAATGGGCCCACGTGGCTTTTTTAAGCTTAATTTGTTAAGGAAGGTGCACAGATTACTTCCTTGCTCTTCTTGCATTCCAGGTCTGAGCATTTATCTTCTCCATGATTCATCCTTTCTCTATGCTTCCATCTGTATTTTATGGTTTCTAAATACCTTTCTGAAGTTACATTTTTCCCCATGCATTTAAAACCTTACATCTGTATTTTATTTGCATGATCATGTTTAAAAGGACATTGAATTCACCAAAACTGCACCATCAAACTGGAAGTTTATGTGGGGAAAAGGTTTACAATTTCTTTAAAACTGATCAAAAATTAACTTTAATATTGACATTTTTGGTTATTGCTTGAGTAGCTCTTTATGTACTCCCACAAGAAACTACATAGATATTGGAGGCTGTAACTGTCACGGTGAGTAAATATTATCTGCACGGATTTATATACTCATTAATAATGTGGAACAGTGAGGGGATTTGTATCTTCTTAGTGCATGATGAGTAAAGGAACCTATATATTTAGTGCAAAATTAGAGTGTCCTCACTTAGCTTACACACCTAGTGCCTGGGTCGACAGAAAACCTTATTATGTACACATGTACAGGGGTGGATACAAGCATCTTAAAGTTCATAACTACATATGCTTCTAATTCTTCAAATTAGCAGCAGTTCAAAAAGGAAGAAACTTCAACATTATCTGCAGAGCAGATCTGGCAATTTCAGTGGAAATGTATGGAAACTCCAGCACTAAAGATGTAAAATGAAGCTTTGGAAGTCAAACTTTCAACTTTGCTAATGGTTATCATCGGTTTTCAAGCAGATATAGTCAAACTGTGCCTTGCTGGTGCTACTTAAGCATCAGGTTTTTCCCACGGTTGCATGTGAGACTTCTTGATTTAAAGGGTCCCGGTTGATTCTAATGTGAAGTATCCTCGTCCAGTGGTTTCCAGTTTAATCTGGGATCTGGAGATGGTATGTAACTAACACAGGGTCTACAGCCTTGTAAATATTCTTTGTTTGGCACACTGTTAATCTGATGTCAGCAGTAGAGAGACATCTAGGTTAAAGGATTATCTTTAAGGCTTCTAACTGGTGATGGCAATGAAGTGGCATGGCTATTATTTTTCATGTATGCAATTGTGGCTGCATGTCCATGTGTACCAGCTCACCATCATCAGGTAATTGTATTTTACATATTTTTTTAATGGTGTACTGATCTTAAATTACAACAGGAGGTTATGCTAGGATATTGGGGCTGAAGATTCAGAATATGGTTATATAAAAACACACACACAAATGCAGTTGAGTTTTTATTTAAAAAGCAAAAGTCCTGTTTAAAGTAAATATTTCAATCTGGTCAACACAAAAATACATGTACATAATGATCTTATTTATAGGAGTTGGCTTTGTGTTTCGGTAGAAAGGTGAAGTTTTGAGGAACAGGTCCCAAAAGCATTTCACTGGAAAAGAAAGACATGGTTTATAATGGAATAAACATAATTAATAATGCATTAATACAAACACTTGAAGTGGCAATTATAAAAAAAAAAAAAAATACAAATGATCTAGGTAAAATGATTCAGACAGTTACAAATGTGCAAATGATGGCTTTGTGAAAAACAAGCATTGCTTCCAGTAGTTAAATAAAACATATTGCATTGTAAGTGCAAAACATAGGATGTCAAATAATACAACAATGAGCTTAAAAAGGACCACATAAGTCACCATATGTACTATGCATCGTCATTTTGAGTAATTTTTTTTTTTTTAAATTGACAGAGAATAGACTTGAATATTGTCAATTTAATTTAGTATTTGTAGCCGTCCCACACAAATTTGCATAAATAATAAGGCTGGAGTCTGTTACTGTTGCACATTGAATAATAGATTTACATGGTTTTTAAGAACAGAGTGTGGTGGTGCAGTGGTAAGTAATTTGCTTTAAATATTTATTTTCATTGGTAAGTCATATGTTCGATTCCCCTGCCTTACACTTGTTTTTCTGTTTAACTAGTGAGTGTGTGCGTATACAATTCAGATTTTTTTTTTTAAATAAAGAAATCCACAGTTACCTCAAATGAGAATATGTTGTTATATAACCTAAAGGACATTTCTAATTTTTAAACCGTAAAGAAAGTGTCTTTATTGGGAATTGAACACAGGACCTTTACCACCACAGACAGCAACAAGAACCTGAAGCCACCTGCTCTGTTGCTACTTAAGATGCTAGAGTAGATACAAGTAGTTACAAATCCCTTAGTCACCACCACATTCTAAGCTTCTACACCAGATTCTAATTAATATTCATTATATACTGTGTGGTACAGAGCTCATTACTCACACAAACAGAGGCAATAACACTGAAATAGCCTGACTTCATAACTGAATTCAGCATCAGTTTTAAAAATAAAAACAGTTTCTCCATATGCTTTTTAGCCTCTATCTATTGGGGAGTTTTGTGGTCCTTTAAATAATTGACAAGTATGTTTATTTATATACTATTTGGTGGATCTAGTTTTGCTTGCAATGGCTGCTGGAGGAAGGTTCTATTAGTCAGATTATAAAATACACATGCGGTCTTCCCAATGAACATTAATCAGTTAAGTGTTTCCCTTTTATGATTATTGTTCCTCAAAAAATGTTGGCAGATTGCAAAATGCTATACAAAGTCCACTGGCAATAAACCACATGGAGTAACCACAATAAGTTACTGACTGCACATACTGTATGCTTTCAAGGACAGGAGAATCCTCTTCAGTGGGAGAGGGTTCATATACTGAACAATGGCAAATAAAACGTGTCAGATTTCCTTTAAGCTAGCTTATTTGGATTTTAAGGATCATTGGCCCTCTACAACCTATATAGTGTAAAATATCTTCTGATTTGTCATTTGAACATCAAATACAAGTTAATCAGCAGTCTCTAACGTGAGCTCATAAACAAAGCGAGTGATAATAATATTAGAAGAAATTATTAGCAAATAAAAGTTAAATTCATTATTTTTTTTATTAGTAACCTTCTAAGCAATGCATGGTAATCTTTTTAGTGTGTAACTCTCGCTTAACTAGAACTGCAGTCAATTATTTTCATGTAGAAGGAATCTGGCAGAAAGATCTTTGTGACATTTGGAAAGAAGCACCTTATATATATATATATATATATATATATATATATATATATATATATATATATATATATATATATATATATATATTTGAGAGGTCAGGATCAAATGATATTGTATGAAGAAAACGATTAAATTATGATTAATGTCAGCATTGGAAAATGGTATATTTACCTTATTTTAACCCAATCACCAACATTCTGACTGGCCATTAAGGTCTCCATATAGTCTCTACCCATATAATAGGGTGGTCGCTCATTTATTTTCTGAGGTACATGTTCCAATAAACCAACAGGAATATACCTATACAAGTGCAAACAGAAATGCAATTAAAGTGAAGCTTTGTTTTACACATACAAAAATTCAACCAATAAATCCAAAAAGCTAATGTATTGAAGTTTTATTAATACTAACCATTTGTTGAAGTCAGAGCATGAGACTGAATCTCAGGGCTTAGAACAGTTAAAGGACCACTATGGTCAATTTATTTCTCTATTGTGTGCTGAATAACTAGTGTAAACTTCATTACATGTAAAACTCTTTTAGAAAGCAAACAACTTTGAAATGTTTTAAAGAATTATATGTACTTCTGTTTACTGCATCTTTTCTCTCTGGATTCTTTCTGCTACTTTACCATGAGGGTGTGTCCCTGTAAACTAATGCTCAACTTTCAATAATTAGCAAAATCAAAAGGATTAATTGAAAGTAAAAGTGAAGCAATTTGTTTTTGATAACCCAATGAAGCAAAAAAATGCTAGTTAAAATGATATATTTTATTTAATTTTTACGGTATTTGAGTCAAATACTGCTAGCTTTTATTATAAATCAAAATAGAAAAAAAATATTTAAGAACAGTTTCAAATCAAATCAGTAAACTCCCACATTTTTAAAATGCTGTGATAGGAGCAATTTCTAAAAGTAAAAAATGAATAAAAAAAAAACAAGCTATAAAATGATGTTGCTTCTACACCCTCAACACCTATTAACTGTCCACAGGCAGCTGGATGCTGCCAGCAGGAATGAAGTGAAAATGCCTTATGTGGTTATACTGAACAACCGCTACAGCAGTGCTGTTCAGAAAGTAGAAATAGTCTTAGCCAACAGATTGAATCACCGGAGTCTTGTCCTTCTCTTTCCTCTGTTCCTGTACAACAACTAAATGAAAATAAATGTAAACAAATTCTCAAGGAAAGCCTGTTGTGTTTTTCTCTGATGTACCTGAACTCAATGGGAATACAGGCACAATGAGTTGCATCCATGAGATTCACTGTGTCAGTTTCCTGTAATATAACAAAAGAGTATAGGTGCTCATCTGAGAACGGACACGTAAGCAGGTTTGTCCTATAGGTCTGGTTACCTACTAAGAGAGCAGCATCTTTAGCTCACTTGTGCTCTTCACAGGGAGACATTTCCTGTAGTATATCAGTCTGGTCCCACTCAAACCAGACCCATAGATGAGCACCTCTACTCCCTTTTGCTTAGTTTCCTTTAAGATGTCAGGATAGAATTGTTTAGACTAACTTCAATACTACTGATAAGGTGAAACTGGATAGTGTGTATATGGTTTCTATCCTTTATATATTGTTAAATAGGAAAAAAATACCCTTCATAATCTTTGATGCTGTTTATCTTAAAAATAAAATATGTACATTTGTGAAGGTGTGTTTTGGAAAGCATTATATTTCCAGCAGCACAACTATGAATGAATGATGATGATGATCTTTGAAAGTGAAGCAAACCAAACCTGCACTGAAATGACAGCCACTCCAGCATAAACCTCCTTGCTCTCTCCACTCCTTGGGCATCTGATCCCCAGTGCTCCAGACCATAGTTTGTGAAATCTTTAAGAATGTCAAACCGTTCTGCAGATGAAATATCCCAATGCCGCTGCTCTTTTATCTCTGTAAAAAGCCATGGTTTTACCAATGCTCCCCTAAAAAGAGAAATTATGGTGGAAGAAGGTGGGTTACTGTATAACATGGCATAAAATGTTGGTTTGTTATGAATGTTTCTATAGAGGTTGGGAACAAAAAACTGGAGTGACGGATAATGCCCTTGGCATGAACTGGACCGTTACATGTTCAGATTTGTAAGTGAACCTGCCACTGCCCATTATATTCCAAGAGGCAGCACCACTTTCAACCAGCATGCAATAAGAGACAATAGCATCAACCTAAATGGTCAATAAGTGATGTACTTGTCGTTCTCTCATATATATATATATATATATATATATATATATATACATATATATATATATATATATATATATATATATATATATATATATATAGAAAGAAAGAAAGAAAGAAAGAAAGAAAGAAAGAAAGAAAGAAAAAGAAAGAGAGAGAATTAAAGAAAAAAAGAGAGACAGAAAATCAGAGTATTGCAGTATATAGTTCTACCTTTTTTATTGGACAAACATTCATTTATTATGAAAAGCTTTCGAGAAATAACATCTCTTTATCAAGTCTGGGGCAATCCTGAAAGGTTGTACCAGAAAAAAAAGGCAATATATCTGTTCATCGTTAAGGATGGAACACAGGCCAGCACCATAAATAATGTCCTACTAGTCTGTAGATCAACTGAAACAAAGAAGAAGCTACAAGGTTTAGCGTAAATTCCCAAAAATATTAATACAAGGAAAAAAGGAGGAAGAAAATAGAAAGAAAACATGAGCTGAAAATGTTAGCAGGCTCAAAGAGGAAAATAGCTAACAAATTATACTTGTGTTAAAGGAGTAGAATTCACTTTTAAAATATTTTATTACAATTATTTGTGTGTGACCATCCAGCTCTACTGCTGAAATTAAATAAATGGCTTTATTGAATGTTCGTTTGTTTAGGTCGGTGGATCTATTTACAATATGAACTTCCTCTTCCGATATTTATCTTGTTTCCTTTAGATAAAGTGATTAGTCACTTTTATACTCCTTTCCCTCATGTAGCATATTGATGTAGAGAAGTAAAAATTAATGTATATGTAAATAAATACATTACTTAACCAAAAAAGTGAAAGGCCTGGGATTTGAAACAATGACTTGCCAACGAAAAGAATACTCTGAGACAGCACATTTAGCATTACATCAATATGCTATAGGAAAATCAGAGTATAAAAGGTAAATATGTCTAGAGAAGAGTGTGTCAGTTACAGACACCAACCTCATTATCTAGGCCTATTCTTGTGGGAGGGGTACAAAGGCTACAAAACAGTAACAATAAAAATGACAATATTGAAGTCAATTCTTGATCAATTTTAAAAATGTTTACAATTCTTGCCACTTGATTTTCCAATCTATATCAGACGGTGTAGAGCACATTTGGTGACTTCAGTGGCACTTTCATATTTCCAGTTAGTCCCATTTCCTTCTCCTCTAATGTAACCCTTAAATACAAAACTGACCTTGCCAGCATGATTCCTGAAACTTCAGTTTGCATAGCTTGGTTTGCATCTTCATAAGACAAGATGTCTCCATTTCCTAAAAGTCATGGACATAACATTAAAATGACTTACAAGTCTAACAAAAACTTAAAATTAAATGTGACATTCTTAAATAAGGCTTCAATAATTATACATTACAATATGAATTTTCAGTTTCGGGCACTGTAATAAAATTATCTTAACTACACATAAATATACATTTCAGATAAGGATGTTACATTTTCTTTGTATCTTGTGTATTTTTCAGCTGTACAGCCAATTCACTTTTTGTACAATGAGCCAAAATAATTTTTGTTCCAGAAAATGTCCAGTGTTGAAATCTCACAAATAGTATTAACAAAACCAAAAACACTGTATGTTTTTAATGGCAACATTATTTAATCTCTCATCGCTTTATGTAGCACTGATTTAATGAGAGAATTGGCATTGCTTAAGCAAGTACCAATATCTGGCCCACATGTTTAGTCTATTCCCATACTATATAGAAGAAGTGGTTGATGTGGTTTGCAATATGCTTGAAATTATTAATGTCTGTATCTATATTTTTATGTAAACACACACACCTTTGTATAAAAAAAATCTAGATAACAGAAAGGAAATCTGCCTTGTGAAAGACCTGGTGAAAGGACCAACATTACCACTGTGAAAATATATTTAAATTATACTACTTTGCAACAGCTTATATCCTAGTAACTAGATAAAGAATTCTATGAGGTTGCTGCATCAAGTAGTAACTTTTTTAGAAATAGCCCCAACTGCGTGACAAATATCTTCCAAACACGCAGTTTGCACTATTTTTATGAGTACGTGGGTGAAGGGGAGTTGTCCAGGCCACATATACAATGTGTACACAACATTATTTGTTGTCCATAAAATATACCAAGAACTTTTGTTCACATTCATAAAAAATAGTAACATTTTCTACTATTCGAGAAAGCTCAGTTATGTATGTCATTATAAATATACTGTATTGGGTGGGATTTTTCCCGATAGACAAAACACTGCCTGCTTTCACTTAATTGCCATTTTAGCAGACCTGAAATAATATGCAACTTTACTATTTTATGAAAGAATAAAATATGTTATGTTACACATACCAAATAGGGGCAGTGGGCTGGCTATTTTAGCACAGTAATCTATGTATTCCCAGTCTGCAAGTTTTGTGTATCGTTGCTCTCTGGACCTTCCATGAAGCTAAAATGAAAGAGAGCAGATCAAAAGGTAATATAAGTATTTGTGTAATTAAAGATTACAAAACATGTACAAAAAAAAATGTTCAGTGTTTAATGAGAGTGTTTAAATACAGACATTTTTAGAGCGATACAGGTAATCACATTTTTAAAATTCGTTTTACATTTACCTCTGTTGTTACGCTTTACATGTACATGCCGATTATCAGTAAATTTGAAAAAAGATAAAATCTTGGAATTACAAAGTTTACCATATTTCTGAGAATTTCATTGAGTTTTTGAGGATTGATACCACTAGTAATGTAGTCCTGTCTAGATTTTAAAGAGTTATTTTACAATTGTTTTTATTTGTGGCCCATTTTATAACACAGGACATATTTTACAGGTAAAGTATATTATCAAAATGTCCTACTATTGTTATAGAGTATTTTACACAGCACTTAACAGTTTTAATTAGAGGTCAGCCAACCAAAATGGAAGTTTGTGAGCACCCATTTTTTCTTAGCTGAGCTCACAAACACCAGCAAATAAAAACAAAAAGTGCTCATTGCTTTTTCAAAGATACCATGTGCATAGCAGCCTCTAATTTGCATGCAGCTTAACCAGACTTACTATTTTTATTATGACAAAGTAAAATGCCTAGTGCAATTAATAGCAGCCCTGGTGTTAGCATAGTTTCCTTATAAATGTGTAAATATTTTTTATACACCTGTATTCATATGTACTTACAGTTATTAATGAAACGCCCCAATCCCTAAGGCTGGGAATAAGTTTGTGGGCAAGATTGACTTTTTCTTGCACACCAGTTCTTATCTTCACAGTCAATGGAACATCAAGTACCTGAAAAGAAAGACAAAAATGTAAGATTTTATTTCTACATAATTGTATTCCTTGGTTACTCTGCAGTGTTGCATGAGTTTACAGGGTTTCAAGAATTTGAATATTAAAATTAGTTTAATCATAACTGTATAACTGCTCGCTGGAGTCTACAAGTGGCCATTAAAGAAAAACAGCTTTAGAATAAAAACAATATAGTCATAGACTGCCAGGTAAAAATAACTTCAAATGTATGTTTAATGTAAAAATATATATATATATATATATATTTTTATAACATTCAAATGATTAAATACCGAGGTAGGAATTGCTCCGCAGTAAGAACAGCTCCAATAAATGTTGATCCTGATAAATTGTCATGTGCTATGATTTTTTTACGTGGAGAAAAATGTAATTGGTGCTGTCTAAGAATAAAAAGCTTGGATTGCCCAGCCAGAGTAAAAGTTTATAGAATACATATAATTAATAACATTATGAAGTGATTTAGCTTTTAAAAAAAAACAAAAACAAAAAAACAAGCAAACAAACAAATCCTTGTGTTTATACTTACAGAGTTCATTCCTTTCACAATCTGTTCAAACTTATTAGTCCTGGTCATTAAGCCACAACCACCACCCTGAAAAACAAAGTTTTCAAATGAACATGCCCCAAAGCGTATCAAAGTACTGCATTATTATTGAAAATTTGATAAAAAAATATTTAACATAAAATAATAGCATGTAAATATTGCAGTTCTAATTTCTACTTTACCTTGGTGATATAATTATGTCTGTTTTAGAAAATGAGAATGCAAAAATATATCCACTGCAAAATTCTAAAACTAGATTGGTTGACAGTCACAGTGGTTCAATCCAATACATATTTAAAATTATGTATTATTTTTATCCTCAATTACTGCATTTTCCAAGAAATGCGTGCCTACAATTTACTTTATTTTCAGCCTGCCACCCACCCTTAGAAAAGTCATTTATTTTTGCATTTTTTATTTGTGTGTGGAAGTTTAAATTAGTCCAATACTAAACCTCTTCATTACATTCATATACATTTGTGAAAATATCAATCTAATTTTCCTTTCAAAAACAATAAGTCAGAGGCGCTCATCAGAGAACGAACCAACCTTAATAGGTTACTTCTATAGCCATGATAAGCCACTCTGAGAGCAACCTCTTTTAGCTCACTTGTGCCCTTCACAGGGAGAAATATCCTGTAATATATCAGTCTGGTTTCACTCAAAAGAGTGACCCAGCCCCGAAATACCAGGCAATTCTACCCTGAACAGGAGAAACAGCAAACCCCAGACGCGTTTCGGCCTTTATGGGCCTCGTCAATGAGGTGCAGCTGAACTCCCTAAGGCACAGTGAGCAAGGGGTAATTTTCCTTTCACATGCAGTTGGCACCATTTATTTTGTTTGAAGATCAATTAAACTAAAACGGTAATAGCTCAAAAATAAAATATCTACCTTCTTGTACACCAAGTCAATTGGGCATCCAACATTGATATCCACAAAATCTACATCAACTGTTTTACTGAGCAATTCAGCACATTTTGTCATAGTATCAGGAAAAGAACCCTCTATCTATAAAGAGAAAAAAATGCATCATTAGCAACATTGCACACAATGTTTTGTTACAGTGATGTTAGTTTTAAAATCATAACAGACCTGAACTCCAAAAATATCCTCTGAATGATGCCTCTTTAAGAGTGCCCATTCAGATGGCTGTCCCTGGAGAAGGTTTGTGCACATGGCCATCTCTCCACATGTAATGTCTGCTCCAAAACGCTTGCATATTCTTCTAAAAGGCAGATTCCCACACTGGAATAAAAAATATAAATTGACAGGTCTTATATTTACATTAGAAGTGAACAGAAATACAAAGCAAGAAAAATAGAAATAAAAATAATATATTATTATTATTAATAATATATGATAATGTCTCAGTACATCAGTGGAATTAAATGACATTTGAGTATTTTTAGATTAAAATATACAATATGATTTTAAAATAAACCATATAAATGTTAGCAAAGCTCAAAAACGGTGTACGGACACTTAATCCTGCGACAGTTAATCCCATTAACACTTAATCCCCCGATACTTCATCCCGCTGACACATTATATACTCACAGATAGGCTAATATCGCAAACAATTTCACCAACAGTAATCCATCAAATAAATAATAAGCCTATACAATAGTATGATCGCATGAATAATTCTGATCGTTGATCGCATGAATAATTCTGATCGTTGAAGAAATAATACGGACCAGATTGGCTGAAATTAAGAAAACCAGACATTGCAATATTTTTTTATTTGTTGCACATGAAAGAGGGTATTTTCTTGCCTAACTCACTTGGAATAGTATTAATCTTCTCCGCTTAAGTGTCAATGGGATTATCTGTTGCGGGATTAAGTGTCACCAAACCTCAAAAACAGGGCCCTCTATTCTTTATAATAAGGTGTTAATTTTGTCCTGCCATGTACTCAACCCCTGTATAGCCCTATAGAATATGTTGGCGCCTTATAAATAAAGATGATAATAATATTTATATCTTCTACTACAACACAGAGAATGAGGAAATAGATCAAATGCGAATGATAGCAGTATTGCAAAAACAGGCCTAGGTCTGACCCTGGAATTCAAAGCCTTTCCTTTGCACGTCTACTGGCTTTTTACATTTTGTATTGAACACCCTTTGACATTCAATATCCTTAAATAAGCTATATTATAATAAATGTAAATGTTTCCTTCCCTGTGTAAACTTTCTTCCTGTGCCATTTTAAATAAAATAATATTCATCTATATTATTAATTAAAAAAATGGTTGTAAATTCATGTCTCCCGTGTTACAGAAGTCATGTTGACCATGGCAGGCTTAAAAAAAAATTATACTTATGAAAATATGGTTAGATTAGTGATGTACCAAAGGGACTTTTTTTAGTGGCATGTTGTCTTATGTGGGAAGGATAGGAAATAACAAAAACAGAATTATATGCAGAAGCATAAATGAAAATAAATACCGTTGTTAACGGTGCAAGATAAAGCTTGTTTCTGAAGTCGATCTATAGAGAGGGAAAGAGAGAAAAAATAATAATAATATTAGTAATCTTTGCTTATGAGCCCCTAAGTCTACAAAATAACAACACTCCAAGTTTAAGAGAAGATAAAATAAGAGAATCTTATAAAAATATATCTACCACTCACTCTCTAAACTAGTACAAAAGTAGTAATGAATTTTCCACTCTCGCCCTTTAAATGACTTACTTTTTAACTCTTTTTGTAACTAAAATGTTATAAGTGCATTGCTCCATAGTTTGTTATATATTGGTTCAACTGCAAAAGTTGAAATCGGTCAGAATCTAAAATATATAGAAATTAATAGTATTAGCATTGAAGCAACATGGCTATGACATAAAAATACTCACACTCTTTTTCTCACATGGTCTGAGCTTTATAAGGTCTTCATCAGTCACAGCACCTATGGTCTTCACCATGGTTTCCTTCTGCCCAACAGTCACTTGCATTGCAGAATCCTCCTTGATTTCTCCTCCAAGTGTCATAGCTTGTTCCTCACTTGCTGTATTCTCAATAGACACACTAGGTTGAGTACATATAGATGTTTTGTTAGAATCCTCTTTAACGGTTTGTGTTTCCAGACCATCCTCCGATTTAATTTTTTCATTTTTCCCAGGCTTGTATGATTTGCTCAAATTTTTTAAATAATGATCTGACTTTTCAAAACAAAATTTCCTTTTCCGTAACTGCTGCTGTACATCTTTGTTTAGACTGTTTTTCACCAAAATCTTTCCTTCCTGTTGCTTCTGAAGTTCATGATTTACTATATTTTTAAAATCCTCACTCACATGTGATTTGGCAAAACGACACGTAACCCCATAAATGCATTTTCCACGAGTCTGAAACAAGTGGCAGTTTGGAGCTATATCGGCTGGCTTTTCTGCCATATATGTACGGACATCATGTGAAAACTTGCATTTGTCTCCAAAGAAACATTTAGTGGCACATTCCTTTTCAAGAGAAGATAAAGAGAAAAATGTAGATATTATAATAAATATAAAGAAAAAGCTGTTATTTAAGTCACTGTAACCAAAACAAAAACAAATGGAGTTGCAAAATAAGCATTTTTGCGATTGTTATTAGACGCAATGTAGCAGTACAGACCCTGCTTTTATGGTACATTCCTGTCCCTATTAGTATCCCACATATCCCTCTTTAAGGGCTAGAGTTTTCCAGCCCTGACCATGTTCTCGTTCACCTGTTGTTTTCTGTCAAAGCCTTTGAGACAGATAGAAGTCTAAAATGCCAGTTCTACACAATGGGCCTCATTCAATTCGGGGCTGCTACTTATAAGTAACTTTGCGATTTGCTACTTTTGGCTTATTTGCTCCAGTAGCTCTACTTTAACTTACCTATTCAATTGGCGGGCGCGTAAGTTAGTCCCGATCGCAAACCAAGCAAATTGGCAGTAAACATTTGCATGCTTGAACATGAACGCGGCCGCAAGCCCGTAACCCATGTTTCAAGCCAGCAAACTCGGAGAACTGTAAATGTAAATTCAATCCAGCACCGTAAAGCACTGTAAATGATGGGGAACACAATGGGTGACATTAGCAATAAAAAGCACAACATTCTCAAGCTGGCACATCGCCAAAACCAAATACTTTATGTCATGTTTAATTTCTGTCCAAAGTCCTACGGGCTTGAATGGCCTCCAAGCCCGTAACTCGTTATTCAAGCCTGTAGGACTTGCACACTATGGAATGTGGACATTGCAGCCGCGATAAAAATGGAGGTCGGATTCCAAAGTTCTGTGGGCTTGGAGGTTGAAGCCCGTAGGACTTTATGACAAGAATTGAACAGGAAATAAAGTATTTATTTTTGCCGATTTGCGAGCTGGAGCATGTTATGCTATCAATTCTAAGACCAAACATCACTATCACTTCTAATAAAAAGTACAGGATTGCGGTTTTATTTGCTTAATTAGTGCTATTTTTTTCGAAAGTAAGACCTTTGTGAGACCTCCTTGGTACCAGTAACCTGTCGTTCGCAGTTAGCAGTTTACGGGCTTGACGGAAGGGTGAATCGGAGCAATTGAAAAAAAGAAGTGTGATTTTCGCGGCCACAACTCTTGCGGCTATTAAAGATCAAAAATTAACTTGCGATTCTGAGTAAAGTAAGGGATAGTCGTTTGCAGTAAGTAACCCGATCGGGGAACGCAAGTAGGAGGCAACTGAATAGGGAAGTAACTTGCGATCTCCACTTACTGATACTTTTTGCAGTAAGTAGCAAATGAATGAGGCCCAATGTGTGCGAGCGAGTGAGTAGAGCACATTCCACAGGTGTGCGAGTGAGTGAGTAGAGCACTGTGCACATTCCATAGTGAGCGAGTAAAGCACAGTGCACATTCCATAGTGTGTGAGTGAGTGTATAGAGCACAGTGCACATTCCATAGTGTGTGAGTGAGTGTATAGAGCACAGTGCACATTCCATAGTGTGTGAGTGAGTGTATAGAGCACAGTGCACATTCCATAGTGTGTGAGTGAGTGTATAGAGCACAGTGCACATTCCATAGTGTGCGAGTGAGTGTATAGAGCACAGTGCACATTCCATAGTGTGCGAGTGAGTGTATAGAGCACAGTGCACATTCCATAGTGTGCGAGTGAGTGTATAGAGCACAGTGCACATTCCATAGAGTGCGAGTGAGTGTATAGAGCACAGTGCACATTCCATAGAGTGCGAGTGAGTGTATAGAGCACAGTGCACATTCCATAGAGTGCGAGTGAGTGTATAGAGCACAGTGCACATTCCATAGAGTGCGAGTGAGTGTATAGAGCACAGTGCACATTCCATAGAGTGCGAGTGAGTGTATAGAGCACAGTGCACATTCCATAGAGTGCGAGTGAGTGTATAGAGCACAGTGCACATTCCATAGAGTGCGAGTGAGTGTATAGAGCACAGTGCACATTCCATAGAGTGCGAGTGAGTGTATAGAGCACAGTGCACATTCCATAGAGTGCGAGTGAGTGTATAGAGCACAGTGCACATTCCATAGAGTGCGAGTGAGTGTATAGAGCACAGTGCACATTCCATAGTGTGCGAGTGAGTGTATAGAGCACAGTGCACATTCCATAGTGTGCGAGTGAGTGTATAGAGCACAGTGCACATTCCATAGTGTGCGAGTGAGTGTATAGAGCACAGTGCACATTCCATAGTGTGCGAGTGAGTGTATAGAGCACAGTGCACATTCCATAGTGTGCGAGTGAGTGTATAGAGCACAGTGCACATTCCATAGTGTGCGAGTGAGTGTATAGAGCACAGTGCACATTCCATAGTGTGCGAGTGAGTGTGTAGAGCACAGTGCACATTCCATAGTGTGCGAGTGAGTGTATAGAGCACAGTGCACATTCCATAGTGTGCGAGTGAGTGTATAGAGCACAGTGCACATTCCATAGTGTGTGAGTGAGTGTATACAGCACAGTGCACATTCCATAGTGTGCGAGTGAGTGTATAGAGCACAGTGCACATTCCATAGTGTGCGAGTGAGTGTATAGAGCACAGTGCACATTCCATAGTGTGTGAGTGAGTGTATACAGCACAGTGCACATTCCATAGTGTGTGAGTCAGCATTTCTAAAAGTGTTCTATTTTGTCATTTGAAATATTCACAAGCCCTCTCCCTAATTGTCACAGCCAGTGGGTGGAGGTAAGAGTTTACATGCTCTATTCTTTACCAGTAAAGCAGTTCTCGTATGTGACACAGTAGAGGCTAGTCATTATTATCAATATTAAAAGGAACACTGTAAGCACTTCTTATGTTAAATCAAGTTTTTAGTTCACCATTAATAAAAAAAAAAAAAAAAAAATAACACATACAAACACTTTAGCCAGAAAATATACCTTAAAACAAATTACCTCAATGGATGCTGCTGGACCCCTCCCAACCTTTCCTTGTAATAAACACTGATGAAACAAACATCTCAACCAAGATAACAATTAGCCAGGGTGGGTAACCTGAGGCATGCTCTGTAGGATAAGGAGGCTATAGTTATAATCCCATAATTTCCTGCATCTCTAAAGTAAGCATGCTCCCGTTTACCCATCATGCCTAATTAAATTGTTATCAGTTGAAATGTTTGTTGTGATCAGCAGTGCTCAGGACAATAAGAGGGGAGGGGTAATATTTGCATTACTGCTGTTTGCATGTGTATTTTTAATGCTAATGGTATACTAAAAATAGGTTTAACATGGAAAGCACTTACATTGCCCCTTTAAATTCCTGATTGTGTTAAAAAAATAATTTAGTTGGATTTTTCCTTGCTATATGTCTCAATCGTAAACATGTATATTTTGCCCTATATTTTTACATGTATAACAAAACTGGATCTTATTGCATATCTCTTTAAGAGCCGGCCAAACAAGGGTATTAAATAGGACCATTTGTTCAGATAAAACATACATTTAGGCCTGAGCTTAGAAAATAATCAAAATCCTTTATACATGTACCTGTGTAATTGATGGACATAACCTCTTCTGCTCAAATTCTGAATGTTTCATGTGAGGTCGACTCTTGTTTTGTCCTCTGGCTCTCTTCTTTTCTTGCTTGTCTTCCTTAATTTTTTGTCTTTGCTCATCATTTCCAGCAGAACACTCATCAGGTTTAAACTTCTTTACAGGAGGTTCAGTTAATTCAGGAGTTGCTGCATAATTTTCGTCACACTCCTCCACACTATTTTGCTTTTCTGTCTCTTCTTTACCATCGGAATCTATAAAGATGTGGAATTGCTCTTTTGTAGTTAAATACCTAAAAGAAATAAACACCAGTGTTGTAGAATATAATATTTTAGCTTTCTCCAAAATAAACATTGTATATAAATACATATAACTAACTTGAATTAAAAATAAATAAAAAAAACTATAGGCAGTAATGATTACGTTATCAATTGAATATTATTTAAAAAATAATACTTAATGTAGGGCAGGGGTCCTCAAACTACGGCCAGCGGGCCACACCCAGCCCGCCAGGGTCCTGAACCCGGCCCCCACGTCTCTTTGTGTCTCCACAGCTGCAGCCCCTGCTGACACCTCCTAGTCATCTGACTAGGCAGAGCAGGGGCTGACCCAGGGAGGAGCCACCAGGGGGAGGAGCCACCCACCGGCAGCATGAAGGATAGGTAAGGTGAGGGGGTTGTGAGGGAGAGATACAGACATATAGACAGACAAGGGCGAGTGAGGTAGAGAGAGACAGGCAGACAAGGGGGAGTGAGGTAGAGAGATAAGGGGAGTTAGAGAGAGAGAGACAAGGGGGAGTGAGGTAAAGAGAGCAGGGGAGGGAAGGAGAGACAGACAGACAAGGGGGAGTGAGGTAAAGAGATAAGGGGAGTGAGGGAGGGAGAGGGAGAGACAAGAGGGAGTGAGGTAAAGAGAGCAGGGGAGGGAAGGAGAGACAGACAGACAAGGGGGAGTGAGGTAAAGAGACAAGAGTAGTGAGGAAGGGAGAGACAGACAAGGGGGAGTGAGGTAGAGAGAGAGAGAAAGACAAGGGGGTGTGAGGTAGAGAGACAAGGGGAGAGAGTGAGAAAGAGAGAGACATGAGGGAATGAGGTAAAAAGAGCAGGGGAATGAGGTAGAGAGAAAATGGGAGTGAGGGATAGAGAGAAAGACAAAGGGGAGTGAAGTAAAGAGACAAGGGTAGTGAGGGAGGGAGAGACAGACAAGGGGGAATGAGAAAAAGAGACAAGGGAAGTGAGGGAGGGAGAGAGAGACATGGGGGAATGAGGTGGAGAGAGAGTGAGAGGAAGACAGACAAGGAGGCATGAGGTAAGGAGACAAGGGGAGTGAGGGAGGGAGAGACAGACAGACAAGGGGGAGTGAGGTAGAGCGAGAGAGAGAGACAGGCAGGCAGACAAGGGGGTGTGAGGTAGAGAGACAAGGGGAGTGAGTGAGAAAGAGAGAGAAAGAGAGAGACATGGGGGAGTGAGATAAAGAGAGCAGGGGAATGAGGTAGAGAGAAAAGGGGAGTGAGGGATAGATAGAAAGACAAGGGGGAGTGAGGTAAAGAGACAAGGGGAGTGAGGTAAAGAGACAAGGGGAGGGAGGGAGAGACAGACAAGGGGGAGTGAGGTAAAGAGACAAGGGGAGGGAGGGAGAGACAGACAAGGGGGAGTGAGGTAGAGAGACAAGGGAAGTGAGGGAGGGAGAGAGACAGACAGACAAGGGGGAGTGAGGGAGAGAGAAACAGACAAGGGGGAGTGAGGTAGAGAGACAAGGGGAGTGAGGGAGGGAGACAGACAAAGGGGAGTGAAGTAAAGTGACAAGGGGAGTGAGGTAGGGAGAGAGAGGCAGACAGACAAGGGGGAGTGAGGTAGAGACAAGGGGAGTGAGGGAGAGACAGCCGTCAGACAAGGGGCAGTGAGGTAGATAGACAAGGGGAGTGAGTGAGGGAGAGAGACAAGGGAGTGAGGAATAGAAAGACAGACAGACAAGGGGGAGTGAGGTAGAGAGACAAGGGAGTGAGGAATAGAAAGACAGACAAGGGGGCGTGAGATAGAGAGACATGGGCAGTGAGGGAAAGAGACATGGGGGGGGGGAGAGGAAGGAAAAGATAGAAAGGAGAGAGAGGGAGGGAGATGGACAGAGAGAAAGTAGAGATAGGGATGGAGATAGGGAGGGGGAGAGAGAGGAGACATAAAGATGAAGAGGAGAGAGAGAGAGAAGAAAGAGGGAGAGCGAGAGAGAAAGGAGAGGGAGGTGTAGATATAATGAAAGGAGAGAGAGGGGGATGAGAAAGGAGAGAGAGATGAAGGAAGATAGAGCGGGAGAGAGAGAAGGGGGAGAAATAGAGAGAGACAGAAGGGAGAAGGAGAGGAAGAAGGGAATGACAGAAGTTAAAAGGAAAGGGGGAGAAGGGGAGGGAGAAAGGGAGAAGGAGAGAGAGCAAGAAGGGAGATGAAGAAGAATTCGAAAGAGGGAGCAGGGAGAGGGAAAAGAGAAAGGGAGTAGTAGAGAGAGGATAAAGAGAGAAGGGAAAAGGAAAGATAGGAACAAGGGACAAGGGAGAGGGAATGAAAAGAGAGGCAGAAGTAGTAATAGGGAGAGCAAGGGTGAAGGAGAGATAGAAGAGAGGGAAAGGGGAGAGGAAGAGGGAGTAGGGAGATGATAATGAGAGAGAGGGAAGAGGGAGAAGGGTGGGAGAGAAGCAGAGAGAGGGAGAAAGAGAGAGAGAGGAAAAGGGGACACGGGAGAGAGAGAAGAGAGAGGGATAAGTAGCAAGAGGGAGAGGAAGGGAGAAGGAGAGATAGAAGAAAGTTTGAGGCGAAAAGGAAGAGGAAGAAGGGAAGGGATACGGATAGGGAGAAGGAGAGAGAGGGAGGAGGGAGAAGGGATGAAAATAAGGGAGGGATATATATATATATATACTGTATAGGAACTTTTTCATATTTTTTCAAACTATAGTCCGGCCCCCAACAGTGTCTGAGGGACAGTGAACTGGCCCCCTGTTTAAAAAGTTTGAGGACCCCTGATGTAGGGTCACAAAAGCGGCACACCGCTTAGGCAGCTGCAGGAAATGGCTACCTACACACTGCCACAATTTGTAAAGGATAAGAGAATCCCAGCAGAAAGAAGATGGGAAACCAGATATTTTCAGTATAATTTTTCTCACAAAATGAACTTTTCTTTATACTGATGTTTGCGGGGTTAAAGTTATAACAGCTAGACCAGTAAAATTATCCTTTTTCTCTTGGAAGTGATACTATAAACCAAGACACAACTTGCAACAATTTTTCTTTATTAGTAAAATGCAATGTGATTGGATTGTATCATATATATATATATATGTTTTTCTCAAACGGTGTTCCTTATGATAACGGGATACTTGACATATATCAGAAGATGAACATATTGGAATTTTCAACAACAAATATATTCATGTAAGCTCAGATACCCAGGGTTTAAATAATATAATTAGTCTCCTGTATACCAAAATTTGGATGTCACACTAGCATTCAATGATGATGTGCGAATAATACAAATGAGCGTATATATGCATGTGAATATACTACTCGTAAAAATATGTGTGTGGCCTTCATGTTAGGTGAGACAAAAAGCAGCATCTGTCACTATGTACATGAACTGTAGACGACACCAGAGAGAACCGTGTACGTTTTCTCTACTAGTCAAAATCGAATTACTGTATATACTCGAGTATAAGCATAAGGCAAAAAAGGGCCCCCTTGGCTTATACTCGAGTCACTCTCCCCCCGTTTCTCTCTAACACCCCCCCCCGTGTCTCTCTACCCCCCCCGTGTGTCTCTCTACCCCCCCCGTGTGTCTCTCTACCCCCCCCCGTGTGTCTCTCTACCCCCCCCGTGTGTCTCTCTACCCCCCCCCCGTGTGTCTCTCTACCCCCCCCCGTGTGTCTCTCTACCCCCCCCGTGTGTCTCTCTACCCCCCCGTGTCTCTTTCCCTCCCCCCTCCTCAACCTAAACCCCCCTCAACCCCCATCCTCCACCTAAACTCCCCGAAATACCTCCCCCCTCTCCCCTCACTTACCTGCTTGTGCTCCGGCCTCCGCTCCTTGACCCGGCCCCGGCGCGCATGTGACGTCACATGTGCACCGCCTCATTAGCATATACCGGGTGCCGGCATAATATGTTGAATGACAAGGTGCCCAATCCACATAGTAGAGCTTCCTAACCAATAACACATATGCTTCCTAAACACTTCATTTAGTGGACAAAACAATTGAAAAATAACAAAAAAGAGAATACTGCATATGAATAGCCATTATACAGACTGCGGCTTGATGGTATAAAAATGGAAAGGTCCACAACCTAAATGTACAGGACACTTACTGAGGTTTAATAGCAGCTACACCCCGATCAACATTTTCAGTCACAGCTTCTATCTTGCCATTTTCTTGATTCTCACTGACTTCATCTGCCATTCTAAAAGGAGTATGAAAATAATTAAAAACATATAGTATTTGATTATGTCAAGAAATCTACAAAAGAGCACATCAGCGGGTACATTTTCATTGCAATGCACTACTATTGCCATGATACATAGGTGGAAGTTGTGCGAGTGAGAGTGGTGTTTATATTTGTGGAGAGATATGGTTGCACAAAATCAAACACAAAATTGATTCCTATATTCAGCTGCTAATATTGTTAGTTTGGCAAACAAGTGTCTTTTTTTCTTCAACTGCAATTGTCCTTTAAGAAACAATGGACATTCCTGAGGCACCAACTATTTTATAAGATAGATTCTAAAAACGCAGCCCTATGTAAAGAACCTGCTATAGGATATCCATTGGGTGCAACACTAATGCTTCTATGTGTATCGATTATAACTTAGCATCACGTTACAGTTATTTAAAAAGTAGATGTATAAAAACAGAATTCCCAAATACGTTACTTCCGTTTTTTTACCATTTGCATTGATACAGATTCTGAAGCATTAATTTGATCTCTTGTTATCAATTCATTAATTCCTGATCTCTATCTATTAAGGGTTAAAAACATAACAAAACTAAATTATAAATTAAGAGTAAACTGGAAAATCTCACTTACTGGGCTGTAATGGCACCCGCATCCTTTTCAGCTATGACAGGTTCAGCTTTCAGTTTGTCCTTTGTTTTGCTGTCATCTCCATCTGCCATTCTGAAATAGACAAATTAATTAAAAACAAAAAATGCATTGTTTGTCTATTCAGAAATATATAACAGAGGACATACATAAGATGTTGGTTTGCAGGGGAAATTAATGAATGAAGACTGGTTATACTTCGCATAACATAGTTAAAATAACATTACTGGAGCTCTGCCTGCACTATAAGGTAGATTGTTTAAAATTCTTTTAAGACATTTCAAACAGGACATGGAATTCTGGGAGCCAGGGAGCCATGGCTCCTAAAATGTCCTTTCCTATAATGACTGTGGCAGCCCAGGCAGCAGCAGTGGAACATCCGCTAGATGGCGCTGCTAATATCAAAGCTTTTGGATTAGGGTAAGGGTTTAAGCTTGAAAATAGTATATGATCTGAGCAGCACTTGCAAACTGTGCACAATTTCGACAGCACCATCTAGCAGCTCCTTGCTGCAACTGCCACTGCCCGCGCAGTCATAAGAGAAATGATCCATTGGTCCTTTCCTTTTATGAGTACTCCAGCACACCACCAGCAGAGCCGGCAGTGAGCATCCGCCAGATGTCGCTGCCAAGATTTTACTGCTGATGTCAAAGCTTTAGGGTTAGGGTAAGGGTTAGAGGGTAAAGGTAATGGTTTAAGCTTGGAAATTGTGTACGATCTCAGCAACGCTTACAAACTGTGTACAATTTCGACTGCACCATCTAGCGGCTCCTTGTTGCAACTGCTGCTGCCACTGCTAGAGTACTCATATAGGAAAGATCCACAATGTTTCTATTAATACTAGATGTACTAACCACTTACAGACGGTCTCTCAGCAGTGGTTAAAAAAATAATGTTGAGAAACAGTTTGTAAGTGGCTAGTACCAATAGAAGCATTGTTTGCATGATCTGTGGGAGCTGTTCCTATTTTATGCCCGCCAGCATTGGAGGCCAGCGGTCACTAGGTTAGTGTGAATGTTAGATTTAGGGGTTAGAGTAGTGGCAGATGATAAGCTTTACATAGTAGAAAGTGCACCACTATTTTACTATGTAAAGCTTATCATCTGCCACTAGCCTAAACCCTAACCATTAACTCGAAATCTAACCCAAACCCAGGAAAATTTAAGAAAATCTTGACCGCGACACCTAGTTGCTGTCATTGCTGGTGGGCAGAAAACGGGAAAGATCCAAGCTTTAATCAGTTAATAAAATTATGTTTAGATAGGTGAACGAACACTTAGGTAGTTTATTTTAATATTAACAAGGAAACTTCCCTATACCTTTAAATAGGACATGGAATTTAAAAAAGCTTGTTTTAAACAAAAGGAACAATATTAAACAAAATCTGTTTTAACGCAAACCAACAGGAAATGCAAACTTTAGTCTAGAGAACTCTTTGGCTAACCGAGATAAAGCCCTTAGAGCAGGTATAAATCTGAATACTTTTTTTGTGTTCTGAGACATTGTTATGCCCAGGGCCTGACTGGCCAGAGTTACTCTATTTTTATTGTTATAGTTATGTATTTTTCTATAAATTATGGTTAAAATAACATATAAAGTCCATGTATTATGATTGTGTTACAGTGTGGTTGATCCAGCAGGAGTTACAGCAGGAGGCAGATTATGTGGAATTGTTAGATGAAGGTTTCCTGGCTGGGTTGTGGCCACAAAGTTGGAAGGGGCCATACCAGTCAGGCATGGAACAGAATCACAATGCAGAGACTACAGGGACCCAGCTAAATTGTGCCAAGGCTGGGTCAGAAGAGAAAGGTATGGACTGTTGGAAGAATTCTGATCACATGGATTTTAAAAGTAACAAGGAGGCCTTCATGCAGTGGGTTGACTGGGAAGAGGAAGAACTGATCCCTAACTTTAGGGGGCTAAGTCTCACCCAGTTAGAGGCATGGGGACAGGGCCTAAACACAGCAGTGAAAGGCCCATGGGAAGACCTGAGGGAAAGCTACCCTGCTCCTAGAGTCAGGGAAGAAACAAAATGAGCACTGGGCCCTACCAATAGACTGTAAAAATAATGGGGAAGTTCAATTGACAACCATTGTCCAGGAGCCAGCCACAGACCATGGAACAGAAACAGCAAGCAGCCCTGCTCTTCAGCCTGCACAAGAGGCAGTAGAACAGCTGCTTCTCAAGGGCTGCCTGTATTCACTTGCCAGGCAGTATCAGATGGAGAGAGCCAGAAAGTTCTGCCCAAGGATCCAG
The DNA here is from genome assembly GCA_027410445.1 of Discoglossus pictus. NCBI lineage: Eukaryota > Metazoa > Chordata > Amphibia > Anura > Alytidae > Discoglossus > Discoglossus pictus. The sequence continues at coordinate 378,366,421 of CM050166.1, read as the reverse complement.
GGACTAAAGATCCAGAGGGAGGTGAAAGCTGTACCAAGACAGTAGTTCCAGAGAAAGGAGGCTGGGAGACTGTGAGCTCAGCGCAGCCCCAAGGGGAGGAGTCCCCAGACAAGGCCATCAGGAGGAGTACAGACTGGCAGATGCGGCAGGTACAGTCCTCAGTGGAACTATTGTTTTATTGGGAGCCCCAGAAGAATATTTTCCCTAAAGGAGGAGGGAAAAGAAGACAGTGGCCCTAGCTGTTGGGGGTGGGGTGGTGATAACCCCCGATGAACAGTCAATTTGAACTGGCTAGTATCCCCCTTAAATTGGGTAAGCCAGAAGGCCCAACAGATCACACGGGACAAGTGAAGAGCAGACATGGGGAGGGAAAGAATGTTGGCTACTTGTGGTCCCTTAAGCCCATGGACTGTTATAAATACCACCATTCTGCCATGTGTACTGGCTTGGCTGGTGCCCCAGGATTACCCCAGATTTGTTCACCACTGGATGGGCCAGTTTTCCTGGATTTCCACAGAGGATACCCCAGGGTGTGATTTGTCACCTGGCCTCCCTGCATTGACTCCCCTGCAGCGGCCCAAATACACTATTTGTGTGCCTCTATCACTAGAAAGGAGGGGCCACTGGACAGGATTATTGGCAAGGGGGAAGTAGGGGTCTTTTATTTTACCAAGGATACCTGGTACCATCCCAGAATAAGCAGGTCTCCCTTGTCTGGAAATAGAGGGTTTTGCTGGGGAAGAACCCTCCCAAGTTTTTGCTGGACCTACTAGCCTGGATGTACTGTTTCTCCTGGACTGCCTTGAAGTGTCCTCCAGGCCAGTGGTCTTATATGTTTCACAGGGGCTTGGCAAGATCACTACACCATTGGGAATGAGGGAGAATTTATCGTGGACAGGAGGAGGCGGGGTGCCCAAAGAGCCACCAAGTTTATTACTTGGATTGATTTTTACTAGGGGGTTGGAGAGGTGGAGCAACCTGGCAAGCCCCCAATGCAACCCCAGGGTTGAGCCACAGAAAGGGGACGTAGGACTATGGACGCTTCCTGAATCTCTAGACTTAACACTACCAGCTGGGACCGGGTTCGTGGACCCTGCAGATTGTTGGGACTGTGCTATGGCTTAGACCTCAGAGAACAATTGGCCCCCCCTTGAGCTATGAGAGGCACGCCAGAGGCCCTGGGGGGCCGAGTGCCTGCGCCAAACATTGCGATGGCCTTGCTGTCGATTCAGTGCCGTCGAGTTGCGCCACATCGGAGGCGAGAATAGTTCTTTGCCTTCCCTGGAACTTGACAGCCCCTGAAAACTCACAGTGCCCTCTGGAGGATGGTACCTGTAACTGCAGCTGTCAGTGCTGCAGAAGAAATGTGCAGACATAGAGGGATAGATCTCTCTCTCTCTCTATATATATATATATATATATATATATATATATATATATATATTATATTATATTATATATATATATATATATATATTATATTATAATATATATATATATATATATATTATATTATATTATATATATATATATATATATATATATATATATCCACACTTTGGTGCATATGGCCCAGTTCTCCATTTCTAAGTTGTATCTCTATATCTTATCCATATATAATACATGTCTGTCTTCACTGTTGTAAACCAAACCCATGTAATAAAATCAACTAGTGGGGAAATGTCATATAGTTTTGAAAACGTTGCCATTTGCTTCAACATAGAATAATCGTGTGCAGAATAATAACATAACACACACACCTGTAAAAGTCTCAACCAACCTGCTTCCTTATGTCTGCTACTGCACGCTGAACCGCTAACAGGAAGTTCCGGTTAGGTGCACTCTTCATTACAATCCCCCATTGCGGTCATGCACTTAACTGTATCAAACTCCGGGCGGAAACACTCACCTTAGATCACTAGTTCCGCTCATATACTGCATGATTACAGCTCTACTGAAATCAGCCGATGTTTACATATTGTATGCTGCATTAATAACAATATTTGATGCAAAACACCATTATACTATAAAGATATGTCATGTTATTTACAATATATTAAAATTACATTGTGAAAATAATTACTGTATTGTATTAGATTTTACACTGAAATAAGTATACTAATATTCTTCTAGTTAGACATATTAACATTACAGTGGAATATAATGATGCAAAACAGTATATTATTTTGCTAAAATTGGTAATTTACATAAAGCAGTGCTTGGAATTAGTAATTTATCAGTCATACAAAATGCTTATTACAGTGTGATATTATATTTCAGATTGGTGTGTGATAACTGTATATGATCATAATAGTAAAGTGAGTTTTTATGCAATAAACATATAGATATTAGAAATAGCATGCAGGTAAATATCAGCCAGGTTACACAGGCCATGTGATTATTATCAGCAGCCCTCTGGCTCCAGCACCAGGCTGCTGTGTATTAGTGCAGGAAGCTCAGAGCACAGCCAGCCTCCCGGAAGTGATTGTGTCTGATACATCCTCAGCCTGTAGGAGCCTCCACATCTAATTACTGCAGAGCCTCTCATCCGATCCACTAATACAGACAGAGATGGGACCAACATGGGCTCAGCATCCCTGCACCCAGGGCCTGGTGCTCCTGATCAGTCTGGGCATTGTGTGGGGGGGACCCACCGGGGCCCCAGCACCTCTCACTCAACGTAAGGACTGGGCATGGGGGGTTATGGTTGTGGACAGGGTGACTTTTACATTATATATATATATATATATATATATATATATATATATGTACATTATATAAAATCAATAAATAGTACATTTCTGTACACATTTAAATGTCTAAAATAGGGTAAAGTACAAGAAATACAGTTATTACACTGCATCCAGGAACCTTAGCAATGAGTCCATAAATGTTTCACCCTTTAATGCAGTACCATTTTAAACATGGCTCCTCTTAAGCATATGCCTGCTGTATAGCATAGGATGGATTATGCAGGAGTTAGGAGACCTAACCACAGATTGGACCATAAATGGATCTCATTAGTGTGGGGCTGGTACCTAACTCCTGCTATATATATATATATATATATATATATATATATATATATATATATACATAAATGTATATACATGTTTATTCTACATTATGTCCATATGGAGCTCTGTATAAATGAATAAGCAGCAGGGATATTTAAATGTCTTGAAGATATTTTACATGTACTGTTGTTAATATTATTATCCTTTCTTTGTAACGCGCCTGCATATTCTGTATCGCTATACAGGGGTTGAGTACAACAAAAAACACAATTTTAACACATGGAAAAATGAACAACTATATTTTTCTTTAACACTATTACAGACCGTCCCCAAGTTACAGATGAGATAAGTTCCTGAGAACGTCTTTAGGTCGGATTTGTATGTAACTCAAATCCCTGATTAATAATAATAACAATACTATATTGTCTCATGCGGTAATAACAATACAGTGTAAAACTTAAAAAAATACCCCAGTACTGTAATAATAGGTTACAGAAACTATTGTGCTCTTTCTTATAATTCAAACAAACTGGAAATAAAAACAAACTCATGCAAAAAGCCTTGGGAGTCTATTCTTAAGTATGAAACATCTGTAACCTGGGGACTGCCTGTACATGGCGTATAATCACTAAGCCTTTGTAGTGGCTATGATTACAGCCTTGAGCAATCTGCTTTGCAGCCAGAGCAAATGTGCTTATCTCCACCCCTGTTAGGTTCCAAGAAGGCTGTCCTAAATTGTTTTCTAACTCGTGTAGCTTTGCATGCAATAACTAATGCACATAAGTAGGCAGATAAATACTAGATACCTGATCGGTGGTGGAGAGGAGCGAATCTGCTAATGTCCAAAAGTATAACCATCAATTTTAAGTTTTACAAGCTGCATTGTTTGATTCTTGCAAATATTTTTATTTTTTGTTATTCGGTTATTAAATAAACAAGAGAAACCATATTGTTTAGGAATTGCAATAGTCCTTTAAGGGTCTCAAGAGCTGCCAAGTGCTTCACGAAGGCTGTGATGGCTGTTTCCTTTGTGGTAAATTGTCTTCACAGCCCTTGCCATAATTATCTCATTACAAGGAAATTATATGCAGTATATCATAAAAGCTTCCATTAGATTAATACATTTGTATTTAGCACTATTTTCCAGTGACCTGCAATTTATGAGCCATGGTTTCATAAAACTTAAGCAGGGTTCCAAAGACTCATGTTCAAAAACAAGGGCACCCAGAGAGTCTTCTAATGTGAACTAATTCACATACAAAAGTAAGAAATAAAATAATTCATTATAACACATCTTTATAGCAAATAATTTAGTGAGATGTCTGGTAACTTAATGTCTATTCTGCTAACTTAAGACAGTATTTTGACACCATTCTGTGAGCTAAAGACACAATTTCATATTTTTTTGTATTATATTGAGTAAATAACTTTTTTTTTTCAAAATACTTGATGATATTGTTGTAATAGAAGAGGAGGAATTGTAAGAGAGGAAGAAGTGAGAGTGGCAGAAAGGAAAATATTTGCACCCAGGTATTGGGATAGCATACTACTCTTATGAAAGTGGCAAGATATATCTATCCGGATTAAGGCATGTTTGTTGAGGCTTTTCATGTGATTTGATGATTGCACTAAGGTCATTCAACATTACATCATTCTGATCATTGCAAATGTACTGACACATTCTCCATTTACAAGATCTTTCATTTCTTTTAGTTCCTATCTGGAATTTCCGCTTTCTGATGTTAACATTTTTTTTTCTCTGCTACAATTTTAGAAGGGAGTTCAGGAAAGTTCCATAAAAAGACCCAAATGGAATAAAAATGTTAGAAAAAGTTTTTAAATATCTATAGTCTCAGAAAGTCTAGTTGATTAATAACCATTTCAACTAGAAGTAGAAGAAAATATTAGAAGAAAAGAAAGTACACATCCATTTCCAAAACTTGTATACGAAGCTTACACTAATAATATGCACATATCTTCTGTAGGTGGTGTTGGGTTGGGAGTCTTCTGTACTATGATAAGGATGAATCACTGGAACAAAGCTGCTTTATTGTCTTATTCAAAACAGCATATCATTCATGACTTAAGAGCCCAATCATTAGAGAACATAATAAATGAACAGCACAGGGTACCTAGGGCCTCAATCAAATTCTATTTGGCCAGTTGAATAGGGCTCTATATAAGCACAGAGCATATTTGTTTTACAGAAGTTTATAGTTAGTGAAGACCTTGGTTTTGGATAGAAGTTCACTAACTAAAAACTTCTGTAAAACAAATATGATCTGCTTATATAGAGCCCTATTCGATTGGCCAAATCGCAATTGAATAAGGGCCCCTAGTATTTAAAAATAATTGCACAGTAATAACAAGGTATGTCTATAGTGTGAAGGCAATACATTTATTAGTATTAAACACTATTTAAAGGAATATGGAATACAACAGATTACTTAATGCATTTAAAATACAATGGTATTTGCTTTAAAATATTCATTTAAATCTGTTTAAACTAACAGGACATGTAGATAGTGTAGTCTGTAGTTCTTATTGAATGACAGAAGGCAAGCCCCAAAGAGCAGTTACACATCTGAATACGTTTTTGTTCTCTATGACCTTTATTTGAATAAAAAAGCACACTGACCCTTTATTAATAACTCAGCCAGATTGGTAAGGAGACAGCCAAACCTTTTATAGGATCCAAGTTATTTATTTATATATATATATATATATATATATATATATATATATATATACACAAACACACCCCATATTTTTCCGTGTATACGACATTATATTTTACCAATTGTTTTAAGTCTAAATTAGGGGGGTCATCTTATACGCAGAATGTTGCAATTGCATACCCTGGTCTGGTTCAGTAATGCTGCATCTGGCCACTAGATTTAAGGCAGGAGAAAAGACACACATTTGGAAATGCATTGGTTCCAATTAGATTGCATTACACTGCAAGTTTGCATAGAAATGTGTATTTTATAAGTTTTTATTGTGTTACACATATATTTAAGGGCACTTTCTGTCATGATTTTCACTGATTTCCATTCCAGCTCAATATCCTTGTGATCCTGTGTTTAACCGGAAAAATGCAATTTCACATGGCGACTGAGTAATAAGTGATGTGATCACAAGGATATCGAACTGGAATGGAAATCAGTGAAAATCATGAGAGAAAGTGGCCCTAAATACAGTGCTTTGCAATAGTATTCACCCCCTTGACTTTTTACCTATTTTGTTACATTACAGCCTTAAGTTCAATGTTTTGTTAATCTGAATTTTATGTGATGGATCAGAACACAATAGTCTAAGTTGGTGAAGTGAAATGAGAAAAATATATACGTAAAACTATTTTTTAGAAATAGAAAATAGAAAATTGGCATGTGCATATGTATTCACCCCCTTTGTTATGAAGCCCAAAAAAGCTCTGGTGCAACCAATTACCATCAGAAGTCACATAATTAGTGAAATGATGTCCATCTGTGTGCAATATAAGTGTCACATGATCTGTCATTACATATACACATCTTTTTTTAAAGGCCACAGAGGCTGCAACACCTAAGCAAGAGGCACCACTAACCAAACACTGCCATGAAGACCAAGGAACTCTCCAAACAAGTAAGGGACAATGTTGTTGAGAAGTACAAGTCAGGGTTAGGTTATAAAAAAATATCCAAATCTTTGATGATCCCCAGGACCACCATCAAATCTATCATATCCAAATGGAAAGAACATGGCACAACAGCAAACGTGCCAAGAGACGGCTGCCCACCAAAACTCACGGACCAGGCAAGGAAGGCATTAATCGGAGAGGCAGCACAGAGACCTAAGGTAACCCTGAAGGAGCTGCAGATTTCCACAGCAGAGACTGGAGTATCTGTACATAGGACAAAATTAAGCCGTATGCTCCATAGAGTTGGGCTTTATGGCAGAGTGGCCAGAAGAAAGCCATTATTTCAGCAAAAAAACAAAATGGCACGTTTTAAGTTTGCGAAAAGGCGTGTGGGAGACTCCCAAAATGTATGGAGGAAGGTGCTCTGGTCTGATGAGACAAAAATTTAGCTTTTCAGTCATCAAAGAAAACGTTATGTCTGGCACAAACCCAACACATCACATCACTCAAAGAACACCATCTACACAGTGAAATATGGTGGTGGCAGCATCACGCTGTGGGCATGTTTTTCAACAGCTTAGACTGGGAAACTGGTCAGAGTTGAGGGAAAGATGGATGGTGCTAAATACAGGCATATTCTTGAGCAAAATCTGTACCACTCTGTACGTGATTTGAGGCTAGGACGGAGGTTCACCTTCCAGCAGGACAATGACCCCAATCACACTACTAAAGCAACACTTGAGTGGTTTAAGAGGAAACATGTAAATGTGTTGGAATGGCCTAGTCAAAGCCCAGACCTCAATCCAATAGAAAATCTGTGATCAGACTTCAAGTTGGATGGTTGGCGCTTGTGATCAGCAATCTTTAAGGAGCTGGAGCAGTTTTGCAAGGAGGAATGGGCAAAAATCCCAGTGGTAAGATGTGGCAAGCTCATAGAGACTTATCCAAAGCGACTTGGAACTGTGAGTGCAGCAAAAGGTGGCTCTACAAAGTATTGACTTTAGGGGGGTGAATAGTTATGCACATTGACTTTTTCAGTTTTTTTGTCCAATTTGTTGTTTGCTTCACAATAAAAAAAAAAAAAAAACATCTTCAAAGTTGTAGGCATGTTCTGTAAATTTAAATGATGCAAATCCTCAAACAATTCATGTTAATTCCAGGTTGTAAGGCAACAAAATACGAAAAATGCCAAGGGGGTGAATACTTTTTCAAGGCACTGTATATGTGTAACACAATAAAAACGTATAACATACACATTTGCATATTTATTTATGAATTTTGGGCTTCAAAAATAGGGGTCGTCTTATACATGGGGTCGTCTTATAGACAGAAAAATAAGTTGTGTGTATATATATATATATATATATATATAAACAGTGGCTTTCTGGCTACTTATTTATGTTTAGGGTTGTTTATGTCCAAGTAAAGCTATTTTGGATGAATGAAAATTCTTCTTGTTGGGTATAAAAGATATGTCAACAATGATTGAAAGCTGTAGGAAAAAATATATAGAAGATTAAATAGATGTATGATACATTACGTGAGCGAGAAGAGGGAGCTAGGGAGATCATAGAGTTAGGAAAGAGTAGAGATTGAATGAGACAAAGTAAGGGTAATAATAGTAATTGTAAAGAGAGAAAAAAATTGTGGGCAAAAACGAACAGAAGGAGGGTAAATATGGTATAAGAGAAGGCTATTCTAACTTAATGATTAATATTATATTTTAGACTAGGAACTTGCCCGTCAAAAATTACGGGAATAAAATTGTAAGGCTGGCAATGATGTTTGCCACACAATGTGAGGCTTTTGCTCCTCAGGGTTTGTTAACCTGCAAGTTTTGTTCTTGTAAATGGCATGTGTCTCTTCTGTCCCTTCCCTGTGTGTTTCTCCTCTTTGTGTCTGCTGAATGTTTGCGTGTTACGCTCTGAATGACGTTTTTTTTTTTTTTTTTTCAAAGTCCTGTGTGCCTGGCGGCGTTTGTGTGTGTTACTGTCTTTGCCATCGTGTATTTTCTAAGTCCCACGTGCCTGGCTTTGCTCAGCCTCGTTTTCATCCTGTTTCAGATTTTTTTAAGTTTTTTTGTCCACAATTTTTTTTTTCTCGCTTAGCCGATTTTTGAGTGGGGAAAAATGGCAAATATGGCTCAAAATCGCTCCCAGGCTTCATTGTTCCCCGACACCACCCCCCGTGCTGTGTGTCAGTGTATTTTAATTTTTTATTATTATTGTGCTTGTTTTTTGTGGTTTTGGAGTTGCGTGCTACGTGCTTCAACTGCTCGCCTCACTTCGAGGCTTGCAGTGCAATGAGCGTCAAAGGTGCTCATAGCAGCCTAAGTCCCGCGTCAACGGCTCTTGTGAGAACTTGCAATGTAAAGGCACCATTCCAATCTGACACATAGTTTCGAAAAAAAGCTCCTTCATAACTGTTGGAGCTTTCTTTCGCAATCTAAGGAGATTTTCCAATCCAGCCCTCCTGAAACCTCCCCATAATTTGGGTAACACGCATCAAGCATATTCTCTCTCCCTAATATGTGGGTTTCTTAAGAAAATCCTGAGTATGAAGCTTAGCATTATCAGTGTAGCAGTGCTGCATTAACACTACACAGTCCTAACACATCCCCAGGATTAAATTAACCCCTACCAACGGAGTCCCTAACGGACCCTCGTGGCACTCAAAATTAATCCCTTTGCCACGGAGGTCCTATAAGTGGCATCTATGTATGAACCTAACCATGGAGGTCCTCCTCATCAGTTCTTGTAAGGACCTCCATGGCTTCTAACACTAATAAAGGACCCCCATGGCATCTGCTTTTTGATTGGTTTCACAATTTTCCCAGGCCAAAATGAGCAGGGGCACATCCAATGCACCTTTCCGATTGGCTGAAATATGTATCAATCATATTTCAGCCAATCAGAAGCCAAAAATATTAATATTTAAGATGGAAAAGCGGAGCAAAAATGGCATAAAAGTGCAGACTAATGGAAAGCTCCCAAATTAAAGTAATAGACATAATAGTCTCAAAAAAGAAAGTGGAACACTGAAGTAAAGAATAAGTACTGCTAAAAATGTAAAATGTAACGGTCATGTGTGTTTCTTTACTTTCTAAAACACTTATCAAGTTTAGTTATTCAAAAAAACATGTAGAAAACAATTTGACCACAGTGGTCCTTTATGTAATGTGACAATTCTTAGTGTTAGACACTGAAAGATGTAAAGTTGTGTATATTAAGAGTCCACAGCTACTCCTTGATTCCTACTAAAATGAGATCTCTAAATACCAAACAGCAGGAAGTAGTGAGTTATTTTCTGCTAGTGTGAAATAAACAGCTCACAATATGTGAAGTAACTTGAATACCTCTTTACAAGCAACAATGTGATAAAATACTGACTATTATTTATATATATATATATATATATATATATATATATATATAAAATGTGTGACCTATACATGTAGCAGAATGCATTGAGTGTCTCTATTGCAACATGTGATTGTTGTTTATGGGGAAAACCAAAACAGCCTATTTGAATCCATAAAACCACATGTACAGTACGTGAGAAATTCACATGGTTAGCTGTTTGTTTATGCTACACTGTATGACTCAGACATTTCTGGGGGATGTTTTGAGGCACTTATTATTATATATAACATCTATTATAACCATTTTAAAATGTATTGCTATCCATTTTATAAACATAGAATAGAACTGGGAGGGTGTATATCTAAGACCATGGGCATAGTTAAGCTTTATGCCATTCGGATTTGTGCACATCCCACCTGCAGATCTTCTTTCTATATCTGAAATCATAAGTTTATGTTTATGAGCGCGAAACACGTCTTTTATGCTTTTTTATGCTTAGAGATTGTTCCATGTGATCAGTGGTAATCTCACAGTGTGGTATTTGCCCACTATTTAAATAAATATTACTAATCAAACCTACTGTGGAGTCCATCGATTTGCACCGGAGGCTGGGAGACACAGCCTCACCGCCAGGAGTCAAGTCTAAGTGGACCACGGGCTATCAGATTTTCTATCTATACGCTGACTATACCTCATGCTTTTGGGATAGGATCATGTGAGTTGGCATTCACTAACCAGCAGTGGAGATCTATGTGATATATTTGTATTGTATTTACACCTATACTTGGAGGATAATCTGCACTAAGGTTGTGCCTTTCTCTCCTTTTTTTTTTGTTGAAGATTTTATGTTTATGTATTTATTTTATTAGATATATATATATATATATATATATATATATATATATATATATATACAGTGCCTTGCAAAAGTATTCACCCCTCCTTGGCATATTTCGTGTTTTGTTGCCTCACAACCTGGAATTAACATGGATTGTTTGAGGATTTGCATCATTTAATTTACAGCACAATTTAATTTTGGGTGATGTGATTTGTTGGGTTTGCTCGAGACATAGCGTTTTCTTTGATGGCCGAAAAGTTACATTTTAGTCTCATCAGACCAGAGCACCTTCCTCCATACATTTTGGGAGTCTCCTACAAGCCTTTTTGCAAACTCATTTTGTTTTTTGCTGAAAGTAATGGCTTTCTTCTCACCACTCTGCCATAAAGCCCAACTCTATGGAGCGTACGGCTTATTGTCGTCCTAAGTACAGATACTCCAGTCTCTGCTGTGGAACTCTGCAGCTCCTCCAGGGTTACCTTAGGTCTCTGTGCTGCCTCTCTGATTAATGCCCTCCTTGCCTGGTCCATGAGTTTTGGTGGCAGCCGTCTCTTGGCAGGTTTGCTGTTGTGCCATGTACTTTCCATTTGGTTATGATTAGATTTGATGGTGCTCCTGGGGATCATCAAAGATTTGGATAGTTTTTTATAATCTAACCCTGACTTGTACTTCTTAACAACATTGTCCATTACTTGTTTGGAGAGTTCCTTGGTCTTCATGGCAGTGTTTGGTTAGTGGTGCCTCTTGCTTAGGTGTTGCAGCCTCTGGGTCCTTTCAAAAAAGGTGTGTATATGTAATGACAGATCATGTGACACTTAGATTGCACACAGGTGGACATCATTTCACTAATTAAGTGACGTCTGAAGGTAATTGGTTGCACCAGAGCTTTTTATGGGCTTCAAAGGGGGTGAATATATACGCACATGCCAATTTTCGGTTTTCTATTTCTACAAAATAGTTTTATGTATATATATTTTTCTCATTTCACTTCACCAACTTAGACTATTGTGTTCTGATCCATCACATAAAATTCAGATTAACAAAACAATGAATTTAAGGCTGTAATGTAACAAAATAGGTAAAAAGTCAAGGGGGGTGAATACTTTGGCAAAGCACTGTAGTGATACCTTTTTTATTGGACAAACATCTTGGTTCTAGTGAAAGCTTTCGAGAGCTGAACCTCCCTTTATCATGTCTGAAGCAATCCTGAATATGGCAAGCACGAGCATAGTGAAACAGCAGAGATTCAGAGTGGGATAGAATGCAGACATGATAAATGATGTGCTGATGGGTTAAGTGTTCAAGTCTATAGACAAGGTTTGAGATAAGAGGAAAGACAATAATGTAAGTTAGGGCCGTAAACATCCCCACATATTAAGGAGTAGAAAAACAACAATAAAATATGAGAAGATGTTGGATGGTTATAGAATTCCCAGTCCCAGGGATTTGTCAAGCCCTGCTTTACATAGTGATATATAAACAAGCTTTGATATACTTGAGGAGGTAATGGTGACAAATTGATGTCTTGTAGTAATTTATCACAATTATGCTCTTACTAGCGACTTGCCCGTCAAAAAATGACGGCAATAAGATTGTATGGTAGGTAATGGTGTTTGGTTGAGACATTAATTTTGTTGGTGTTCAGGGATCCTTCGGCGCTCATTGCGAGCCTCGCGCTGAGCACCTTCGGTGCTTATTGCGAGGCTGTTGGATGTTTGTGTGCTAGGAGCAGCGTTGGCGGTCGTTTTTTGTATGGTAATGAAATTATTAATAAATGAATATACTTTACCTATTGTGAAGTAATATATGCAGGAAGCATTGTGTTGAAGAGCTGACAATCTGTTTTGATGTTCCTGCAGCATACAATGTCAGTTTGCACTGTTGTGGAGCTGCTGTGTAAGTGTCAGCAATGTGTGCAGTGTGTAGTGTTAATAGTGTGTGTGGAAAATCCGTTAGGGCAGCTGTGTACTTCCGCATTGTGTAAGTTAGTGTTGTAAAATGGCAACTAATGTGTGTGTGGTACACGACTGTAGATGATTTTGCGTCCTTGTTCTTGGAGCTCGTACGGCTTTTTCCGAAAATCTGTATGTGTTCCTTGGTGTTTTGCGTGTTTAGGGTCCTGTAGCCTCGTTTTCATTTTTTTCATCATTTTCGTGTGTCTAAACTCTTGAAATCTTAAATGGAGGTGTAACTTCACTTTCAGAGGTCCTGGGTGCCCCCCCCCCTTGCTGTTGGTAAGCTTTTTATATGTTTGTTGTGTGTATTTATTGTGTTTTTATTGTATTCAAGTGTGCGGGGTTCGGGCGCTAAGGTCGTATTTTTGCGAGCTCGTAATGTTTTTTTTTCCGAAGCCCTGCGGCTCGTATTTGTGGATGCGAAGTCCGTAAATTTTGCGGTGTAAGTCCCGTCGTAGGGATGAGCGCCTATGGCTTCATGATCGCTGGAAGGGACCTTTCCTTGAAGGATTAGGATTACAAATTTATGTTTTGGAATTGGTTAATTAAAATAAATACATCTTAGAGGACAAAAGATAACATCTCTTGACATGGTTGAAACCAGCGGAAAAAATGCAACGTTAATATATAGTGTACTACGTATATCTTGTAAGAAGTCATTTATTTTCCTTTCTTAATTGAACCTCTCTATATCACTGCTTGAGAGCACCAGACTTTTCCATTTATCTTTAGCCAGCTTTCACTGATGGTGGATTCTTCTTTATAGTCTTTGCCAGTGCGTACATGATACCATGATAGCCTGGTCTTAGATATCAGGCCGCAGGGATATACATCTATGTATGCGTGGTTTACACGTTACTTGAAGGTGTATAGCACTGTGTGGTAATGGAGATATATTGATGCTATGTGCTTATTATAAGATGTCTTCTACTTAACCTGAAATTATTGGGGATACAAGATTAAAGACTGTAATCCGAACAACACTTTGGCTTCCTCTGAAAGAGATTTAAAAACTGTCTATACATATATTTTTCTGCAGTAAATAATTCTTGAGATATTCAGTGTTGATCGTATGACTCCTTTATGCAAATGTGCAGATTAGTAAGCTGAATTGGAGCTCACAGTACTTGACAAGGGTGGGAGGGGGTCTAATTGCTTGATAATTTTCAAGGGCAAGTACAGCAGATTGTAATCTTAATTCGCACAACCAAACAGCTAATTAACATGTAGAAGCTCATTTGTATAAGAATACAGCAGAAACAATGATGATTATATTAGGAACTAGCGTATTGCCCGTCAAAAAATGACGGCAATGAGATGTGTATGTTTGGAAAGTTGTTTAGTTATTAATATACATATGGAATTGTAAGGTAGCTAATGTTGTTTTGTGTGTACTACTGAAATATAGAATTCAAATTAATAAATGAATATACGTATTTGTATGCATTGCGTTGAAGAGCTGGCAATCTGTGTTGATGTTGCTGCAGCATTAGTGGTGTGGAGCTGCTGTGTAAGCGTGATGAACGTGTGCACTGCAATAGTGTGCGTGCGCGAGCCGAAACCGTTAACGTAGCTGTGTACTTCCGCATTATCGTAAAATGGCGGGTAATGTGTGGTATGCGTCTTAGCGGATCATGCGTACGTCGTTTAATGGTGGGTAATGTGTGGTATGCGTTTTAGCGGATTATCCGTACGTGTTTTCCGTGGTTATATTGCTGTAGCCTCGTTTTCGTTTTGTTCGGCCGCCATTTTTTCTGTTGCTTCGAGAATTTTTTAGTGTCTAAACTCTTTTATTTTGAGCTAAATGAAGGTGTAACTTTGTTTTTTTGAGGTCGTGGATGCTCCCTCTTGCTGTAGGTAAGCTTTTTATGTATGTGTTGTGTTTATTTATTGTGTTTTTGCTTTATTCCTGTCCGCGTGTTGCGTCCGATTTTTGCGATGTCGTAATGTCTGGTATGCGTCTTAGCGGATTATCCGTAAGTGTTATCCGTGGTTAGAGTGCTGTAGCCTCGTTTTCGTTTTGTTCGGCCGCCATTTTTTCTGTTGCTTCGAGAATTTTTTTGTGTCTAAACTCTTTTATTTTGAGCTAAATGAAGGTGTAACTTTGTTTTTTGAGGTCGTGGATGCTCCCTCTTGCTGTCAGTAAGCTTTTTATGTATGTGCTCTGTGGATTTATTGTGTTTGTATTTTTTTTCATGTTCGCGAGTTGCGGCCTGCGGCGCTCATTGCTAAGCCCGCTAAAGTACTACGGTTTAACGGTGAATATGGTAGACGGTCAATAAAAATTAAATGTTGTGAAATGTGTTTGCCACACAAAACTTTCAACTTATATTTCATCAAATGCGTTGTTTTAGGCCGGAAATCCGATGTGGCGCGAGACAAATGCGGGAAATCTGTGTTAATGCGTAAATCTGTAATTGCGTTTCATAAAAACTACTCGCTACTGTCTTTTTTTTTACTCATTGTGCGGTTATTGTGCATCTTTTGTCTCGTTGTTTTTCGAGCACATACGTCTGTGGCTGTGTTTTACGCAGTTCGTAGTAGTATAGCCTCGTTTTAATTTTTTTCGGCGGCCATTGTTTTCTCGCTTAGCCGATTTTCGATCTTTGTAACTCGTCTAAATCATCTAAATTCTAAATCGATATAAATTGGATTTCCTACTCACTCCCAGACGTCCTGCCTGGTTCCCCATGCTGTAAGTGACCTTTTTTTTATTTTTTAGTGTGTATTTAGTGTTTTTTTAATTGTTTTGGTTCCGCCGCTTATCTCGTAATTTTTTTCATCTCGTATTTTTTTTTCTAAGTCCTGCGTCTTGTGTAAAAAAGTGCTACGGTTTAACGCCTCGCCTCGCTATGCGAGGCTCGCCTGCGGTGCTCCTTGCCAAAATGCTACGGTTTAACGGCTCGCCTTGCTGTGCGAGGCTCGCCAGGCGATGAGCGCCTGTGGCGCTCATCGCAAAGTCGTACGATTAGCAAAGTGGTACGGTTTAACGGCTCAGCTCGCTGTGCTCGGCTCGCCGGGCGATGAGCGCCTGCGGCGCTCGTCGCTAAGTCGTAGCCACCACGCAACACTGTGTGACGACGAATCGTAGTTGGACAATTATAATATGTGATGATTCACTTTACAAACAAGTGGCTTTTGCAGTATACAGCTAGTTGTTCATAATCAGCAAGAATAACAACATTATTGAATGACAGAAACATTTGAGTCCTCTGTAGCCAAAAAGGATCACGTTTTCTCAATGCCCACAATACTATATGCAATCAATGTTCTCTATTCCTTAGCCACTATGGGCCCTATTCTATTGCCCAATTCATAAATGTATACACACTTAAAACTGCTCTTAATATTGCCACATATTCTATTAGCTACTCGCAATCCGATTACGAGTTCCCTGCCCACAATTCCTACGGGCTAGCTAAACCTGCACAACTGGCCTTAGAACTCCATTGGTTTTAGCACAGCTCAAATATTACGAGTTCTGTTAAAGTTATACAAAATTCATATTCTATTAAACCTTTCACGCTAGATCGTAAATAAGTCTGACCCGCAATTGAAAAAAATATCTAATTTCTGTCAAAAATATTCAGAGTACTAAATAGGACTCACAAGGGCTTTTTCAAACATCTATTAGAGATGTAACAGCAATTAAACACACAATACTGTACTTTAAAAGCATGGTAAGGCATGGAAATATGTTAGAATTAATTGTACAACAGTCTCAAACCCACAAATATGCAATGTAAAAAATTATTTTTATAAAAGTTTCAAAAACATTTTTTAAAGTTATTTCTAAGTAATATCGATCCCAGGACTCAAGGGGTTAATACATATCATGAAACCCACCTGGACTAGAACCGATGATCTAATGCATTTGATGGACTGCTTGACTGCGAGCCCGATCTGCAAATATTACTTATTGGCACTAATTAATTACAGATTACGTCTAACTTCCTTATTTTACTGACGTCATGATGATGGTCTTATTTACTATTGGGTGTGTTTAAGAAGTAAATTACAGGCTTGCTTAAATATTGTCAGATCATATGATCAAGCCCCCTGAAATCATACCTAAAAGGGCAGGGTTTACGAGTTCAGCCTTGCGGTTGGAAATATGCAAGCTGGAGTCAATAGAATACATCTAAACATTTATTTAAAAAAACACCCACAGCCAAAATTATAGTCTCGAGGCATATGGCCCAATATTATTTAAATGCAAGTCATAATATATCGCTGAATATCAGCAATACAGTTGTCGTACTGCGAGTTTGTGTGTAACGCTTGCAAATTGCGAGTTGTGCATGCGTGCTGCCCATTGTGAGACTCGCAGTGGGCGCTGGTGGGGGAGGTGAGGAGAGAGAAGGGAGAGAGAGAGAGAAGAAAAAGGAGAATAAGGGAGGTAGAGATAGAAAGAGGGAGAGGGCGCAGAGAGAGAGGGTACACCGAGAGAGGTTGCACATAAAGACAGAAGACACAATTTTTAAGATTCTATGATACCGCCATTTTTGACAGGCAAATGACTAGTAATAACATAAGTACAAAGATGTGGAAATGTGTGTAATAACAGTTCTGATAAATTTTATCCCATATAACTGACTTAGATTAAAAGCAGACATGGGGAAAAATGCACAGAATCATACGTGAAATGTATATTAAAAATTGTATCGTAGAAATATTGAATTTGTAAAATGTGAATTAAATAATATAATACATATCAGCGCTATGGAATATGTCAACGAGTTATAAAAAAAATATAATAATATTACAAAACATGAAAAAAGGAATATTTGGACCTAAAATAATTGACTGGATCTGTTACAAAGTGATGGAACCTTTATAGGGAAGTGACTGCTAAGTTATTCAATATTACTTCCTTCCTGAATGTCAACTCTCAATAAATGTCAAAATAAATGGTTCACAGCATGATGTATGTTGTTTACTCAAAATTAATTAGTAGTTTTATATTTTAGAGGTTTTGGCTACAGTATCGCACATTTTGTATTGTGGACAATTTATAGCACTGGCGCATAATTTAAAGGGCTGTGAAATCAATAAGATCACGGGTGAAAAATCATTGAAATCTACAGTGTGACACATTTGAAGGTTGTACGTTTGTGGGAGACCGTTACCTCAAAAATACTATAAAAAAATACTATAAAAAAAAATCCGGAAGTCATGACATTTACAGCCTTATTAAATTGTGATTCGCCCAATTGAATGGGGCTCTATATAAGCACAGAGCATATTTTTTTACAGAAGTTTTTAGTTAGTGATCTTCTATCCAAAAGCAAGGTCTTCACTAACTAAAAACTTCTGTAAAAGAAATATGCTATGTGTCTGGTTTGGCAGATTCACCCTCAACTGAAGCCCTTTGGCTAACCATCCCCAAATCTCTCTATGGAGAGGATAGATTCATTCAAGGTGAATTGTGTGAATATCAAAGGTCACAAGGAGAGGAAATGGAGGGGTGCAATGTTTTGCCAAAATATTTTATCTTCAGAATAAGGATAAGTTGTTCTGGGATGTCTACTTAAATGGGCACATACAAACGATTAAGACTAAAACAATTAAAGTGTTAATTACTAAAACGGAATGCATTTAATTTTTTTTAGTAGTAAATAAAGAAATGAATGGCTTGAATAAAGTCCTCATATCCTTCAAGGCATGTCACTATGTGAGGTTGGGGGGCAACAAGCTGTGACTCTCCATATTGGTTCTTCTGATGCAAGCAGCATGGCCAGTGGCTTCTTGTTGGTGCATGCGGTGATGTTGTGTAGCATCTAACGTGGGAGCCAGCATCACATAACCATGTGGACCAATAGGAAGCTAATGGATGTGCTCTGTGCATTATAATATGTAATATGGAGATCCACAGCTTGCTGTTCATCCATGTAAAAATAATAATTCATTATGACAGATGTGTTCCATTAAAGAGCTATGACTAGTTTTTTCCCACTACAGCGTTCTTTTACCTATAGAGTTAGTTGGTTACAAAGAATTATGGTAACAGAGCACAAAATTAAAAGTGTCATAGGAACACATCCTGTCAAATATGTATGTTTTCAAATAAACCTTAAAGCAAAGGCCCAGTGAAGGTCCATATTTACATGCTGATAAAGGGTCACCATGATTTTCTAAAATATAAGACCTCTTGTGATTTACCATTAAATACAATTGGTGTGTTTAATTGGCAGCGCTTTGTATTGTTTATTGTTATTGTTTATTTGTAATGCATCAACATATTCCGTAGCACTATCTCATCAATAGTTCTATTTAAAGCATCTGTAATGTGTGCACTATAATTGCATAAAATAGTTAAAAAAACAAGAGACTTTATTTACTTGTTAACTTCCTAAAATATTTTGTTCATTATCCAGTCCAGTTCTTAAAAAAAAAAGAAGCATTTGTCATTTAAGGTTTATTTTTCTTGCCTTTTATAGTTTTAATTTAATACAAAACTTAATGGCCCATTATAGTGTGGCGGTTATTCACAAGCTTGTGAGTATGTAGCAAACTGATAACATTTGCATCTTTTTAAATCATTTTCATTTTAGCATACTCGACTTGTGCCTGATGGCTTCCATGCTGTCTGTCTTTAGCAGCAGGAAGTGGTCATTTATTTTGTATGGAGGTAGCGACATTTCATGTCTCATTGGTGATTCAGATCAGATCTTACCACCACTACTCTACGTGACTTCATGGATTGTAACACATCATGCACATTTATATGTCCATGGTCATGCTGATCAACTTGGTTTCCATGGCAGAGATACTGGAGGCGATTGCCAGTTCCATCTCTAGTGGGCCACAGCATACAGCTCCTGGTATTCGTAGGTCATCTCCTATCCAAGCATTGACCAGGCCCAACCCTGTTTGGCTTAAGGGTGATGCGACCCCTTGGTTCCCTGACTGGAATCGATCCCAGGTCGCAGCAATGAAAGCACAGAATCCTAACCACTGGACCACCAGGAAACCCTATAGAGTTGCATAGTTTGCTATATTATGATGGTCTTATAAATGTTTTATGCACTTAGGTTACATTGCTGCTAATTTTAGATTATCATATACTTCATAAACATATGAAGTATTTCCTTAACTACATTAGCCTTTAAAAAACAAACAGATAAGCCTGTGCTTGGATGGAGTTTAATCTGCAGTAGCTCATTATTTTGTGGCGTAAAGAAAGTATTTAACTTTCATCCAAGAAAGAAGCATTGTTGTTTCAAATCCTTTTTATAGTTATTTTATGCAGGCCAATTAAGTTGTTTACAGTTTTTCTCTGTGTTGAAATGATTTGTGCTTTGCTGATTTTGGTTAAATTTACAGGCATTGATCTTTTTGGCATTTCTATCTTGGAGACTAATTTAATCGAAGAATTACTTATGAACTGCATTGGAATGGCCTCATATATCTCTAATTTGCAGGTGAAGTGAATTATAAAATAAAGGACATTTTTTAAATGTGTTTTTTTCTTTATTATCTATATCGGTGTATTGCTGTGCGGCACACTTTACTTTTTATATCGAGTTTTGAAGATCTCCTTTGAGAACGTCTTACAAACTGCTGTAATTCACTCTTAATGTTCCTTTTGTTTTGGGCATTTCTCCCATGTTCATAGCTATTATAAATCAATATTACGACTCTTCCACGTATAGCACATTGAGTGTAATAATTCCAACCTGTCTTTTTTGTTCTCCTTATAACCTCTTCCAGTATCCTTTCTGTAAAATAAAAAGTGCGTCAAATAGATTTCACATCATTCAGGAAAGTTCCATCTTCTTCCAACTTCTAAGCACAATACACATAGGAAAGTTACTTCATACTGAAGCAAAAACTATAGATAAGGCATACATTAACAGGGCTGTCAGGGACACTGCCGTGGGAAGTCTGAAGGAAATATTGTTTAATCAATATTCTTTTTTATAACATAGTTTACACTAGCGACTTGCCCATCACAAATGACGGCAATAAAACTTGAAGCCTGGCAATGCTGTTTGCCACACAATGCTCTAACCTGCTCTAACTTATGGGCCTCGCAATGAGCATGTGTCTGTTCCCCCCAACCCCCTCTCCCCCCCCCCCCCACACCCTGTGTTTTTTCCCCCATCCCCTGTGTCTCTTTTCCCCCCCTCTCTCACCCCTGTGTCTCTTTCCACCTTCTCCACCTCTCCCTCCTGTGTCTTTCTCCTTTCTCTCCCTGCTCAAGTCTTGCGTGCCTCACAGGGAGCACCTATCAATCCTTTTTTCAAAGTCTTGCGGGCCTCCCGATGAGCTACTAAGTCTTACTGCCTTCGGCCTCATTTTGATCCTTTTTCAAAACAATTACGGGTTTATGGCCACCATTTTTTCCCTGGATTTCTGATCTCCAAAAATTGCCAATTAAACCTTGAATTAGCTTGTAACCTCACTCACAGGCTCCTTGCCTCTCCCCCTATGTTGTGTTTGAGGTTGTAAGTTAATTTTTGAAGTAATTGGCGGCTTTTTTTTGGCGCTCTTCCGGCGGCTTTCAAGTTACGGGCTTGAAAAAAATGGATGCCATTAGAGTGTTGCATGCCTCGCGCTCAGAGTGTTTACATGATAGAAAATACAATCATAAGTAAGTAGTGATATCCATATATTTCAATAATCTTTAGTACACATAAATATTTTATAGTTATATTAAATAAACTGTTACTTAATGGTCCTTCAAGTAGTAAAGATCAGTATAAAGAACATTTAATTGTATTAAAATTAAACAGTTCGGCTTTTGTGTGAAGACACTCTGAAGTTTCAAGCTACAATATAGTTTAGTACTGTAATGAGGCACCGCCAAGCTGGTGGTAGTACACTCTGCCACAAATGTTATGCATTTGGAAGGAGCTCCAGTCTACAGAGCCCTATTCTATTTGGGCTAAATAAACTACTTTCAAGTGTAATTTTGTCTGCAAGTGCTTTTTTTTATTATGTTACAGGTGTATTCAATGCTCCACACAAGTAATGTTACTGAGCACACCCGCAACTCATAAACCCAAGCCTTGGAAGGATTAAAAGTAATATTACTGAACAAAAACCCACTGACTCTAATGAGAATCCCTGGGGATTCCCTTCATCCATGCACACAGTGAAGCACCCCGATAGGGACCCCTGTGGTAGGGGTTAACTCTCAGGTGCCAAGGGGATCCTTTAAGAACCTTAGTGGTAGGCGGTTATACATATTTTAGATGCCTTGGGTGCCTCAATGGACTCTCATGTTTATATTGACTGCTAGCAAATGATCTGGGAATGGGGGGAACAGTTTTGAGCAGGGATGGGTGATCAGCAATGAGCTGGTACGGGAAAGCAGATGCAAAGGCATTTTTATGCCTTTGCGATAGTTCTGTAGTACAATATGTTTAGAAAAAAATCAGGAATATTTAAAAATTGCGAGTAACAGGTGATTTTGAGCAATTTGAAATTCAATAGCTTTTTGGAGCTCAAGCAACTTGTAATATTCCTGATGTGAAAAAATCAATGGGAAAGCCAGTGTAATATTGCAAGTGGGGGTTATTCACAGGCATTAGTAGTAGCACCACTTGCAATCATACTGAGAGGGGAGAATAGAATATCTAGGGAAGGTTACTGGACACTTTTTGCCTCTAACTTTGCGATATAGGGAATTGAATGAGGCTCTCCGATACAATATTTAAACTAATTGTAAATATTCACCAGCATACACATTGTTGCTGACTGTACATTTCTATTAGTGTATCATTATTTGTTTACAATATATTCTTAAGGTAGCTTTAAGTAACGTTAACTTTAAAGTTTGTCTTAGACAACATGTTAATGTTTTAAAATTACTTTTTAATGACTTCCCCCATTCATATATTATATTATTTCTCTTTTCTTTTGCAGCTTGCAGCTTCTTCTCTGGAAAATCCTGTGTAGAGTGCCTGAAAAATGTTTCTGTAAGTTTTTTCCCAAGAATTAAAATTTAACCTGTTCCAAATATTTATTTATTATAGTTCTTTTTAATAATATATTGAATACATACAGAGAAAAAAAAGATGTAAATGATGAAATTGAGGGGAAAATATATTGAAATGCAGGTATTAAACAACTGCAATGCATAATTAAAATATTTAATTCATTAATGACATAATGAAGCAAAATTGAAGCATACTAAAATAGTTTTTATTTATTTTTTATTTTACACTTCAATAATTTGCTTTATGTGCTCATCCATATCTTTGCCTTTAGCCTCAGCTTGCTTAATCTGTTTCGAATGGCGGGTTGAGTTACAACAATGTTGAGTTCTAGGGTAACATTTCCCATAAGAATCAATGTAAATTATTCCGTTCCGACCTCCCTGAAATTTCACATTTTAGTTTGATAGCAAAAGTTTAAAACTAAACAGCGTAAATAAAAAGCAATAATTAGATCAAATAACATAGAATTTTACTTCAAGTTAACTGTACTGAGAGGACTTGAGGGCCCAGTGGGATGGTGGCGAGGAGGAGAGAGATTATTGCTTGGAAGGGGAGTTCTCTTCCAATAAAACATCAGGCAGTTGTACTGAAGATGTGTCTCTTATCTGTCTCTTACCACTGCACCCTGCTGGAGACTGTGATGTAGGGACTTTCACTAGAAACATATCAAGAGAAACTTGCTTCTGCCTAGAGACATTGTTTGATCACATCTCGGCTTGCTTGAGCTTTGTCAGGGTGATACTCTACAACACAAATTTGTAATTCAACCCATTTAGAACACATTTCTTTGATCAGTGCAGTAGGTGCTTCCTCCCTTTTCTCTTCACCTGAAGAAATTTCCTATCTGTTGCTGCTCGCTTTGAATTTCCCTGCAGCTCGTCAGTACTGAGGTCTTGGCCTGTGCTCCTCCACTAATTCTTTGATGGCTTCATTACTGACCCCCAGGCCATGGACTTGCCAGAGATTTGCCCAATGTCCTCCACTACTGGGCTTGGTTCAGCCTCCACATTCTTTGGAGTTACAGCTTCTGGTCACAATTTTCTCCAGGCATAGTTCATGGTCTTGAGAGAGACTGAACGCCAGGCCTTATCTATCAGATTGACACAGTGGAGTATACTGAAATGGTCTTTCTAGAACTCTCTCTGTGTCAACTCCGTATCCGAGGTCACCTCAAAGCACCTGTGGAAAAGGGTCTTGGTATACAGTTTCTTAAAGATTGAGATGACCTGCTGGTCCATGGTTTGGATCAAAGGAGTTGTGTTAGGGGGCAAGAACTTCACAGTTACAAAATTGAAGGCCTCCAGCAAGTTGTCTTCCAAGCATAGAGGGTGAGCAGGAGCATTGTCTATTATTAACAGAGCCCTCAGAGGCAGTTCTTTCTCCTACACATATTTTTTTACAGTGGGGCCAAACACTTTGTTTATCCATTCATTGAAGAGCTGTCTGGTTACCCAGGCTTTGATGTTGGCCCTCCACATTACAATGTTTTTTTTTATCACATTTTCTATTTTGAAAACTCTGGGGTTATCACTGTGATAGAATAGCAGTGGCTTAATCTTTAAAACACCACTAGCATTCCCACGCACCAATAGAGTTAGCCTGTTCTTCATCGGCTTGTGTCCTGGCAATGTTTTCTCTTCTTGAGTGATGTAGTTTCTGTTAGGCAATTTCTTCCAAAATAAACCAGGCTCATCACAGTTGAAGACTTGTTGGGGAACAAAAACCTTAGCCTCTACATAGTCTCTAAACTCCATATCAAAGGTATCACTAGCCTTCTTTGAACTCATGATGTAAGCACAAGCTAGATTTTGATTCTTGTAAGCACAGGCTACACTTTGATGTCTATAGGCACAGACTACACTTTAGTTCTTATAAGCACAGGCTGCGCATTGGCTCTTTTAGGCACAGGCTACACGTTCGTTCTTGTAGGCACAGGCTACACTTTGGTTCTTGTAGGCACAGGCTACACTTTGGTTCTTGTCGGCACAGGCTACACTTTGGTTCTTGTAGGCACAGGCTGCTGTTTGATTCTTGTAGGCACAGGATGCATTTTGGTTGTTGTAGACACAGGCTGCAGTTTGATTCTTGTAGGCACAGACTGCTCTTGGACTGTTGTTAGCACAAACTACACTATGCCACAGTACAGAATGTTTTTTAACTTCCTGGAGAGACAGTATATGGGGTGGCGAGAGCAAGGCGAAGTTCAGAGCAAGCGTCAGTTTCCGAGCCATTTTTTTGTCAGGGAGACGTTTCGAGTTCCAAAATCTTCAAGTTCTGATGAGGTTGAGAACCGAGGGTATGTTACCAGAACGAACAAATATTAAGGAATAGAACAGCAGAATCATAGGGCGAGTAGACTATAATAATGCAGCAGAGATAAAGACGAATAAATAAAGTCAGGTCAGATATTTATTAAACATGGTATTAAATAATATTACCATGAACCTAAATATTAAAAACAAACATGTAAACTCCACTTGCATAAAAAGAGACCAAAGTGTTGATGAGATGTCATAATATTCAAGAAATAAACCTTGTTCGGATAACTGCACTAAATTATAGATGAAAACATATAATCTCAGCAGAAGAGAAATTGCCATTTTAATCACAAACCATTTTAAATTCACAGTGAATAAACATTACTCAATGATTAACCTGCAGAAATCCCAAATACTACAAATTGCAGGGGTCACTGTCTATGTCCCAGAAGACAATGAACATAACATCCTTGATAATCTGTTTACAAAATTAAAAGTAAAACATAAAATAATTGGAGGCTATGTTTAATGCTGCATGCAATAGGAAAGGTAATTAATAATGATAAATAAAACACATTCCAGCTTCCAAAACCTAACTAGACAAATGAAGAAATGTCTTTTGATTAACATGTTCAATTTACGCTACAGCTAGAGAGTACTCTTATTTACTGGCTCTTCTTATCCATTATCTTATACACTTTAAAGCAGCAGAAAGTATTTATTACATTAGAGTTATGGAACACAATTGATTGGTTGCCGACCTTTCTTCGCTGTCTGACTCCCATTGCACGAGGGACTTCTGATCCATTTTTTAAATACATGTGACCCTCTTAGGTTTTGCAACCTTGTTTTATAAAAGGAACTATATCTGTCAATATTGCTTATCTGTAATAACACCACTTTTTGTTACAGTTGTCTATTTTTCTTCCTCTTTCTGGCTAATTTCACATGTCTCAAAAATGATTCAAGAATGTCACTTGCATGTAAAAGAGATATTAGGGTTATCACAAAAAAGGCAGGAGAGTAACTGCTATAGGACAACTCATATACACATGACAACACAGCTAAATCATGTCGGATCAGAGGGTACGACAATATTGCTTTCTAAATATAATTTAAAGAGGCCAATGGTGATTAAATAGTATGCCCATACACATCCCATACGTTCAGGAATAAGTGGATAATTGTTCCCACTCATTTTTGAATGATAGGTCTGCATTTTTTAAGGTGAGGTTTTGCAAAGTCTTAAACATTGAACATTACCAAATCGGTTAAATAACCCTTGTATATGACATTGCAAAACCACATACACATAGTTTTGTTCGATTTAAAAAAAAAGTACTTTTACGTTTATTCCTTTGAAATCTGATTATGTGCATTCTAAATAGATAATTACTAGTACAGATTGTCAGAACTAAATGTGACATCAGGATCATGTTTTGCACAAGACACCCCAAAGGACAGCAATTAGATAGTGGAGCTTTGGACACCATCATGTGGGGTCTGCTGACATTGTGATGACAAGGGGTAGAGAAGCTCTCGCCAAGCCAAACACATAAAGCTGGTAAATAATATATCTAATTTATATATATATATATATATATAGATAGATATATATATATATATATATATATATATATATATATATATATATATATATAAAATCTTGTATCCTTGTCCTAATTACAAGATCAAGAATACTGATAATGCAATAGACAATATAAGCCATTTATAGTTGTACTTATCAAGAGCTTCTTTCCAAAGCCTTCCAACAATTCCAGTTCACAAGAAAAAGTTGTCAAACAATTGTCTGTATGGATAGCGTGATATTGAAAACCCTTTTCAGGGGTAGAAAATCCATTAACTCTGGGAGTCCAGGTTTCTAAAATGTTTACTTCTGGCTCCTAAATTTGTCCCAGAAAAAATAATGTATTGGTATGAGTGAACTTCCTTCCTGGCTCATAAAAACAACCCATCCTGCCCAGACATTATTTATATATTTTATTTATTTATTTTCATGAAGCTTAAATGTCAGGTAAGAATTACATTTTATAATGAGCAATGTGTTTTTAGAAAGAAAAAAATACACCGCTCTTATATTTATAACCTGTTATTCGTTATTAAGGGTGCCGGTTGCCTTGCTTCCATAACTGCAGGTACAATGGTTATTTTTCCATACATCTAAATGAAAATGACACACTGTAACTGAGGAAGTTGAATCCCTCTCTGTTTTCCTCTTGATAGAGCAGATAAAAAGAAACAAAATGGAGACTCCTGCAACAGCATACCGTATTGGTCCGAATATAAGCCGCACCCTCATATAAGCAGCACCCGTAAAGTTCAAGGGAAAAAAATTGAAAATAGATAGTTCTCAAATATAAGCCGCACCCGTAAAATTGGAGAGAAAAAGACTCTCAAAGTGATCAGCCATTGCAAGAAACAGGCTTTCTAATTCGCACTGTAGCTTTTTTGCAGGTTACAGGCTTTACAGGATGTTAGAATCACTAAAACCGTAAATCGCTATTCAATACCCCAGTCTCAAACACGATAATCGGCACCCTTAACTCGAAATCGCGCAAATCGGCAGTAATTTTGCGTTCGCGAATAGAAGCCGCACATGTAACAAGCAAAGTTCGCAAATCGGCAATGATTTTTTTTACGGTCGCGAATATAAGCCGCAACCGTACCTCGCAAGCTCAAAAATCGGAAAAAAAGTGCAACTTATATTCGGACCAATACGGTAATTGTATACAGTATTTCAGAAATCAAAAACAGTTTTTACTTTCTATGTGTAGATCTGCAGTTGAGCATATTGTAAATATGGAGGTGTCATTGTCCTTTAAGGTGTTTTCATATGCTTCAATTTATAGCTAATATTTATAATTGTTTAAATATAAATAAATACATTGCGTTTAATAATAATAATTAGCGCCAGCAGTGCAAACATTTTAAGACAAGCTCATTAATGGTGTGTTGCTTTTTCTCTTTAGTGCCTGTGGTGTATAACTAATAAGACATGCCTTGAGTATCCTGTAAGAAGCATTTTCCCTCCCTCGTCTATCTGTGCAATGTCAGATGCAAGATGGGGTGCTTGTTGGAGTAAGTATAATCCTCTTTTTAATGTCTACTTATCTTCACGAGGTGACAGACAGCAGATGTCACAAGCTATTATTGTCACGACCATCTGTATAACATGTACCTTTCGCATGAGCCAAAAGCCATCCACTATTAAATAACTTGTCACTAGACTTCAGGGTCCTCAGATTGACCAGGTTTAGGGCACAGCAACTGAATATGCAAATACACTATATTAACATGCAAATTGGTCACATTATTATTCAAATTACTCTCAATGAATCTAAATGACTCCTAATACATATGCATATAGTTTGCTTAGAAAATCTTATGACTTTATATTAGTCGGTCAGATGAAAATGAAGAATGGATCTTTTGGTCGGGTAAATGTGAAATCCATCCTTGTTGTACTAGGCTTATAAGATTAAAAGAAAACACCACCTTAACATTATTATTAATGAATTAAATTGGTTTTTACATATACACAATTTTGTGGGGACATTTTGACCGTAACTGGTTTATTTACAAGTACAACCACTGATCTGTAACTGCAAAATTCATGTAACCTTCTTACTAAATATTTGGCCTTTTTTATGGGGTAAAAAGAAAAAAATCCAATATTTTGAAGAAATAAAATACAGGGAATTATACCTCTACACTTATGTTGCTCTCTTATTTTCCAATTAAATGAACATTGTTTTTTTCGTATCTAAGGACAATTTTCAATCCTATATTTAATATATATATATATATGTGTGTGTATTATATACAGTATCTCACAAAAGTGAATACACCCCTCACATATTTGTAAATATTTTATTATATCTCTGCTACAATGTAAAGTAGTAAGTGTACAGCCTGTATAACGGTGTAAATGTGCTGTCCCCTCAAAATAACTCAACACACAGCCATTATTGTCTAAACCGTTGGCAACAAAAGTGAGTACAGAAAGCGCTCATCGCATAGCGAGACGAGCCGTTGAGGCACTAAAACTCGCAGCACTTAGGTTGGCGCTCATTGCTTGCAAACCTCGCATAGCAAGGCAAGCAGTTGCCATTAAAAGTCCCAGCACTTAGGCGATGAGCGCCGAAGGCGAGCAGTGGAGGCAATGAGACGCGCGGGACTTAGCCAGAAAGGAGCGACAAAGGCGCTCCTGCGAGCCGCGCAAAGTGAGGCGAGCCGATCAGACACTGAAAAAAGCTGGAGTTGGCCTCCAAACACTTAGGAAACGCGGGATCGACGCTGCAAGCACTTGACGAACGCAGGACTTAAAAAAAAAAAAAATAATTACAAGACGCAGGACTTAAAAAAAAAAAAAAAAAAAAATATGCAATAGGAAAAATGCGAAGTTAACGTGCAAATCGACAAAAACGAAAAACACAAAAAATATATAAAATACAAAAAAAAAAACACGCACAGCACGGGGGACAGCCAGGACGTCTGAGAGTGAGGTGGAACGCAAATTTAAGTAGAATTTGCAGAGTTTCGGCACTTGAAAATCGGCTAAGCAAGAAAAAAAGGGGCAGCCAAAAAAATGAAAGCGAGGCTACATAACCCTGAACTGTGTAAAACACCGTCAGCGCAAACAACGCCATTTTACAACACTATCTTCCAACTAACAACATTACGCATCTAAAGTAGCGCTTTACACAAATAAACCAATGGTTTGCCCTCGTGCACGCAGCCTGTGGGACATTCATAACACTATCTCCTCAGGACAGCAACAGTCCAACTGGACATTATATGCTGCAGGACAATAAAAAGAGATTGTTACCTCTTCAGGCTAAAAGGTAAACTATATTAATTTATTATTCAATTAAATAATTAGTATTTAAAAAAAATAAAGATACGTATATCTGTATTTGTGATGAGCACAAAACATGCTCAGAGGAGACAAAGGACACGCCAAAAGAGGCTCATAATGAGCTCCAAAGGTGCTCAGCGCGAGGCTCGTAATGAGCGCCAAAGGTCCTCAGAGTACAAAAAGCTTAACATTGTGTGGCAAACGGCATTCCCATGGCTTCACATTTTATTGCTCCGTCATTTTTGCCGGGCAAGTCGCTTGTAGTATATAAATAGTACATTTGTGTTCACATTTGAATGTCTTAAGTTAAAAAACCTGCTTCCAGCTCAGAATTCCGAGAACAACAGTTATTACAATGCATTCTGGGAAGCTGAGCTGGGACATGTTGAACATGTTGAAATGGTCTATGGATTGAAGAGCGAGGCATTTGTGGGCACATTTGCATGTCCCAGCTCAACTTCCCAGAATGCAGTGTAATAACTGTTTTTCTCGGAATTCTGAGCTGGAAGTAGGTTTTTAAACTTAGTTTAGACATTCAAATGTGAACACAGATGTACTATTTATTTACTGTACTACTGTATGGAGGAGGGCTTCTATCGCTCTTTTGCCCACCATATATTAAATATATATATATATATATATATATATATATATATATATATATATATATATATATGATTAATAATGAGTATTGCAGTATAATTTGATAATTTTTGTATTGAACAAACGTGTTATTTATATTGACGAGCTTTCGAGAGGTTGAACTACATATATAGTTGTCATACTTACGAATGTTGGTCACGCAATGTTAAAATATACGGGCTTGCACATGCTCAATGAGCACTAAAGGCGCTCATCGCGAGGCCTGAAAGTTACGGATTTGATGGGTGCTGCAATGCGCTCCAAAGGCGCTCATTTCGGGCCTTGCGATGAGCGCCAAAGACGCTCTTTGCGAGGCCCCTTACGTGACTGGCTTTGGGGCGGGGGAGGCTCAAAACAGCTGACGGGTTATAGGCTTCAAAGGAATTACGGATTTAACGGCCGCCATTTTTTTTTTCAAGCTTGTAACTCTGAAGCTGTCGGTAGACCGCCAAAAGACGCAAATTAATTAAAAAATTAACTTACAAGCTCACACACAGCACAGGGGAGAGGCAGGAAGCCTGTAAGTGAGGTGGCAAGCTATTTTAATATTTAATTGCCGTAACTTTTTTCAAGCCCGTAAATCGGTAACACATTTCATGCTTGGGGAAAATGAACAATTTCCCAAGCACGCAAATGGTTTCACACCCATAAATTCAAACAGGAGCACAGAGGAGGGAAAGAGACACAGTGGTGGGAGATAAGGGGGAAAAAAACAGGAGAGGGAGCAAATAGTCACAGCAGGGAGAGAGTCGGGAGAGGCTCGCAGTTAGCACAGAAGGCTCTCATTGCGAGGCTCGAATGTTGTGGTTTGGCCGACTCCTGCAATGAGCGGCGAAGCCTGTAGCCTCATCGCGAGGCCTGTAAAGTTGGGGGGGGGGGGGGGCAAAATTGTTTTAGAAAGGAAAAAAATAAATAAATCTTCAGGCACAGTGCTTTTATATGGTACCAACTGGCCCAAAATGAAATCTTTTTGTGTCTGGATGAACAATATATTTCTATCCACCATAGCATATTTAGTGTCTGGTCAGAGTTTTCAATCCTCATTTCACAGTTACTAAAACAACCTCATTCTGATTAGCCTCCTGTGTGGGTGAAACTGCAGTCTGTGGGTGTATTTCTGACACTGTACCCTAATACATGGCTATATACTGTAGGGTGCCTGAGAATAGTCCACATAAGCCTAAAAGATCACATGTGACGATGGCTGATATATTTGAGCCTAAATTGCCTGTCCGTACCTAGAATCCTTAGTGGTAGCAGGACCACCGTTTTTTTTTTTTTCTCTGTGGGACAATAGATTTCCTGGCCTGCTTGGAACATGTACATATATTCAAGATGTTTCCTTTTTTCTTTCCATATTAACATAATAATAAGTTTTTAGCAAAAGTAGACTACATGTTGTAACACTATTACTTACATCACACATATATAATTGTAAGCAAGTGGGTTGTTGCTAACGCTGCGGGCTCGCATAGCGAGCCTGCTGGCATGGAGCGCCAAAGGCGCTCCTTGCCAGCAACTGCGGACCTCGCAACATTGATTGACTTACGACAAACAAATAAGAGACGCAGGACTTAGAAAAAAAAACACTACGACCTCGCAAAGATACGACTTTAATGGCCTGCCCACGCGAACCTGAAAACATTAGAAACACAAATACACACAACAAACACATACAAAGCTTACCCACACCAAGAGGGGGCACCCAGGACCTCTGCAAGTGAAGTTACACCTCCATTTACGTCCAAATTACAGAGTTTAGACACCCGAAAATCACCTAAGCGAGAGAAAAAATGTCCGCCGAAGAAAACGAGGCTACAGGACCCTAAAGACGCAAAACACCACCAAACACATACGGATGTTTCCCGAAAAAGCCGGACGAGATCCAAGAACAAGGACGCAAAATCAGCGGCGTACCGCACACATTCACCGCCATTTTATAACACTAACTTACACAATCCGGAAGTACACAGCTACCCTAACGGATTTGGCTCGCGTACGCACACTATTTACACTACACACTGCACACATTGCTGACACACAGCAGCTCCACAGCACTGAAAACACACATTGTATGCTGCAGCAACATGAAAACAGATTGCCAGCTCTTCAACACACTGCTTCCTGAATATATTACTTGAAAATAGGTAAAGTATATTCCTTTAGTAATGTATTATTTATTTGATTACCATACACCAAACCGCATTAGCTCACTTACAATTTCATTGCCGTCATTTTTTGACGGGCAATATTAGTCAGTTATAACAATGATAACAGATCTGTTAAATGTTATACTCTGAAAGGTGGCAGTCATATTTCATTATGAAAATGAAAAGTTATTGGCACCTGGACAAGCAAAAGTATTACCAGATATCTCACAAAGTTAGTGTCACAACTAAGTGTGTTTAAATATGCTGTTTCCTTTAAAAATAGTTCTTAGCTTACGTTAGTCATGTATAATAATTGCTGTGTTTTTAAATCAATACAGCTTTAGGAATTTTTTTTTTTATCAACAGCCCAATCTCTGTCTGATTCACTGCTTTCATATTTTCAAGCCAAAGTCAGCCCCCAGCTTTTTTTTTTTAGGCAATCAATTCTCGGAGTGTAGAATACAAAATATGATTAGTAAAAATTATATAGTTTTTTTTACATGAGAAAATCTGATTGCCCAATATTAACCAGTTAAGGAAAAGGGCAACTACTTCACATGGAAACGGTAAAGAGAAATGCAAGTACAACATGTATCGCTGCTGTTTTTTGACCAGACACCAAGTATGGTGGGCAGAAAAGTAAATAAAAAACCTCTGCTAAATAAAAAACCTCCAAAGCGAGAAATATATATACCAACATGCCGCAATCAGGCAATAAGAACTGTTTTTTACGTAGACTTTCTTAGTGAATAGTGCTTCAAATGCATCAACCCACTTAATATGGGATCCTTTTAGTTATACAGTGCCTTGCAAAAGTATTCACCACCCTTGGCATTTTTTGTGTTTTGTTACCTTACAAACTGGAATTAACATGGATTGTTTGAGGATTTGCATCATTTAACTTACAGAACATGCCCACAACTTTGAAGATGTTTTTTTTTAATTGTGAAGAAACTGTTCTCCTCCTAAAGTCAATACTTTGTAGAGCCACCTTTGGCGGCAAACACAGCTCCAAGTCGCTTTAGATAGGTCTCTAGGAGCCTGCCACATCTGAGCACTGGGATTTTTTCCCATTCCTCCTTGCTGATCTGCTCCAGCTCCTTCAAGTTGGATGGTTTGCACAATCTTTAAGTCTGACCACAGATTTTCTATTGGATTGAGGTCTGGGCTTTGACTAGGCCATTCCAACATATTTACATGTTTCCCCTTAAACCACTCAAGTGTTGATTTAGCAGTGTGTTTGGGGTCATTGTCCTGCTGGAAGGTGAACCTCCGTCCTAGCCTCAAATCACGCACAGAGTGGTACAGGTTTTGCTCAAGAATATCCCTTTTTTTAGCACCATCCATCTTTCCCTAAACTCTGACCCGTTTCCCAGTCCTGGCTGATGAAAAACATCCCCATAACATGATGCTGTCACCACCATGTTCTTTGGGTGATGTGATGTGTTGGGTTTGCGCCAGACATAGCGTTTTCTTTGATGGCCGAAAAGTTCAATTTTAGTCTCATCAGACCAGAGCACCTTCCTCCATACATTTTGGGAGTCTCCCACATGCCTTTTCGCAAACTAAAAATGTGCCATTTTTTGTTTTTTGCTGAAAGTAATGGCTTTCTTCTGGCCACTCTGCCATAAAGCCCAACTCTATGGAGCGTACGGCTTATTGTCGTCCTATGTACAGATACTCCAGTCTCTGCTGTGGAACTCTGCAGCTCCTCCAGGGTTACCTTAGGTATCTGTGCTGCCTCTCTGATTAATGCCCTCCTTGCCCGGTTCGTGAGTATTGGTGGGCGGCCGTCTCTTGGCAGGTTTGCTGTTGTGCCATGTTCTTTCCATTTGGTTATGATAGATTTGATGGTGCTCCTGGGGATCATCAAAGATTTGGATATTTTTTTATAACCTAACCCTGACTTGTACTTCTCAACAACTATTGTGTTCTGATCCATCACATACAATTCAGATTAACAAAACATTAAACTTGTTGTAATGTAACAAAATAGGTAAAAAGTCAAGAGGGTGATTACTTTTTCAAGGCACTGTATGTATGGTTCTCCCAGGCAACTCTGGATTAGGGTACAGTGCTAGAGACCCAGACCACAGTTTCTCCCTTAAGTCATGTATCCTATTCCAAGGCTATGATCTAAAGACTGTCTGAGAGCAGTGTACATATCCATGAACAGATTAGTGTGGATTAGGCAAAAAGTAGTACATTTTGAGCCTCATTTACATGTCACTACCCAGAATCCTTAGTGGCGGTAAGAGCACTTTTCATAGAGGAATTCTATGGGGAAGTATTTTATGGGTGTCTTGAGACTTTTAGGCATACTCTGAATGTTTTTTTTTTTCTTTACAGTTCTGTTTCTTTTAGTCTGACTTAACAAAGCCATCAAATCTTTATTAGAAGGGATATGGGTTGGATTCCCAGTTCTAGCTAACAATAGTCCCCTCTTCAGGCTATTAGTCTTGACACCTTGGCATTAGAGATTAATGTACTGATCAAGTAAGACCTAGAGGGGGTGCATTGTGATTAGTGTGGGGGTTGTCCTCCCTTGCCCAATGGGCATTGTAGATGATGGTGTGGGCAAGATAGATAAGGACCTAATGTGGGCTATTATTAGGAATTATTTATATATAATATAACTGCACATTAAAAGCTTATATGTTCATTATTTTATATAAAGTGTAAGAAGAGGCATACTTTCTCAGTAGACCTATAATTCTAAATGTTTACATTTTTACCACTAACTAATTTTCTGTTTTATGTTATCCTGTATGTGTCTTCAGAATAGAAACTAACAGACAAGCCAGAGGCCACCTGGTTATAGCTTATCCACCACGAGTACATATTACATTGGAGATCAGTTATCTTGATAATGAGTTAAGATATGTTATATTTGACCCTTATCTACATTTAGCCAACTACAGTCATACATTTTGGACTTTCTAACATGGAAACAGAAAGGTCAGGGAGGACATCCAAAACTAAATGTTTGGTAATATCTTAATCGACTCGTTGCTGTTTGTGAATTAAACTGAACGGTTCAGTGTAGATGATGATTACCCAAAAAACAGCTCAGGGGGTTAACTGGTAATTACAGTTTAGATATGGGTACTTGATGTCTCACAGATATTTCAAGTAAATTAAAAATTGTTGAGTGCTTATTCCACCTGGATACCAGGTTGCTGTTGGAACAGACGTAAATTAACACTTATCAACAATCATCCTTTAGGGCATAACTTTCAAGGTGACCCACATTCAGAAAAATACATTTTTATTGCTTTTAAAGCTGGAGCGTCATGAACTCAACAGGGAAAATCTAATTGTGTCCTTGTGGAGATGTTCATAAGTAATAAGTAATTATCTGAAGATAACAATCTATAACATGTGATAGCATGGCTGCATATGATGGTAAAATGATTGGTGCAGGAGGATTGAGGAGGTAAAGCTATGGGCCCAGTGGGAGCTAGCTGGCATTTCTGTCTACTGTAATGTATGCAAAATAGCCTGTTAAATATTTCAACATTTATTCCGAGCTATTAACATAAATGACTGCTAATAATGCAAATTTGTACCGAAGCAGTGATGGATCAGTGCTATTCAGCAGGAAGCAGAGCTAAACTGCAAAAACAAATAAGGCAATTTGCATAAAATGAAAACACTTCTAGTTTTGCAAACCCATTTTCAGCAACTTTGCGTAACACAGCAGTAAATAACAAATTAGACTAAGAAAATGCCATACTTCCGACACTAGATGGAACCATAAAAGCAAGTGCATTTCCTCTGACTCTTGTACTGAGACACATTTATAGGTTTGTAGTGTGCTGTTGCTTCATTGTGGCAGTGCACAGGGATTGCCCGGTGCTGAGCTGTAATAAGCAGCATAGGCTGTGTCAAATAACAGGACGCTGCAAACTAGATCCACACTGAGCCCTAACAAGCAGCATAGACTGTTTTAAATCACAGAACGCTGCAAATTAGATCAATGCAGACCATAATGTGGATATAAAGATTAATACCATCTTACATATAAATGGTGAACTACTCTGTATATAAGAACTGTAAATTAGATCAGACACAAATATTGTAGCCCACATATAGAAGGGCATGATAAGCTACCAGATTCATATATGGACTAGGTATTTATAGGACTTACTGTTTTGGATATAAATTAAGTAAAACCTCTTTTTGGGATACACATATATATATACCAGGAAGCCAGCTTTACAATTGTAAAAGCACCTTATAAGACATAATAGAAGAGATTATAACACTGAATTTATCTCTCAGTAACTGGTCTAGGGTGCAATATAAAGGGAGTTAATTGTTTTTAAGGAATTATTTCCTATTCCCTTGATTTTAAACAAGTTTTTAATCGACGTTGTCTTCAAGTAATTAAATAAAGATTTATTGTTTTGATTTCTCTGGTTCTTTAATATTATATATGAATAGGTGTTACGCACCGAGAGAAATAATAACTATTATTTCCCAACACTACAAAGAATATATATAAGTGGTTCAATCCACAATTTTGGGTATAAATTGAATTCAGGATCTAAGGCTATCCTCCCTTAAAATTGTGTATTCCAAATAAGATGGCGAGTCTAAATATAGATAGTTGGAAATTCACCAACTTACATAATGAAGCAGCAGAAAGTTTCAACTTTAGAGCCGTAGAAAAGGAAGATGAGGATATTAACATCAAAATTGCATTTAGAGACCTGAATAAAAATTTAAAAAAGCAAGTGAAAATAGTATGGGAAATGACAAGCCTTGAAAATTACATAAAACAAAAGATTATTCCGAGAGGCCTGAGGATTAAAATAATGCCAGCAACAAGTTTAATCAATGATGATTTTTTAAAAAAATGGACAGACATTCTATCACAATGTTCATTAGATTTAATGGACTTAATAGTGCAAACAGAAAAAAAGCACTTAGAAATGTTCAGCAATGACCTAGACAAAAGCCAGAAATTGGTTGAATCCTTTAAAGAAAAACCAGAATATGAAACGAATTGCCAGAAACTAACTGAAAATCTGGAGAGATTTAAAAATGAAATAAAATCTAGAAAGCAGAAGAAATTCATGAGAGATCAGGGTGATTATAAAAATAACAGGGTATATAAACCCACCCAGAGGCAAAATAGAACTAAGATATCCTCTGACATAAGCTCATCAGAATATGAAACTTCAGATATTGAAGACCCAAACATGAGATTGGGAACTGGTACAAGTACAGATGGAATACAAAGAGGTTTAAGGACTAGGTCAATGCAGGAACATGAACAGAGACAAGAGAAAGCTTTTTTAGACAGAGGCCAATATATCCTAAGAGGAAAAAGGAAAGCAACCAATACACAGATAAGACCAAATCGATATCAAGGACCACCACATTAAGTCCGAATGCCTCTGATTTAGAAGATTCCCTACAAATAATAAATCTATCAACTTTTGCACTAAATGAAACACATAAAGCTGTCCTAAAAAGAGGCCTCTCTTTTGTTCCGTCATCCAAAGTAGAACTTTTTACAAACATAAAAGATTTAAATCTCTTTGGAAGGAAATTGGCACTCCATAAATTCTATAAAAATAAAAACATGAAAGAGTATGCCTATTTAAACATTGATAAAGAAGATCAAGACACATTTATGGATATGATGGCCCTAATAGAGGAAAATGAGAATGCATCCATATCAGAATCAGGAACACCAAAAATATGGAAAAAAAAGAGTAAATTCACTCCTCAAATTAAGGACTATCCAAATATTAGTGTCTTTATACAACAAGTTACAAGAGAATTGGAAAATCTATATACATCTAAGCAGAAAACCACATACAATCTAAGTAAAAAGGAAAATGCAGCATTAAAGGAGCTCCAAGATTGTAAAAATATACAAATAAAACCAGCGGATAAAGGGGGAAATATTGTAGTAATGGCAAACGAAGACTACAAAAGAATGTGTGAGAAGATTCTAAAAGACAAATCAACTTATGAAATACTGAGTGCAGACCCTACAAACATATATAGAGAAGAACTTGAATCAGTGCTTGATAAAGCATTGTTAGAAGGAATAATAAATAAAAATACATATGACTATCTACTACCAAATAACCCCACAATCCCTACTTTCTATGCACTTCCAAAAGTGCATAAAAAGATGTCACCAATACCTGGTAGACCAATTGTATCAGGGAACAATAATTTATCCGAAAATATTAGTAGATTCCTGGACTACCATCTGAAAGATCTAGTCACAGGCCTTCCCTCATATATCAAGGATACAACAGACATATTGAAGCAATTGGAAGACATAATAGTACCAACTAAAACATGGCTCGTGAGCATAGATGTAGAAGCATTATATAGCTCTATACCACATATACAAGGCATTGAAGCCGTGGGCTTCTTCTTAAGAACTAAAGGAACGAAAATGGAACAATTCAATAAGTTCCTATTAAATCTTCTTGAATATATACTAACTAGAAATTACTTCATCTTTGCTGATAAATGGATACATCAAATTAAGGGCACAGCAATGGGGACATCATGTGCCCCGAATTATGCAAATTTATTTCTAGGGTGGTGGGAAGAAAGATGGGTCTTTGAAGAAACCAAGAAAGATATGACAGATCATATACTAATGTGGAGACGATTTATAGATGACATAATTATCTTTTGGACCGGAACAAAGGAGGAACTATCTCTCTTCATAGATACCCTTAATAACAACACCTTAGGCCTAAAATTTACATATGAAATAAACTCAACTGAGTTGGCCTTTTTGGACTTAAAAATAATGAAGGATCACCTGGGAAATATTAGTACGACCACATACAGGAAAGATACAGCATCCAATAGTTTACTAGAGTGGTCAAGTCAACATTATGAACCCCAAAAAAGAGGTATACCAAAAGGCCAATATCTACGCATCCGAAGAAATTGCAGTGATGACATCTCTTTCAAGTTAGAGGCTGACAAACTTAGGAAACGTTTCAAAAGTAGGGGATATTCAAACAAATGCCTTAAAAAAGCATATCAATATGCCCTGAATGTTAAAAGAACAGATCTCCTAAATACTCAAGGAAAATATACACGAAAGACAAAAATGGAAGAATCACAAATAGAGAAAGAGGAGAATTCCAGTGAAGAAGAAGACCTAATACGGTGTATACTTACATATGGATATAATGCAAGAGAAATTAAAGACATCTTCTCTAGATTTTGGTATCTATTAACGGCTGATGAGGACCTAAAAACCAAGGTCTCCACGAAAAGTTCAATAACATATAGACGGAGCCCAAATCTGAGAGATCTGCTTGTACATAGCCACTTCTCAGAACATAAACAAAATGAACAAACATGGCTTAAACCTTTGATTGGATGTTATAGATGTGGACGGTGTAAATATTGTAAATTTATAAAACCATGCAAGGAATTTATCCACCCAACATCAGGTAAAAAATATCCTATAAAAGAGTTCTATAACTGCAAAACCAAAGGAGTTATTTATGTAATACAATGCATTTGCCTGAAAATCTACGTAGGGAAAACGAGCAGAGAATTCAGACGTAGGATGGGAGAACACATCTGCTCAATTACGAATGAATATGATACACCAATTGCACGCCATGTAAAATTAAAACACCAGAAAGACACATCTGTCTTAAAATTTCTGATAATAGATGGAGCAAAATTGGGCCCAAGAAAAGGGAACCTGGATGACATACTACTTAGGAGGGAATCTAAATGGATTTATGAATTACAGGCCCAAACACCTAAAGGTCTCAATGAAGGATTCTCCTTTAAGGCATTTTTATAGGCAAGAAGTGACACACTTTATCAAATAGTAGACCCTCTGAGAAGGGAATAAGATAATCCCAAATCTAGACAGAAGCTTTTCTGGATTTCCTCATATCACACCAGATATAGATATACCATAACCTCTAACCTCTACAATTAGAGGAGGAATTGTATATAGATCTCTCTAATATTAAATTCACCGTAACACATACATTCTATACAGTCTGTATATAATTTTTGATTATGGGTATCCTCATAGTATATGAGGACATTAGCACCAATACATGTTATATAATTAGGACACAGTTCAACGATTATTGATTCACTAAAATTTTAGTTTAAATATACACATATAGGAATATTGTTTTTGGTTTTTTGGTTTCGGAATATATCCTTATAATAGATTAGTTATATAACCAAGCATGATAGGAGTTATACTAGTCACACTTTGCACTATATATTTTATATGATCTATATGATACAATTAAACTATAGTATGGATAACCCTCAAAGAGGAATTATATGGGAGATATATCTTCGTTATAATGACAACGGAGGATAATCATTTAATTAAGATCTTATTAATCTAGTGGAAGAGATAGGGATATACCTCAGTGGAGTATAAAAGAGTTATAATGTAATAGTACCCAAGTTTTCTGCTGTGACTCTGCATGAAAACTATAGATATCCTTCTGGAATAATGGGGAATAGGAGATTGACCCCATATATGGAAGTTAGATACAACATACTGGATACCAGAATATGTGGAACTATGGATAGATATATAGTGAACTATATCTAAAGATATATCATCAGCCCAGATTAAACTGGCTAAATAGCATACAAATATTATAAATATATGCAATTCAAACATAAATAAGTAAAGTAATCGGAATTTGCTTCTGTTTTTAAATTTGTGGGATCTGTCATACCAGACTTATACATATTGCCCCTTCACTTGCTAACAAAGGCAAAGGGTAACCATGACTACTGTCCTATTATAAATAGGAGGCACCGTTGAGGAGATCGCCTTCCCCCTTTGAGAAAGTCACTCCCACGTGACGAAACGTACGTCAGGGCAGCGTCTGACGTCAGACGCTAACGTTGTAACAAGCAAGTGCTTCCCATGTAGCTGAACGCAGCTCCGTGATCTCTAAGTCCTTACCAGTCCTAAAACTGGTGCTTTAGCCCTAGCACACGGTAGTGTCCGGTGCTAAGTTAAAAACAAACAGCGCAGACCAATATATCACAGGACTTTGCAACTAGACCTTTAAGTCCTTGTTAGTAATATATTTGGCGCTTGAAGTGCAGTGCACAGGGATTGCCCGGTGCTGAGCTGTAATAAGCAGCATAGGCTGTGTCAAATAACAGGACGCTGCAAACTAGATCCACACTGAGCCCTAACAAGCAGCATAGACTGTTTTAAATCACAGAACGCTGCAAATTAGATCAATGCAGACCATAATGTGGATATAAAGATTAATACCATCTTACATATAAATGGTGAACTACTCTGTATATAAGAACTGTAAATTAGATCAGACACAAATATTGTAGCCCACATATAGAAGGGCATGATAAGCTACCAGATTCATATATGGACTAGGTATTTATAGGACTTACTGTTTTGGATATAAATTAAGTAAAACCTCTTTTTGAGATACACATATATATATACCAGGAAGCCAGCTTTACAATTGTAAAAGCACCTTATAAGACATAATAGAAGAGATTATAACACTGAATTTATCTCTCAGTAACTGGTCTAGGGTGCAATATAAAGGGAGTTAATTGTTTTTAAGGAATTATTTCCTATTCCCTTGATTTTAAACAAGTTTTTAATCGACGTTGTCTTCAAGTAATTAAATAAAGATTTATTGTTTTGATTTCTCTGGTTCTTTAATATTATATATGAATAGGTGTTACGCACCGAGAGAAATAATAACTATTATTTCCCAACACTACAAAGAATTCTATCAGCATGTGATATTAATATATATATGACTATATTAAGCCAATTAAGGGATTTGTTTGGACTGTCTCCAGTCATCAAGATTCAAAATCCAGCAATAATTTGAAGTTGCAGTTCCTCTTAATGTGCCATTTTTATTATTATATTTTGCACTAATTATATCCGTCCTGTTAAATGACCTCCTATAACTTTTCCAACAGGACTTTTTTGCATGACATCATTCTGTGTTGACCTAATTAGTTTTATATTCCAAAAGATGGAAACATAAGTTGTCTTTTAAATAAATGCCTAGGTAATCTGTCCCTCATTGTCATGTAAGAGGCGAGGACTGAGAAGGAAACACTCCTACCTTGTCTTACTAAAATCTAGTTCGTGTACACTATATATCACTGATATTTCATACAAAATAAAACTTTGGTAAAGTATGGTATTGCAAAATGAGTGTCCCTCTACATTTCCCTTTCTACAGAATATTTCCTTAAATGACCACTGTATTCCTATATTTAAAATGCCCAGTTTTGAAAACTACACTTGAAAGTCATAATGAGAATGTAAAAAATATTAAAGGCTTTATTACTTTATATATATATATATATATATATATATATATATATATATATATATATATATATATATATACATACATATACCAGGACTAATGGAAATCCCAGTTTGCAAGGAAGAAAATAAAATGGAGTCACAAACATTAGTAAATATTAATTACATATAAAAATCAAAAATAAAAGTTTTGTTTTTGTATTTTTTTTGCCCTAAAAACTTTTATGTCCGTTATCAGTTTATTATTCAAAAGACAATATAGAAAAATTGGAATTGCACCCATTTTAAATTATTTTCTGATCTTGAAAAACATTTTCAGGAACTTTGTGGAAAGCTGCTGTAAACAACATATTACACTAGGAAAATCCCAGCATCCAACACTAGATGGAACCATGCAAATAAGTACATTTTCTCTAGCTCCTGTATTAAGACAAATTTATAGTACTGCAGTGTGTTGTTGCGGCATTGTAGTTCCTGGCATAAGCTGTTTTTTTTTTTATTATTATTATTTTCATTAATTAAGATTCCAATCATCAAGAGCCATAATTCAACACTGGTTTATAGGGGTTTTGAGCTTAATCTCATGAATTTAACTCTCTTTAGAACTACAGCTAGCATTAAGGATATGATTATTGTTAATGTTTCTTCTCTTTTTTTTTTCTTTTAAAATAAAATCATCAATTTAATTGGCAATGATCAAATCAAACGTATATAAATGTGAACTCTTTCTAAAAATCTGGCTTCCTCCTCATCTGTTATCTTTTGCAGGAAAGCTCTCTTGTTGGCATCTCAGCCAATCACAGGTCATATCCTGAGCTGTTTTATCCCTAGTGGTTGGCTGAGAAGTCGATATCGGGCTCTTCTTGTATTTGAGCCTGAGGGCCTGGTGAAGCAGCTTAAAAACATTGTTTAAAATAATGAAACAAATGTACTAAATCGATAGATATTGAATTTTTTTTGTATTTTGTTTGTCCAGACTATTGTAGGTCAATATGCAGTGATAGTCACAAAAGAATAGCATTAGTATGCTCATTCACTCATTTTGTTCTGTAGGTTTTACAGTGCCTTGCAAAAGTATTCACCCCCCTTGACTTTTTACTTATTTTGTTACATTACAGACTTAACGTCAATGTTTTGCTAATCTGAATTTTATGTGATGAATCAGAACCCAATAGTCTAAGTTGGTGAAGTGAAATGAGAAAAATATATACATAAAACTATTTTTTAGAAATAGAAAACTGAAAATTGGCATGTGCGTATGTATTTACCCCCTTTGTTATGAAGCCCATAAAAAGCTATGGTGCAACCAATTACCTTCAGAAGTCACATAATAGTGAAATGATGTACACCTGGGTGCACACCTTTTTTGAAAGGGCCCAGATGCTGCAACACCTAAGCAAG
Organism: Discoglossus pictus; assembly: GCA_027410445.1. Taxonomy (NCBI): domain Eukaryota; kingdom Metazoa; phylum Chordata; class Amphibia; order Anura; family Alytidae; genus Discoglossus; species Discoglossus pictus. The sequence continues at coordinate 378,322,026 of CM050166.1, read as the reverse complement.
AGGCACCACTAACCAAACACTGCCATGAAGACCAAGGAACTCTTCAAACAAGTAAGGGACAATTGTTGTTGAGAAGTCCAGGATAGGTTATAAAATATCCAAATATTGATAATCTCCAGAAGCAACATCAAATCTATCATAACCAAATGGAAAGAACATGGCACAACAGCAAACCTGCCAAGAGACGGCCGCCCACCAAAACTCACGGACCGGGCAAGGAGGGCATTAATCAGGCAGCACAGATAACTAAGGTAACCCTGGAGGAGCTGCAGAGTTCCACAGCAGAGACTGGAGTATTTATATATAGGACGACAATAAGCAGTACGCTCCATAGAGTTGGGCTTTATGGCAGAGTGGCCAGAAGAAAGCCATTACTTTCAGCAAAAAACAAAATGGCACGTTTTGAGTTTGTGAAAAGGCATGTGGGAGACTCCCAAAATGTATGGAGCAAGGTGCTCTGGTCTGATGAGACTAAAATTTAACTTTTCAGCCATCAAAGAAAATGATATGTCTGGCGCGAAACCAACACATCACCCAAAGAACACCATCCCCACAGTGAAACATGGTGGTGGCAGCATCATGCTGTGGGGATGTTTTTCAGCAGCTGGGACTGGGAATCTGGTCAGTGTTGAGGGAAAGATGGATGGTGCTAAATACAGTGATATTCTTGAGCAAAACCTGTACCACTCTGTGCGTGATTTGAGGCTAGGACGGAGGTTCACCTTCCAGCAGGACAATGACCCCAAACACACTGCGAAAGCAAAACTTGAGTGGTTTAAGGGGAAACATGTAAATGTGTTGGAATGGCCTAGTCAAAGCCCAGACCTCAATCCAATAGAAAATCTGTGGTCAGACTTAAAGATTGCTGTTCACAAGCGCAAACCATCCAACTTGAAGGAGCTGAAGCAGTTTTGCAAGGAGGAATGGGCAAAAATCCCAGTGGTAAGATGTGGCAAGCTCATAGAGACTTATCCAAAGCAACTTGGAGCTGTGATTTCTGCTAAAGGTGGCTCTATAAAGTATTGACTTTAGGGAGGTGAATAGTTATTCACATTGAATTTTTCTGTTATTTTGTCCTATTTGTGGTTTGCTTCACAATAAAATATATATATATATATATATATATATACATATATCTGTTGTTTTATTCACAATAAAAAAAAAAAAAAAAAAACATCTTCAAATTGTGGGCATGTTCTGTAAATTAAATGATGCAAATTCTCAAGCAATCCATGTTAATTCCAGGTTGTGAGGCAACAAAACATGAAAATTCCAAGGGGGTGAATCATTTTTGCAAGGCACTGTATGTGACTGTGATAACTGAGAAAATAAATAAAATGAAATATTATCATTCTCTCTAGTGAAGTCAGCATATATGCTCTGCACCATCAAATAGGGATTGGAAAAAACATATGAAAAAAGTATTCTCCTTTTTAAAATTGCTGGTATGAGTTTTATAAGTTAATGGCTTTAGGTTTGTTTCTAATATTCCCCTGCACTAATTAACAATTAATCTGCATGCTGCAGACCAGAGGAGATCTTAAAAGGTTGAACTTGACGGACTAAAAGTATTTTTCCAACCTCAGTTACTATATAACTATGTAACTAGCAGAAAACAAATATAGCTATACCTGCCAGATGCACTAATTAGAGTCAGTTGAATGGGACTGTTGCTATGAAATGACAGCCCTATATTGTATTCCTCTCCTATCCATTATTTTATTTTTTTATAAACATTTTGTTTAGTCTATGCAAATATTTGAATCCAGCCTTGTGTTACTGTAGACTACAGTATTAAAAAGCATTTACAATATAAATTGTTTGTTTTTTACATACTTTTCTCTTAGTGAAATAACCTCTAGTAATGTTTCAGCTTAGAGCCGAACGTTCAGTGTCATAGAATTACTGTAAGGTCTATTAGCACTTTATAAGAAGCTTTATGTGTACCAAGTTCTAAAATGACTTATTAAAACACTACTTCTAAAGCTAAATGATAACGGCAAGCTTGGATTTGTCACAGTAAGCTACTTTTTGCCCGACCCTCCAATATTTTACCACCATATATATGCTCATTGACATACTTATTAGTCCAGGGAAGCATTTCTCAAACCTCACCTCAAGCGTCTGGTGGGTCATGAGGAGAGGTTTGGGAAACTCTGCTCTGGGAGAAATGGAAGTACCGTTGATGATAGTACAAATTGCCATTTAACTTTTGAATGTTTCATTAAGAAAGTTGATTTACCCACAAAGTATATTGCAAAGTTATTTATCTTACTCTTTACTAGTACATTCTATACAGCAGTCTCAACAGCTCAATCCTGATCCTCAAAAGTTGGATGAATATTGCCTTATACAAAAAATATACCACTTCCTCTATAATCTACCTATAACCATAACTAATGGAATTTATATTCATATAAAATATATTCTATTCAGTACTATATACTGAATATTTACCATATATAAATATATATTACTATACGGTAAACATGTTCGCGCTGTTGCGTATTTTAGTGCAAAAAAAGTTCCATAATATTATTCTGGCTAATTACAAAGAAACAAATTTTTAGGCTAAAATGCAATGAAACGGCAAAGTTTGTTTATATGTTTAAACGTTAAAAAAAAGTATACAGCTCCCTTGATACAGTAAATGTTTTGAAGAGAGTGCTGTAGAAAAAGCTGTTGCTTTAAGGGAGGTTCCATTGCAATCAACAATAGCAATATATTATAATTAATTGTAGGTAAATTAATATTGTAAGATTTATTTTGTTACAATATATGCTATAAATATGACCCAACACCATTTATGGCTTGTTGCAAGAATCAAATGGAATATATTGTGCAGCTAACTCCCTTATGCATTTAATAGAGAGTAAATAAAAAATGGAGTCCCCGGTGGTCCAGTGGTTAGGAATCTGTGCTTGCTTTCACCACTGTGACCTGGGTTTGATTTCAGTCAGGGATCCAAGAGGTCACACCACTCTGCTCTGAAGCCAAGCAGGTTTGGGTCTGGTCAGTACTTGGATGGGAGACCACCTAGGAATACTAGGAGCTGTATGCTGTGGCCCACAGGGGAAAGAACTGGCAACCCACTCCAATATCTATGCCATGAATACCAAGTGGATCAGCATGACCATGGACATAAAGATGTTCTGGTCTTACAGTTGATGAGGTCACAGAGTCCGAAACGACTGAACAAAACAAAAAAAAAATTGTTTTTATATATTATAACAGTTAAGCAATTTGTATAAATATAAAAGCGTTCTCACTATTAAGAGTTCTATAAACTGTATATGATTCTATGTTTAAATATTTCTAAACTGTATACAGGAGCATCTAACCCTACACACTATAATTTCTGTGTAAAAGATTATAATAACAATAAGGAAAGGTAGTGCAATATAATCATATACATTACATTATCTATATGTTTATTACAATTTGAATATGTTGAAAAATCTAATGTGAAACAATGTTTTTATCTCTTTGTATTTTATAGTCAACTTTGAAGCTCTGATCATCACCATGGCTGTGGTAGCGGGCATAATCATATTAGCCATCACGGTGTGTTGCTGTTACTGTTGTTACTGCAGGAAAAGTTCTAGCTCAAGATTGTAAGTATATTTAGCATTACACTAATTAATCCTTCTATTTTATACAGCACAATGTATAGCAGTCAGATTAACTGTAGTTCAGTTTGATTGCACATACTGGATTAGGTGTGTTCTTCACAGTATTTAAATTGCAAAACAAAAAAAAGCAGCATCAGTAAACTTTACAGTTCAGAGCAACCTTTAAGCCATTATTATTATTATTATGATTATTATTACCGTTTTTTGTAATTGCCAACATATTCCATAGCACTGTACAGTGGTTAAGAAAATTTACACATTTACAATCTAAAGGGATTATGAAACAAAAGGAAAGGTAACTAAAAAGGAGAAAACAAGGACTTGGCAAATAATTGAAAAGAGAGTAGAGGGTTAAGTAGTGATTATGTTTGTGGGTGTATCATCTGTGAAGAGTGGTGGTGATAGTGCTAAACCTGCACTATAATAACACAAATCATAGGTAGGTGGGTGTTGACGGTTGTGTTACATGAGTTAAGAGACAGAAGAGTGGGGGCATGTGAGGATCTAGTTCTAGCGGCAAAAGGAAACAAGATAAATTGAACTGGGAAAATGACAGTCAGAGAGTGTCTCTGATGGGTGGATGGTATGAGGCCTAATGGTATTGAGTGAGCCCCATGCAGAATGACTGCTCAGTCCTGATGGTAGAAGGAACCGGGAAATTGAAAGTCGGAGAGTGTGTCTGCTGGGAGGATGGTATGAGGCCTAGTGATACTGGCTAAGCCCCATGCAGAATGTGTGCTCAGTCCTGATGGTAGAAGGAACTGGGAAATTGACAGTCGGAGAGTGTCTCTGCTGGGAGGATGGTATGAGGCCTAGTGATACTGGCTAAGCCCCATGCAGAATGTGTGCTCAGTCCTGATGGTAGAAGGAACTGGGAAAATGATAGTCGGAGAGTGTCTCTGCTGGGTGGATGGTATGAGGCCTAGTGATACTGCCTAAGCCCCATGCAGAATGACTGCTCAGTCCTGATGGTATAAGGAACTGGGAAAATGACAGTCGGAGAGTGTCTCTGCTGAGTGGATGGTATGAGGCCTAATGATACTGGCTAAGCCCCATGCAGAATGACTGCTCAGTCCGGATGGTAGAAGGAACTGGGAAAATGACAGTCGGAGAGTGTGTCTGCTGGGTGGATGGTATGAGGCCTAATGATACTGGCTAAGCCCCATGCAGAATGACTGCTCAGTCCGGATGGTAGAAGGAACTGGGAAAATGACAGTCGGAGAGTGTCTCTGCTGAGTGGATGGTATGAGGCCTAATGATACTGGCTAAGCCCCATGCAGAATGACTGCTCAGTCCGGATGGTAGAAGGAACTGGGAAAATGACAGTCGGAGAGTGTCTCTGCTGAGTGGATGGTATGAGGGCTAGTGACATTGAGTGAACCCCATGCAGAATAACTGCTCAGTCCTGATGGTAAAAAGGAATCTAAAAGATTTATTACATTTCATTTAAATGGCCTGTGAACTCAGAGAGAAAAAAAATACATTGAATCAAAAACAATCTCTTCTATACTTTTTAAAAACATTTTTGTGAAATATAGGAGATGTTTTGGGCTTACATGCTTTACTTCGCCACTCACATTGCTCAGTATAGGGCTGCCACCCCTCCCCACATTCTCCCGCACTGACACCCTCCTCCATCCTTTTTAGCCACAAAGATGAAGTCACTTTTGGAGACAGAACCATCCACATATCTGGGCAGAGCCCACTTACAACATGTCAGGGAGAGACCACTTACAACATGTCAGGGAGAGACCACTTACAACATGTCAGGGAGAGACCACTTACAACATGTCAGGGAGAGACTCCAGACCCCTGTTAGTGAGATTCACTCCCCAGGAAACAATAATTTTATTAAACAAATAAAATGTAATACATATTATTTACAGCAGACACAACTCACAAAATATATACATACATTATATATATAATTTCAATGCAAATTAGTAATACTCATAGTCTGCCATTAGTATTGCGATGATTGAGATTTTTTTATTATTTCTTTTGGAGACGATTGGAAGCGGAGGAAGAAAATCTAATCCGAGAACGTGAAAAGAGAAAACAAGACCAACTCCAGAGGTAAGTGAATAATAAAGGAGTTACTGCCTTGCACTTTAGCTTTGGTATGAAATCAAGTATTTCGAAAAGTATTAAGTAGGAAAAAAAGCCCTACATCTATTTTAATTAGAAAATATTAATGTTGATGCCTCTGCAGAACCTTGGTGGGATCCATCATACATTGGTGTAGCCTGCTTGTTTGAGAGGGGCATTTATATTTCTGGAAAGCTTTGACTGCAGTGAATGATGCAAGTTATCTACTTCTGGACCAGTTAGAGAGAAGGGGTGTGGTGTCAATGTCAGTCTTATCAAACAATGACTCTGGAGTTCTGTTTATTCTCTTCTCTGCACTCCTCCCTCTACAAACACACACCCCATCATCCAGCTCTCAGGATGTGAAGTAACAAACACAAAATTGATTCATGTCCATGGCTTACACAGCTGCTAATAATGTTAACTTACTACATACTTGACAAAGAAATGGGTGATTATTCACAAAATGGGTACCATAAGTTGTATACATGTGTGTGTATGTATGTATGTATGTTTAATGTGTGTGTAAAATATATAAATAAATAAAAAAATTAAAAAAAAAAAAATATATATATATATATATATATATATACATATATATACACAACTTGTTTTAGACATTCAAATGAACACAAATGTACTATTTATTTACTGTACTTCTGTACGGTGGAGGACTTCTATTGCTCTGTTGCACACCATATATTAAATGATTGTAGTGGTGATAAAAATATCCACTACACAAGCTAAGGAACCGACCCCACGCTGATGATAGTCAGTAAGCTTGAAACCGCTGTATGTGCATTGGATTCCTAGCTTGTGTATAATCCAACCCTAGCTTTGCTCAAAGCTGTTTGATACAGCAGACATATGCTTAAGGGAAGCCATATTTGGTATGGTTATGGATTGCAACAGCAAAGCCTTTGTGGGCACATTGGCATGATCCTGCCAAGGTTCCCAGAATGCAGTGCAATAACTATATATCTCGGAATTCTGAAACAACTTTTTTTAGCTAAGAACAGGAGAAACAGCGAACCCCAGATGCACGTTTTGCTTTCATTACGCCTCATCAGTGGGGTGTAACTGAACATCCTTAGGGATTTCCACATCTAGAACCCCCTATCTCCCTTAGGGAGACTAATCTCCAAGAGCCATTTGATTAAACAAAACACAAATTAGAGGGGCTCAATCAGAGCCAACCTTTATTGGTTAGCTCTATGGACATGATAAGCCACTCTTTTAGCTCTCAGAAATATCTTGTGGTATATCAGTCTGGTCTCATATAAAACATATTGTAAAATACAAATATTTACAGTTATTAATATTTATGTTCAGTAGGCTCATATCAATCTATAATTATTTGCTAGGCCACTCCCAGGATAACCTCCATTGCTCCCAAGAGTAACCAAGTTTTAAATATTTTTATTGTGGTAGCATATTAGGCAAGCTTAAAGGCCTCCTTTCAAAAGCAGCATAAGGCCACAATCAGAATTGCAAAATTACTAAGTTTTAAAAAAACTGGCATCACATTGAAGTAATCAAAGATGTTCATTAAATAAAGATACAGCAAACAAATAACAATGTAATTACAGTTTGTTTTTTTAATTATGCATTTTTTACACAAATGTCACATGTGTTTATATGAGCTTCTGAGCCATTCTCCAAAATCCTGCATTAGTAATGAGCAGGTCTGTGTAGCACATGCAGCCAACAGGCTATGCACTATGTGGTACATTAGAGTCAATATAGCAGATTGTTATTAACAGATTCTGTCAGTTAGACCCTCCCAGCATGTTCAAAACATTGGGATATTACTGCTGAAAGCTGTCTTAGCCACTCATTTTCACAGCATTATGTCCCACTTACAGACCCACAGACTCATCTTGCTATATATCTTCCTGCCTGTGCCCTACATAGCAACTTTTACTTCAGGTAATAAGATAAAGCAAGTGAAATATATTAAACACAATAAAATGTTTGTATGAGCATTTACACAGCACTATGTAGTCATTTAAGGACCTTTCCAGTTAAAGGATGGCGAGACTGTTATCAGAGATACCGAAGCAATATGAACATGGAATCTTCAAAATAAGATAATTCAGCTAAAAAAACTTCAATTTAAAAAAAATCTAAACCTATTTTCACACATTTTAATGATATCTAAATGATGCTGGAGGCAAATTTCCACCAAATGTGTGTCCCTTTAAACAGAAGCCATGTTGATGGTTACCTTGTAACCTGTGATCTATATAACCAGATCTTTTACCATCTTCCGAATGTGTTTAGCATTGGCCATTCTTACCATATGGGACATAGTCCCATTGAAGCCACAATGTTATCTATACTGAAGATATTACATAGGTTTTTATTGGCAATTTATTAAAAAAAAATTTTCTTTATCACTTCTTTTGAAGCTTATGACTGAATTAATTTGCAGTTTAGGTAGATAAACATCCTCCTTCTTCATTTCACCGTATTGCACTTGAGAGTATGAGAGTTGTTTGTAGTCTGACCTTTCCAGATTTGTAGGATATTGCCTAATCTTCAAGCAGAGTTTTGTGACCTTCCAGTAAAAATATTTTTTGTATGAAATGTCTAACCTGATATATTTTATAGAAGTGTGGATCATCTTGTTTCATGCAGTATAATCGATTGGGATGATTGTCCTATTTTCTGTGTTACAAACACAATTATAAAAAAAATTCGGCAGTCTCTGGGTCAAATAACAATTAATTCACATATTGCAAGGATCATGGGAGATTATAAGTGGTTGAATTTAAAGGACTGGAAATGTTTTTTCAACTTCCATTTACATAGTTACATAGTTACATAGTAATTAAGGTTGAAAAAAGACTCTCAGTCCATCAAGTTCAACCTGTTAAGATCTCCTCTGATCTGCAATATGCGGATTAGTTATTAATTAAATTATTGATAAAATAATTATTAATAGTATAGTATTGGAGGATGAATAAAGAGTTAGTCCATCAAGTTCAACCTTTTTAGATCTCTATTGATCTTTTTAATGTGGACTATTTATTATTATTGTTAATTGTTAATTGATTGATCCAGAGGAAGGCAAACAGAAAAAAAAAACCCATTGAAACTTTGCCAATTGTCTCATAAGGGGAAAAAAAAGCAAAATTCCTTCCTGACCCCAGAAACTGGCGATCAAATTTCTCCCTGGATCAATATTCCTTGCTAGTTATCTAGGATAGCCTTGAATGCCCTCTTTATTCAGAAATATATCTAACACCTTTTTGAAGTTGTCTATCGAATTCGCCACCTCCTTTGGTAGAGAATTCCACAGTTTAACCACCCTAACTGTGAAGAACCCTTTTCTTTGTTTAAGGTGAAATCTTTTTTCCTCTAACCTCAACGGATGTCCTCTTGTCAGTTGAAAATCTCTTGCTACAAAAAGTTCACTTGACAAAGCCTTATATTGACCCTGGATGTATTTATATAACGTAATCATATCTCCTCTTAGGCGCCTTTTTTCGAGCGAAAATACGTTTAATTTTGTTAGTCTTTCTTCATAACTTAGCCCCTCCATTCCCCTTATTAGTTTTGTAGCCCTTCTCTGTACTTTTTCCAGCTCTTCTCTGTACTTTTTCCAGCTCTTCTCTGTACTTTTTCCAGCTCTAAAATGTCTTTTTTATGAGGTGGTGCCCAAAATTGTACTCCATATTCCAAATGAGGGCGTACTAGAGATTTGTATAGTGGCAGAATTATATCTTCTTCCCTGGCTTCTATACCCTTCCTAATACATGCTAATATTTTATTTGCCTTTGCAGCCGCTGCTTGGCTTTGCGCACTGTTACCTAGGCGGTTGTCCACTAGTACTCCCAAATCCCTTTCAATATCTGATACCCCTAGATTTGCTCCATTAAGGTTATAGATTGCTTGGCTATTGTTCCTTCCCAAATGCATAACCTTACATTTATTTGTATTAAATCTCATCTGCCATTTAGCCGCCCATTTCTCTAATTTATGCAAATCCTTTTGTAGGGAAAGTACATCATTATCTGATTTTATTACCTTGCACAACTTAGTGTCATCAGCAAAAATGGAGACACTACATTGGAGTCCTACATTTCTGTGCAAATATGTAAATGTGTATGTAAATTAATATTTGCATCAGTCCAACTCTTTAAAAGCTACTTATTATTCTAAGTTTAAACAGGTTTTACATATATTTTTATGACTATACAACCATTTATAACATTTCAACCATGTTCTTTCCAATGCACTATAATAAGTATTTAAGTTGTATGTAGCTTTAATGATGTTCTGATGACTATGGATGTTCTAAAGATCATTCAACATTTCTCACCCGTGGCATCCCAAACTGATAATATTCTCTGTTGACTTGAATGGTAAAGGGATAAAAAGTTATTTACTTAAAAGCACATGGAATGTTTCTGGATTTCACTAGGATTATAATTTGCCTATATACAGTATCGATTTATTTTTAAATATTTTATTTTCTTAAGACATGCTTTTAAGATTTGTTATTTTTATTTTTATGACAAAAAATACAATTTGTGCCTGCTGAGTCTGTCCTCTGTAGCTCATGCAGCTCATGATTTCCCAGACTGGTAAGTGCAGTGTTTCAAATTAGCCAGTAATTGACCTCGCTCAAGCAGCATGTTGCAAAATGTTGCCACTGATTGGTTACTATGACACACTGCACACCCTGTAATTAACAGTACACTGTATTCATGCGCTGCAAATGAGATACACCAATTTGGAACGGTTTGTAAACTTTTAGGCCGAAAAAAAGCTTTTTATCACTTCTTAATAAGATAATATACAAAAGTAAAGCAATATGTCAATATATAGTATTCCTAGAGAAATCCAAAAACCACCTATGTCTCTTTAACTCAAAAGCATGAGGTTTAGTACATCCGTATCAATCGGCTTTTGGACATTAGATGAACTCAACTGCTATGTGGTACGGGCTACATACTCTATTCTGCAGAGTCTCTCATGATTGGATGGTTTAGTGTTAAACAGCTACATTGGCGGCTTTTGTCTTTTCAATATTGCTAGTATTATACAGTGTAGTTGACAAACATCAGGTAGTGGCTGCTGAAACGGTTTGATAAGTACATAATATTTTTTCTTCTAGTGTAAGGTGTCCCTTTTATGTGTACCTTTTATGTGAACAATGTAACAATAGACAGGGTGGGCACAATTACATTTGTATTTTAAACATAATTAGGAAAATAAATGTACAAGACAACTCCACCAGTATATTTGTATTTTTATGCACATTTCACAAAAATATATCAGTACCAGTACATATCTTGCAACCGGCCGCAAGGTCTGAAAACTTTAAAAGCAAATATAAATTCAAGACGGCACTGTAAAGCTCTGTAAATGCTCGGTATCATAATGGGGGACATGTGGATTAATAGCAACCCCCTCTCAAGCTTGCACATCAGCCAAAATCCGATATTTCATTAACTGTTTATTTTCCGGCCGCAGCGTGGGCGGGTCTGAGGTGCTCCAAGCCCTCGGGACTTTGTCCACAGATATTTGACATGAATTAAAATAAAAATTATTTACGGATTTTAGTGTAGGGGAATGTTGTGCTATGAATGCTAACACCTACAATCACTTTATCGTCTCATCAGAGTGCAGGATGGCTTTATTATGTGCTTAATTGTGTGCCTGCTGGACCTTTTTGCTGCAAGTAAGCTGCGGCTCGGTTTTAGCCTTGCAGAGCGGGTTCCCGGAGCAATTGAATAGCAACCAGGATTTTCTTGCGGCCGAAACACTTGCAAGGGATAACAAGGCGCCGGAGTCCCCGGCCGGTAGGGAGTATAATAGGCAAATAGCCTGCGGCCGGTCCTTGCGGCCCCGCATCTCCTACGGCCGATAATAGAATGTGGCCCTATGTCAAGGGAATGTTATGGATTTGACTCAAGCGTCATAAATTCTGAAAATTAAATGCTATGTATTAATGTTTTTTTTTTATTCAGTATCATTAATTTACAGGTGCAGAAAAATAGTATTCTACAGAGTTGTGATGAAAAATGTGTGCTTCCAAAATTTACAAAATTATGCCTTCTGGACTAAGTTAGGAGGTGTACTCTATAATTACTGATTTTTAAAATAGGAAATATTTTATTATTGTGTTTTAAATATGTTGTCACACCAAAAAGAAGAAAAAACTTTAATTAGATGCCAAATGGGACATCAAGATTGGTTTTGTTTACCAAGCTACCCACAGATAAACATGCAATGACTTGACTGATCCAGCTAGTAAATATGGCATTGATACAGTCTCAAACTATACCTTCCCTGGAGAGGGCAAATCCTACTTCTAATGCATATAGTGTGTGTGTTGTGCATGTGAGGATGTTTGCCTAACAAGGAGTGTTTGGTATTGCATATAAGAAAGTGAGTTGTAAGAACATGCTAAAGAATGCTTGCACAAGAATTTTAAAAGTACCACAGTGGTCATATCTTACAATTTACTTTAAGAACTTCACTTGAAAATCTGCAACATGTTTTTAGAAAAGAAAAAAAAACAGCCTCTAAGTTAATACTTTTTATATGCATTTATGCTGCTCAAGAATCTGCTATTTTTGCTTTTAGAAGCTCAACTTCCTGAGATAGGAGGAGACTTTGAATACACAGAAAGTTTGTATCGGCCCAGTTGAAAAGTGGTAGCAATTCCTGCCAGTGCTCTCAGCAGCACTAACGGAAAGCTTGTTAGTTTACAACAGTAGTAGTCAACCTGGTCCCTACCGCCCACTAGTGGACGATTCAAACTTTCATGGTGGGCGGCAGAGTAATCGCTAGGTGGCGTAGCTGACGATTGACGTTGCACGCCAGAGACCCGCAGTACCACGCTTGTCTGGTTGGAGAGCTGGTGAGAGAGCCTAGGGACAGCAGTCAGGACCGGATGGCTATCTAGTAAGTACAGGGTGATACATAGCTAGGGGCAGCAGTCAGGACCGGATCACTATCTAGTAAGTACAGGGTGATACATAGCTAGGGACAGCAGTCAGAACCGGATCACTATCTAGTAAGTACAGGGCAATACATAGCTAGGGACAGCAGTCAGGACCCGATCACTATCTAGTAAGTACAGGGTGATACAAACCTAGGGACAGCAGTCAGGACCAGATCACTATCTAGTAAGTACAGGGTGATACATAGCTAGGGACAGCAGTCAGGACCAGATCACTATCTAGTAAGTACAGGGTGATACATAGCTAGGGACAGCAGTCAGGACCCGATCACTATCTAGTAAGTACAGGGTGACACATAGCTAGGGACAGCAGTCAGGACCGGATCACTATCTAGTAAGTACAGGGTGACACATAGCTGGGGACAGCAGTCAGAACCAGATCACTATCTAGTAAGTACAGGGTGATACATAGCTAGGGACAGCAGTCAGGACCAGATCACTATCTAGTAAGTACAGGGTGATACATAGCTAGGGACAGCAATCAGGACCCGATCACTATCTAGTAAGTACAGGGTGATACATAGCTAGGGACAGCAATCAGGACCAGATCACTATCTAGTAAGTACAGGGTGATACATAGCTAGGGACAGCAATCAGGACCAGATCACTATCTAGTAAGTACAGGGTGATACATAGCTAGGGACAGCAATCAGGACCAGATCACTATCTAGTAAGTACAGGGTGATACATAGCTAGGGACAGCAGTCAGGACCCGATCACTATCTAGTAAGTACAGGGCGATACATAGCTAGGGACAGCAGTCAGGACCAGATCACTATCTAGTAAGTACAGGGTGATACATAGCTAGGGACAGCAATCAGGACCAGATCACTATCTAGTAAGTACAGGGTGATACATAGCTAGGGACAGCAGTCAGGACCCGATCACTATCTAGTAAGTACAGGGTGATACATAGCTAGGGACAGCAGTCAGGACCCGATCACTATCTAGTAAGTACAGGGTGATACATAGCTAGGGACAGCAGTCAGGACCCGATCACTATCTAGTAAGTATAGGGCGATACATATGATTTATGTAACAAGAAATTAGTTACTGCGGCACTGGTGGGCAGTATGGAGATTTTACCATCAAAAGTGAGCATTGGGTATTAAAAGGTTGAAAACCCCTGGTTTACAAGGACACAGTCAGCTCAAGAAGTAGCAGGCAGTAGCAGACAAGAAAACAAAATGAAAGCATATAGCAAAGAGTAATTGAATAAATAAAAAAAATATTGGTTTTTGGTGGTGGTTGTTTGTATTTTTTTTTTTTGGAACATTTTGCCCACTATCATGTTTAGGAAAAGCTAAATGTAAGGCATTGCAAGTTATAGCTTACTCATGAAGTACTCAATATACATATGGCCTGCCAGTCACAATTTAAGGGTGGACAACCTTATGTCATTTCAGTGATCGTTTGAATGACTTAACTAATGTCCACACTCTCAGTGTATGTGCTTAGGTACATTATATAGGGGGAGCGGGTGGATCCTATCTATGATGTGTGGACTTGTAAAGAGAATGAGGGCGATATGGGTGGTGGTTGATTAAAGTTGGTTAAGCAAAAGAGAAAGTTTGCATGCAGGAAGAGTGAATAAAAGGAAGAGAGGGAAAAAAAAGCTAGAGAACATCCAAGATATTAGGTTCATTCACTGACTTATGGCAGTTGAATATCCCCTAGCATTATACATGGGTAAGGTCAAGACAAAAACAATAGCAATATTCACACATTCCAATGGATAGAGGGCCCTGTCTTTGAGCCTAGAATCCAGTGTCCATAGAGCTTTCCCCAAAGCACCATGTAAGATTGAAAACTCGCAAACTTACAATCTTATGTTTCTGATCTGGGTAAATCAGGCTGCCAGAAAACAGGAGTGGGTGCAATGGTTATTCAACATGACTACTAGTGTTTTAGATTTTGGTACTGAGTAATAACAAAATATTGTAATGTTATGTGTTTCTTTTTGTCAATAGATATATCATCACTTGTAAGGTCAGATCTATTTTGTTCCTATGTTACTCTGTCATTGGAGCATCAAGTGATCTCTCCCGTTTGGGGAGCCTCCAAAGGTGAAATTGGAGATGTCTTGCTTCTGTAGTAGTGACATTTACCTTAGTGTATGTACGCCAGTGCATTTGTATTATCTGTTTTCGAAATGTTCATGAGAGAGGAGATGCAAAGATTTTTGATCAAGCATCCTATTTTAGAATAGGGGACTGTTATGTACATACAAAAGCATACATGTAAAGAGGTTCAAGATTTAAAAAAATATATATATCTTTTGACTTTTCTTATTGCCACAAATTCCCAAAGCAATTTTCTCCACAATTCCTAGTACATTTTGATTTTAATTTCTGCCTTACTGTATAATTGAATAAAGCTGTGTCAGTTAATATAATTCAGTATGCAAATTATGAAGTTTAATAATTCATGCAATCATTTTGAAAACAAGTTAATTACATGATATGTTATTCCATCAGAAGTTAAGCAGTAGCTTTAATTGGGTTTAGATTACATTAAGTCATTGTAATGTTCACCTTTTACAACCCTCTTTGAATTGATTCAGCACAATGTTATCGGATATGTATTTTCAGAAGCAAGTCTAGCTGTGAAATACGAAGTCTTCCAAATTATTATGAAGAACACACAATTGCTTGTATTTCTATGAGCCAATAAGGCTGAATACTCAAAAGTGTTCATTGAATCATTGATAGACACAAAAATTGCATATTGGGTGCAGTCTCACTATGATTGTAATATGCAGAGTTTTAGGCAGACTTTTAGATTTGCAATGTAAAACAGATTATGTGTAGGCAGACTTATTTAAGAGCCAAGTTGGTGCCTTTGAGCCAACTGGTGCAGGAATCAAGCTGCAGAAAGAGAGTGTGTGTGTAAGTATATAAGAAACATATATGAATCTTACAACCCGGGTACATTGTCTAGAAGTCGGTGAGGGAGACCACTCAAAGAGACAGGTTCTCCATTATGTTGAGGAGTTTGGTGTTGCTAGCTCCTTGGGTTTTTCCACCCTTGTATATAATGTAAAGCAAAATCACAAACTTTCAGTGGTGAGTAGAAACCTCAGCTGGATTTCTGCACTTAATGACTATTAGATTAAGTACTATGATTCACTATCTTTTTTGGATTCTGAACCTTATAATTTATTGTAAAGATCCCCAACCCTCTCTCCATAAGCACAGTATGAGACCAGGACCATTATGTTGGAACAGTATAGTTATTTCATTTTTTATTTTAGTTAAAATATATTTAACATTTTCAATATTTGTAACAAGCAAAAGGTGCTATGCACCTGGAAAACAGACATCGGTTCATAGTTTTTTTTTAAATATTCATGCAGATGCGGAGTCTTCTATAATGACTTGCCTTGTTTTGCACTCCCTATGCGGCTAACATATACATGGAAGGGCCTTCCAGTGTGAAATGTAAAAATACTGCTCCCATAGCAAAACTAACGTATAAACACAATTTACAAAAATAATTATATTAGGTACAGTAAATCAAAATTACACAGTAAAAAAAAATTGATTTACAGGAAAAAAATTAATTACCAATAAAATAAAATACATATTTGCTATTAAAATAAAAATGCCTAAGTCTGACACAAAAAAGTGAATTGACTAATATATTATCCTCATCAATCCAGATTTGTCAGCAGAAGCCCTTGAAAGAGCCTTTTCCGTCTTCCTTGAAACACCTTGCATGCTCAATTCTGCTTCCGGAAAAGGCTATGTGCAAAATTCCACACGGATCTCCTCCTTTGAAGATCTCCACTCGACAAATGATGCACTTTTGTCTTGTTCCCAGTATTTATACAAACTTTCTGGGCTTCTGAAAGAGTCAACAATCAAATGTCATCAAATCGGCACAATGGAATTGGAATTCTCACAATCTGATTGATATTTACAACTCCGAAACAATTACTACCTACTAATCTGTTTGGTTAGTTGATAGCAAATCAAAATATAGTGAATTAATGGATTTGCCTCTGATTGGCTAATGAATCATCCAATCAGACAAGGGAATATAAGCCCTCAATTCCCTTCTCTGACTGGTTGATTCATGCTAGTTTTTAAGAGCCTGTGTGGGTTAGATTAAACTATGTACCCCCATCTAAAATGTTTGTTATTTTATTGTGGAGTAAATTCAGTTTATTAAGGTCCCTATGTGGGACCATATGGGCTCCAATACAAAAAGAAAAAGAGAGCCAGTGTTAGGGACTTATGGGCACATTAGATATGGGTTGGATGGTTCACCCTATTCCACACTGGCTCTTAAGGGCTAGAGTAGGATAAGGCTCATAGAGGTTAATGACCCCTATCCCATAGAACCAGGGAGTGGGGGAAGAGAAAGTAAAGCCCCCTGGTTAGAGAGTATCCCTGGGACCCCTAAACCTAGTTTATTAGAGGACGGGGGATAGGCTGAGGGGATTTTAACTCTTCATTCATACTTTCCTCTGCATCACTTAACAAGTAATTCACATATAAGAAGGATCAAATGAGATATCAAAGGTCTAACTTAATGGTCAAAATTTTGTTGTTTAATTTAATTTACAGCATGTAATAACTCTGTTGTTTGTACCGTGTGATTTCCACCTGTAAAATTCCATGAAAACTAGAATAGTAACACCACAAATATGAATTATTACCACAATATTGCAATTAATATTGTATTTAGGCACTTTATTATTGATAGCTTTTTGTATATTTTTTATTGTTACACTTTTAATGCATATTGTGCATCTTCTTTTATAGGAAGAACGAAAGGACTCTGAAACATAATGACATTCGGAAGAAATATGGTAAGCTTATTTTCTCTCTCTAGATTTCTTAAAAAAAAATATGTATTTTTACATTGGCAAAATATATTACATTTGAACTAGTTTCACTCCATAGAGTTTACAAGCAAATATGTAAGTTAACAAAGGTAGATTATTACCATTCTCTTTTTTTGATACTTAAAATTTTATTTAAAAAGCTTAAAATAGAACTCCAAGTTTGGTGTGATTTAATGTAATTCTTTATTTGCACTCATTTTATTTGCCCTCTATCAATAAATTTTTTAATGTTACTGAATCAATCAAATAGTTAAAAAAGAACTGTGTAACTATTAACATTTTACTTGCACAAATCGTGTTCTGTGTCAGCTGTAATTTAGTTTGAATATAAGCACATGTCATAGGCAGTCTATTCCCGTTATAGTCTAATCTTTCTGAAATAGAATATACAGTTTGGCTTAATGCAGGCCTCAAAACTGTTAGTACTTTTAATTTAATCTCAGTGCTACATTTTAAGCATTTAAAACAACATTAAGAAGTAAGCCTTCTCTTGCAAGCCTTTTGAAGCTGCTCTAGGAGTATTCTTGGGTTTATTTTTTCAGCTGCTAGATGAGACGTATTGAGTCACATGGAAATAATTTGCTTTATGCAGATCGGAAGCCAGAAGATCCCAATTTTTGTCTATATGCTCCAACCTAATTCACCATTAATAAGGATGAGTGACAGAACGACGAGCTTCATTAGCCTTGGCTATGAAGATTAAGCAACAAAGTGTCAAGTCAGCCTTGTCTTTGGGGATATCTTTTCTCTTGCACCAACCAGTTATTCTGTAATAATTTAAATGGTAATTGCATATTAAAATTGCATTGCTTGGAAGAGATACGGAAGGGTGGTAAAGCTTGCTATGTAGGGAAGCCTGCAGAAGAGACTTTTATTTGTTTTCACCCTTCTTGTAAATTCAGCCAAAACATACTTTCTGGACTTCTCTAGCAATATAATATACTTATCTCTCTCTTTACTTTTGTGTACTTTATTTTATTTAGAAATGCTTTAAAGCTCTGTTTTCTGCCTAGTTCCTAATTTCCCCATTTACAGCTCACAAGGACAGTGTACTTTTAAATATACGGTTGCACTGTCTCATAGTAACCAACAGGGTTCAGTGGTTTTAAGAGACAGAAAAGAGAAAGATCCCCTGTGTAAGTTCCTGATGTTTTCATGGAAGAGGACTCTACTTCCAAGCAATAATCTCTCTCCTCCTCCTCCTCTACATCGCCACCTTCTTATTGGCCCTCAAGTCATACCTGTATAATTAAAGTGCCTGTCAATGACCTCTCTCAAGCAAGATGTTGCAAAAAGGTCACTGACAGGCTAATTTGGAACACTGCACTTCACACTCTGTGTATTCATGAGCTGTAAGAACTACAGAAGGCAGATCCAAACAAATATAAATGAAATGATTTTAGGCAGAGAAAATTGAGATTTTAAGCACTTCTTAATAAAGTTCATAAAAGTAAATAGATGCATAGGTATATTACAGTATGTTCCTAATGAAAGCCAGAAACCTTCCAGATTCCTTTAAGATGTTGTAAACTAACCTAAAACCTGCTCCACAAGCAAGCCACGTCCAAATGCATAGACCAGAACTCCAATTAATATTAAAATGTACAAGACATTATATGAATATAGACAGCAACTTAATGAAAAACAATACAAATATTAAATATAGTCAAATATATTCCCAGTAGTACTTAGCCCAGATAAATACTCAAAGCAATACAAATACAATTAAAAAGCCACACAACCATATTATGGTATAAAATATTTCACAACAGAAATTCAAGAAAGTACAATCACCCTTTGCACAAGTTTTAAGTGAATCACTTATGTTCAAAATCTATGTAAAATGGAACTGACTTTGTAATAATGCTATAGAACTTTATAATCGATAGATTTATATTTATAAAATGTACATTTCAAAAATCCTTGTAAGTAACATAATACAATGGACCCTTGGTACTCAACGTTAATCTGCTACGGACGGCAGGATGAGTACCAAAAACAATGAGTACCAAACAAGTTTTTCCCATAAGGATCAATGTAAATTTAAATAATCTGTTCTGAACCCACATTTTAGTTTGAACTGATGGTGTTATTTTTTTTTTATACAAAACCTTAAAACTAAACCAACATAATAAAAAACAATAGTTAGATAAAATAGAATTTAACTTCACTTTAATTATACTGATATGACTTGAGAGCCAATGAGAAGGTGGCGATGTAGAGGAGGAGAGAGGTTATTGCTTGGAAGGGGGGTCCTCTTCCTCATTAAAACATCAGGGACTTGCACAGGGTCCTAGTAAGCACAGGCTACACTTTGGTTCAAGTCTGCCCAGGCTACGCTTGGGTTCAAGTCTGCCCAGGCTACGCTTGGGTTCAAGTCTGCCCAGGCTACGCTTGGGTTCAAGTCTGCCCGGGCTACGCTTGGGTTCAAGTCTGCCCGGGCTACGCTTGGGTTCAAGTCTGCCCGGGCTACGCTTGGGTTCAAGTCTGCCCAGGCTACGCTTGGGTTCAAGTCTGCCCAGGCTACGCTTGGGTTCAAGTCTGCCCAGGCTACGCTTGGGTTCAAGTCTGCCCGGGCTACGCTTGGGTTCAAGTCTGCCCGGGCTACGCTTGGGTTCAAGTCTGCCCGGGCTACGCTTGGGTTCAAGTCTGCCCGGGCTACGCTTGGGTTCAAGTCTGCCCGGGCTACGCTTGGGTTCAAGTCTGCCCGGGCTACGCTTGGGTTCAAGTCTGCCCAGGCTACGCTTGGGTTCAAGTCTGCCCAGGCTACGCTTGGGTTCAAGTCTGCCCAGGCTACGCTTGGGTTCAAGTCTGCCCGGGCTACGCTTGGGTTCAAGTCTGCCCGGGCTACGCTTGGGTCCAAGTAAGCTAGGTATTGTAATCCCAAAATTAAGTTACAAAAAGTTCTTCCTCTCTCTAATAAATAATAAATTAATATTAATCATAAGAGCATGCCCTGTTATTATCGATCAGAATAAAGATAATATTTTAACACTTAATGGTCTTTATGCTTCAAATACTCAACTTTCAAGCTCAATCATTTATTAGTTTCACCCACAAAAAAAATAATAATAAGCAATTGTAATTATATTGGTGTACATTTTATTTTTGCATTAACTGGGACCTTTGGTAAATGTTGTGTGTTTGTGGTTGTGTAATGTAACACAGCAAACAACAACCTGGTACACAATCTAAAAACCAAATAACTCCATGAAAATAGGACAAACAGCAGGAGTAATAGTAAGCAGCAATACTGTCCTATTATTATATGCAGTATGAGAACACAATCAAGTACCCTCTGATCGGATTTGCTTCAACACAAAAAAGATTTGTCTTGAGGGCAAATACCAAATTGATAGTTGCAAGCAGAAGGTATGGATAAACAGACCTGAAATGTAAACATATTATAGTAAATTAATATAATGAAGTCTAGCAGACTGGGCAAATAAAAGTCCAGATATCAAGTATTTGGGAGGACATTACACATTGAGACCCATCTGTGGCTGGACATGTCTAGGGCATAAGCCACATTGTCTCAGGTTTATGGCCACTGGCAGGTCTAACATCTTACTAGGCATGGGAAAATACATTTCTAAAAAGTAAATTACAAGACACAGCAAAAACTGAAAGAAAAACAGCATTTTCAAATAACATTTTGTTGAGATAAAGAAATGTAATATTTCTGGTCTCGCCCTGGAGAATTCATCAGGTCATAACTAGACATTGCATATTGCTGAATTAAATGCCCATGATGCAGTCATTTCTTTCTATCCAGTAAAAATATATAGTTTTAATATTGGTCATATTGAGAAACATGCTGGGGTATATTTACTCAAGTCTGAAGTGTTGGAGAACTCTTGGAGAATCTCTCAGTTCCTTTATTTTATTTTGTGAGGCGTTGCACTAACATTTTACATCTTTGTAAGTCACCCTTTGTACATATGATCCATTATTTGTTCATTTCCATCACCTTTTCCATTCTGCAATAGATTGTATCTTCTGATAAAACATTGTTTAGTTCAAATGTCACATAATGTGTCTGATTTCATTGTATGAGTTTACTTTACATTTATTCTCTGGATTAAATGCAATTTGGAATAATTTGGATTGAAAAATTATGAGACTCCTGTAGTATTTTATATTTCTTCCAAGAATATATTGGATTAAAGAGATGTTTTCTTAGGATGCTTTTTTCTCACTATAGCAGGATTCATAACGATTTTCATTTTGTTCTGGTGGAAAATTCAATAGCAGTCACTATTACATAGCAGTGATCAAATATATTTTGACCTAGCTTATATATAAAGTAAACTGGATAAAGGAGCAGTGTTTGGTGCCCTTGGCATTTACTTTTTGATTTTCTATTTGATAAAGCACCTTTAGATGTTATGAGTCTAATCTCTAGGTAGCTAATAACAGACAATCTTCTGTTCACTGCCAGACAAAGGGTTATTTTTTAAGGCTTGAAGGATCAAAACCTTCTGTATTGTCTCCTATATAATAAAATTATTTAGTGTTCAAAAATGTGTTTTTTTCTGAGCACATTCAGATTTGAAGGTTACTGCTGGCTCGCTTGCGATTTATACTGTGTCCTTTTTTAAATATTTTGGGTTTATTCTTTATAGAGTGATGTATGGTTACCATGTTATTTTTAATAGTTTGCCACCAGATTGTACTGTTTGCTTGTACATATAAAGACAATGCCCTTTCTCAATCTATTTCATTTTTGTGTTCTTCATTAAAATGTCTTATTTCTCTACAAAGTGGTTAGACATTGCTGTAAGGTTTACGGACAGCCATTAGATTTGGGTGGAAGCATACCTTAAAGGGCGACTGTGGTTCAAGCTTTTCTACATAGGGTGTTTGGAATAACTAAACTTGGTAATGCTTCTATACTCAAGTTTTGTCCTTTTTTCTATATCAGGGTCGGCAGGTTTGGTCCTGGAGGGTCGCACACAAGCCTGGATTTGATGATATCCTTTCTGTGCACAGGTGAGTCATTGAGGCTGACTAAAGAAGTGATCGACTCACCTGTGCACAGCAGGGATATCATCAAATCCAGGCTTGTGTGCGACCCTCCAGGACCGAACCTGCCCACCCCTGCTCTATATGGTATTTTGTAGAACTATAATTAATATACTAAAATATAAGCACAGCCTTTAAATTTTTCATTTCTTTATGTATTTTTTATTAACTGCAGTCTTCCATTGTCTTTACTGATCCTCCTTCTGGCAAATTGTGTCTCAGCAGGACATGCCTTTGTAAACAAATAAGCTTTGTGTTGGTGCTAACTGAGCACTGACAGTAGTTACTTCCACATTCCTATTGTGCACATAGAATTTCCTCTCTGCATTCAACTTACCAAAATGGTAGATAGCAGCAAAATTACATAAGTAAAAAAATATATACCGTATATACTCGAGTATAAGCCAACCCGAGTATAAGCCGAAGCACCCATTTTACCACAAAATACTGGGTAAAATGAGTGACTCGAGTATAAGCCGAGGGTGGGAAATGTGCTGCCCCCTGTGTCCCTCTTGTGCCCTCTGTGTCCCCCTCTAACTCTGTGTCTCTTCTCCCCTCTCCCTTCCCTGTGTCTCTTCCCCCCTCCCTTATCACCCTCCTCAACCTCCCTCCTCAACCTCCCTCCTTAACCTCCCTCCTCAACCTCCCTCCTCAACCTCCCTCCTCAACCTCCCTCCTCAACCTCCCTCCTCAACCTCCCTCCTCATCCTCCCTCCTCAACCTCAACCACCTCCTTAACCTCCCCATCCTCAATCCCCCTCCTCAACCCCCTCATGCTCTCTCCTCAACCCCCCATCCTCAATCAGCCTCCACAACCCCCCCATCCTCATCCTCTCTCCTCAACCCCCCATCCTCAACCCCCTCCTCAACCTCAACCCCCTCCTCCTCATCCTCAACCTCCCTCCTCATCCTCAACCTCCCTCCTCAACCACCCATCCTCAACCCCTTCCTCAACCTCAACCCCCCCTCAACCCCAACCCCCCCTCCTCCACCCCCCCTCCTCCACTCCCCCATCCTCAACCCCCCATCCTCAACCCCCCTCCTCAACCCCCCATCCTCAACCCCCCATCCTCAACCCCCCATCCTCAACCCCCCTCCTCAACCCCTCATCCTCAACCCCTCATCCTCAACCCCTCATCCTCAACCCCCTCCTCATCCTCAACCCCCCATCCTCAACCTTCCTCCTCAACCCCCCCATCCTTATCCTCTGTCCTCAACCCCCCCTCCTCAACCCCTCATCCTCAACCTCCCTCCTCATCCTCAACCCCCTCCTCAACCTCCCTCCTCATCCTCAACCCCCTCCTCAACCCCCCCATCCTCAACCCCCCCATCCTCAACCCCCCCATCCTCAACCCCTCATCCTTAACCTCCCTCCTCAAACTCAACCCCCCTCCTCAACCTCAGCCCCCCTCAACCCCCCCATCCTCAACCCCCTCTTCAACCTTCCTCCTCAACCCCCCACCCTCAACCTCCCTCCTCAACCTCCCCCCTCAACCACATCCCTCCTCCTCAACCTAAACCCCCTCAACCCCCCCTCCTCCACCTAAACCCCCCTAAATACCTCCCCCCTCTCCCCTCGCTTGTGCTCCGGCCTCCGCTCCTTGACCCGGATGTGACGTCACATGCGCGCCGCGTCATTAGCATATACTGGGTGCCGGCACCCGGTATATGCTAATTACGCGGCGCGCATATGAGCGCCGGCGCCGGTTCAAGGAGCGGAGGCCAGAGCACAAGCAGGTAAGTGAGGGGGGAGGTATTTAGGGGGGTTTAGAGAAGGGGGTTTAGGTTGAGGAGGGGGGAGGGAAAGACACACGGGGGAGGTTAGAGAGACACACGGGGGGGGTTAGAGAGACACGTTAGAGAGACACGGGGTGGGGGGGGGAGAGGGACTCGAGTATAAGCCGAGGGGGCCCTTTTTAAAAAAAAGGGCTGAAAAACTCGGCTTATACTCGAGTATATAACTGTTATATATTTTTACATTTTTTAAAAACATTCTGCTATATTCAAGTAAAGTTCTTCAATAATGTATAGTTTACATTTATGACACTTGTGGTCATTTAAAAATGAAAGGACAATATCAATTTGCAGTGTAAATCTAATAGTAAAACTTTTTTTTTTTCTTGATAAAAATAAATTGAAGCTTTATGTCACTGATCTGACTATATAAACTTAAAAATCTGGACAATTACAGTGGGCCTTTAATGAGCATTAAAAATAATTTATACAATGTTATTGTGATCGTTTTCTTAACTAATAAAGCAACCTGTTTTCTTCAATATATTATGATAAATACATAGTTAAGTCATCCACCACCTTTTTTTGTTATTCTATTTACTATTCTATTTACTACAGTTTTTCTTAAAACCGTGTAAGATGGGTGCAGTGCACCTTCTTTTGTACATGGAAAGATTAAACATCGAAATAACAGATAATTATAAGGTTAACAAACTATATGTTTATGTAATATTTTGATATCTCAGTAGCATCTTATATGCAAAGTGCATATTATTTTTTGTGGTCGGTGCCTTAAAAGAAAATGTAAATAAAAAAAAAAGAAATGCCTTTTTTTAAGAAACCTGCTTTGATGTTAATAATAATCAATTTGAATATTTATCAGGTAAACAGTTCATCTGTTTGCAATTTAAGGTTTCATTAAAAATGCTACACTTGCATTTTTTCATATCTATGTCAGTTCACTAGAGAGAATTTATGCATTCAATCAGAAAAACATTTTAAAGTTTGTGGTGAGTCACTTTTTGCCAATCAATAAATTATTTTGTACAAAGATTAGTTATTCTATTTTATGGATCCCTATTAGGTAATTTTGCTAAGTTTATTTTTATTTTGCTTAATTGTAAGGAAACCGGACACAGAAATTATGGGGCATATACATCTGACTGTCCCTCTTTTGGAAGGGAAACACTTTTTTAAGGGGAAATCCCTCTGTCTCCTAGCCTCCAAAATGTCCCTCTTTAAGATCTCCCATTTAACGGGATTCAGAACTCATGGATATTACTCTGCACCATTTCATGAAGGAAGCTGTAAAAATTAGTTCATCTGGCTCTCTTTTTGCTGTATTATACTATAATTGTTTCAAAAGCTGCAGTGTTAGCTTTTACAGCTTTCAAAGTGTATTCTTAACATGTGTGCTATCGTTAGTTTAGCTGAGCCTGCCAATATATTGAGCTCATGGAAAGAAAGAGCAATAAAGGTTGCAGACGTTTTAAAACGTAAAAAATACATGTGCAAACCGCAACAAAGACGGGTTCAGCCAGAAAATATAATTAAAAATGCACTTCCCCTGAATAATAGCCTCCTCTTCCCCCTGTCCTGGACACTATTGTTAAGATGACAAGCACAGTCATCACAGACTGCATTATTTATGCATGCCAGATTACTAGCAGCATGCTCTGTAAAATAAGGGGACTGTGGCTGCAATCCCATAACCCCCATCTCTCCAATGTAAGCATGTGCCAGGTAATTTGGAGACATAATTAATGCAGTATATGATGAGCACATTTGTCATCTGGACATTAGTGTCCAAGAAAAGGAAGAATGCGAGGGAGGAGTGCAGCAGTGGCCATTATTTAGGGGTACTGTGTTTTTAAATTGTATTTTCTGGCTAAAGCTTTTCTTTGATACTATTGTATTTTTCATAGTAATTAATGGTGAATTAAATCAAAATAGATGCAACTTGAAAAGTACTTTCCTGACACTTTAAACCAGTGGTAGTCAACCAGGTCCCTACCGCCCACTAGCGGGCGATTCAAGCTTTCATGGTGGGACGGCGGGTAATTGCTTTGTGGCGCATCTGACGAGTAACGTCACACGTCTGAGACCAGCAACACCACGCTTGGTTGGTTGTAGAGCTGGTGAGAGAGCCTAGGGACAGCAATCGGGACTAGATCACTATCTAGTAAGTACAGGGCGATGTAGGGTCATATGATATATGTAACCAGAAATGAGAAATACATTTAGTTACTGCGGCACTGGTGGGCAGTAAGGAAATGTTACCATCAAAAGTGGGAGGTAGGTATTAAAAGGTTGACTACCCCTGCTTTAACCTATCTATCTGGCACAGCAGGTGCTATTGCCTGCCTCTTGCCTACCTATTCCATTGTGGATGCCCATGAGTACTTAATCCTTTTAAAATCCTCCGGTCTATAAAGGGGTCCAGATAATATATGACCTTTTTAACCTTGTACCCAATTTCCACCATTGTTACTTGTGTGATGCCAATGTGAGAGTGTCCACAATCAAACAATGGACATGCTCTCTTCTACAGGAGCATACTTATGCCATATCCATTTAAAATGTATTATTTTTTCCTGTAATTATACTGTTGAGGAATTTACCATTTTACTTTCCAGTGTTCTACTTCCTGAGGTGGGAGTAGACCTTGAACACAGAGAGGAAGCTCTTTCGGCACAATAGGAATGTGGAAATAACTACTGTCAGTGCTCTTGTTAGCACTAATGCAATGCTCATTGGTTTACATGCGCACACCCTGTTGAGACAGAATTGCGAGAAGCGGGCACAGTGAAGAAAATGGAAGTGTGCAATAAATAATAATAATTATATTATTCCTTGCAATAGGTTTTAATATGTTTTAAAATCATTGTGAAGCTATCGCAAGGGAATCACTGCCCTGTCTCCTTAACAGTGGAAGTCCTATGTTAGCCTCTTGCAGTTTATATACCATTGGTGTCTTAGCCAATTACAGGTGATATCAAAGACATTGTTTCCTCACAATGTTCATTGCGTGACTGTTAGAGGAAAGAGACATCATGTATTCCTTATTGACAGAGGTATTATAAATATTTGTTGAAGATATAGGAGGAAAGAGTGGATAGCAAAGCAAAATGGAGTGCAGTAAAACTAATATATTTATTATCACACACCAAAGAATCATACTTATAAAAGATTAGTGGAATCTATACAGTGAAAAATATACATAAAATATTACATGTTTCATCTTAGGACTTCTTCAGGGATAGTGTTCTATTGAACGTATATAGGGTTCAAATCGGCTAATGTATACCATTACATATGGGTCGTTGGTGGGTATTGTGTCTGCCCTACAAAAGTGCTGCTCTTGATTTCTCAGAGTGGATTTAAGCTGAGATTGCACTTTCAAATATAATTTATCATATATAACATTCAAAACCATCTGGCATTTATTTCTAGAAAAATATATTTGTTGGTCACACGTAAGAGATTTTTCCTTTACTAAACATGGTGAGCAAACTTAACTAGGAAGATCTAGGTGACCCATAAAACTGTCATTTGGCAAAGGCTGATGAGTTGTTATCCAATATAGAACAATCAATCACATCTTTACAGCCTTGTAGCCGTATAAACAGAAATGCAGTTTAGAGACATAAGGAATAGGGTCCCTACAACATTTAATAACAGCATAAAGCATCACTCTAGGAAAGCACACAATATAAGTGAAATATGTTGTCCTATACAAAAAATATATGGAAGGCTATGACTCCCCATTGAAGTATTAAATCTGTCTAATACCAGATGAAAACAGTTGGAAAATCCATTGTATGCCCCAATGCAGGAAAAGCTGACAAATAATTTATGTCCACCGGTGCAACAGTTTCATAGAATTTACTGTGGCTGCTGAAGGATAACTTGAAATAGTGAACCTGTCAATTGCAGTTCAAACTGCAACACTTCAAAATGTAACTATCCCACCACCAACTGCAGAACGTCCCAGCCAAGGACACTCCGTAGTTATGAAACTGCTTAGTTCTTTATTTACACAAAATATACCTTTGTCACCCCAAAATCAAGTACTTGTTTTAAGCCACCCTTAAAGCATCACAGTGCAATGAGAAATATACAATGTTTGAAAACTTTGAGTTTTGGATTGTAATTAAGCAGGGAAAAGTCATTAAGATAGTTGCTTTTAATTTGAAAAAAATAAATTAATGTCTCTTCTGGAGCCTGGATTCATAATAAATTGGTGAAGGTCGATGTAAGTGGGGTATTTACATTTCTGGAGAGAAATGTTTTTATTTTCTGATGCAAGCATACTGCTTCTGGGCCAGTAAGGGAGAAGAATTGTGTCAGTTTCAGTCAGATACAATTATTAAACAAAACCATTTAACCATTGTGTTAGATAAATATAGTAGAATTAATTATGAGGGAGAAAGAGGCAAATGGGGTGGGGGGTAGAGGATAAGGTTTTGGTTAATGGCTGATATGCTAGTGGTTGAGGGAGATATTATTTCCCACTTTGAAAAAGAATATATGGAATATATGTGTCCCCAATGCCATATAATGTCCAGCAATGGTTTGCTTGCGGCAGCAACATTGGTAAATGTAACGGAACCCATTACTGTTTTACCCTGTTTTATGGTTATGGTTAAAATATGATCACATTGCTGTACTGTAGATATGTTGTTTTATGTTCTACAGAATATATTGGCTCAGAATATTACAGCTACTAGGCTAATAGATTATCCTATTATAGAGACTCCTCATAAGATAAGGAAGTCTATTGTATAAAGTGTTTTCATTATGAGACATAAGAACAAAGAGTATAATCTGATCAATGTCTGATTGTATCAAAGTAGCCAGGTAGCCTTAGGGGGTCCCTCTATGTGTATTGTGTGGCCAAATATGGGGGATGTGTATTGCCTGTGGGAAGAGATGTGTATATATATTTCTGCACAACAAAATAAAGACAGTATTCTTTGACTCCCAATTGAGTGTCGTCCAATATGGGAGGTTGGGGCTGGTGAGACTGCAGTGCTTCTTGGATATTTTACCGTATACCAAGGGAGATACTGGACTTCGTGTTCCAACTCTGTTACATTTGGTGGCAGTGGTGGGATTGTTCCCACGGTCAGAAGGACAGCTACAGGAGACACCATTCCGCGGAGTTACAAATTGAGGGCAACGCTAGTATCCGTACAGCGCCCCTGGCTACAGCAGGATGGAACCGGCTAGTTTTCGGACAGCGTTCCATGATGAGGAGGAGGGGGCGGCCGCGGACTACAGGGATGCAGACAGAAAGGAACTCTGGTATGATGCCCTGGAAGATGCCCAATGGCGGCGAGGTGAGAGTCTCCCCAGTGATGAGCAGCGGCGACAGAAGCGTGTGGCGATGCGGATGTATCTATTGGGAGAGCAGCCCCTGGATGAGTGGGTGACAAGACTAGAGACCCTGGTATGGCGCGAGATCTGGCTAGACAACGCATACCAGGCCCTCTGGTGGCATACCGTTCGACTTACCCCCTGGACGGCTGAACACGACTTACCGGAGGGGGATGATTATGATGGGCCGGGTTTATTATGGGATGCCTTGGAGGACGACATTGATCTTGGCAGCACGGAGGGGTCTAGGTTTTGGGACATCTACGACTAGCGGATGGGCATGTATGTCTTGGTTGACGAAGGCGAGGTGAGCAAAGACATGACCCACCTGGTAACAAGAGAGTGGGAGCTGGAGCAGGACTACCAACACCTGCTCCGCTTCGTGCAGCCCCAACCGACCCGACAAGCAGAACCAGACCTCATTGACTGGTCCTGGGATGACCTCCAGATGGCAGGTAGAGATGGGACCGAGGTCTCTCTACCGGCCCTACAGGGAGCCGAAGGTGTTGTCCTTCCTCCCCAGCGGCAGTGTGAACCACAGGGAGCAGAAGGTGCCGTCCTTCCTCCCCAGCGGCACTGTGTACCCCAGGGAGCAGAAGGTGCCGTCCTTCCTCCCCAGTGGCAATGTGTACCCCAGGGGGCCGAAGGTGTCGTCCTTCTCCCCCAGCGGCAGTGTGTATCCCATGGAGCAGAAGGTGCTGTCCTTCCTCCCCAGCGGCAGTGTGTACCCCAGGGAGCAGAAGGGGCCGTCCTTCCTCCCCAGCGGCAGTGTGAACCCCAGGGGGCCGAAGGTGTCGCCCTTTCCCCCAGCGGCAGTGTGTATCCCAAGGAGCAGAAGGTGCCGTCCTTCCTCCCCAGCGGCAGTGTGTACCTCAGGGAGCAGAAGGTGTCGTCCTTCCTCCCCAGCGGCAGTGTGTACCCCAGGGGGCCGAAGGTGTCGTCCTTCCCCCCCCCCAGCGGCAGTGTGTATCCCAGGGAGCAGAAGGTGCCGTCCTTCCTACCCAGCGGCAGTGTGTACCCCAGGGAGCAGAAGGTGCCGTCCTTCCTCCTCAGTGGCAGTGTGTGCCCCAGGGAGCAGAAGGTGTCGTCCTTTCCCCCCCAGCGGCAGTGTGAACCCCAGGGAGCTGAAGGTGTCGCCTTCTCCCCCCAGCGACAGCTTACCCTAACAAGGGGAGACATCAATCTCCCAGACGGCGCAGATGGGACCGTGGTCTCTGTGCCTGACCTACCGGGATGCTGGACAGCCTGTCCAGATCCCCAACTACCCTCACTGGGACAACCGGAGGAGGGGGTAAGTACAAATTCCCCTCCCCAGCTAACTCCTAATGTGGCCCCAGGGTTAACAGAGGAAATGTTAACCCCCACTGACCCCCACCTTTCCCTGGCTACTGAACCGGAATATGTCCCAAGTACCCCAGCAGAAGAGCTGACAGCGGGGCAGAGTGCAGTCGGCCTCTGCCCTCCTTTTGTCCCTTGTACAGAGCAGAATGTCCTGCAGGTTATACCAGCAGAAGAGCTGGCATCAGGGCAGAGTGCCGCTGGCCTCTGCCCCTCAAGTCCCCTCAGCGTGTTGCCCCGTCCCCACAGCGAAATATCCAGGTGCCTGGTTAGACTTCCCCCCAAAGGGTAGATGTGTGACGAAGTGCCTTTCGCCACTTTGTCCTGGAGAGGACTTATTGCCAGCCTCCTGTCCTGGGACATATTGCCCTTTAAAAACAGTATTCGGCCATACCAGAGTGTATGTCACTCATGCTGGCCCTTTAAATACAGGGGGGGTCATTTGGTACTTGCCCTGTGAGCGGTGATACCCCAGATAGCTATGCCATGGAGCCCATTCATATAATGAAAGACTATGGGAAAGACTTTAGCTACAGGGCAATTGAACTGTGTGAATAGGATCTGAGCGCTATTCGGTAGTTTTGTGCGCTCAGATCCCAGCTATCTGGGGATATGTGAAATGTCTGTGTTTTATGTGTAAAAGGTGACTTTATGTATTTTAAAGTGGTTTATGTTTTTTTGCAACCATGTGCTCAATGGAGTCTGCCTCTATCCCTGGATACTTGGATTACTTTCCCCATTGTCTCCAGTATAGAGGCCTCTGTAAAACCTGTTTGTAAAATGTATTTTCCGTCTCCTTGAAATGTTTATTGCTGTGAATGCTGTATGAAGTGTGCGTTTGTTTTGTTCTTGAAATGTGAGTAAAGGTGAATTGCAGTAATGCTGATGGGTTGTCAAACTAGAGAACTGACCAACAAATACTTTTGTCCGGATATCCCCAGGCCGATCCGTTGGGATTAGACCGTGTATGCCGGCTTATGGTCACGGGGGAGGTGTGTAATAGAACCCATCACTGTTTTACCCTGTTCTATGGTTATGGTTAAAATATGATCACATTGCTGTACTGTAGATATGTTGTTTTATGTTCTACAGAATATATTGGCTCAGAATATTACAGCTAATAGATAATCCTATTACATAGACTCCTCATAAGATAAGGAAGTCTATTGTATAAAGTGTTTTCATTATGAGACATAAGAACAACGAGTATAATCTGATCAATGTCTGATTGTATCAAAGTAGCCAGGTAGCCTCAGGGGGGTGTGACCACACCTATTGTCCCTCTATGTGCATTGTGTGGCCAAATATGGGGGATGTGTATTGCCTGTGGGAAGAGATGTGTATATATATTTCTGCACAACAAAATAAAGACCGTATTTTTTGACTCCCAATTGAGTGTCGTCCAATATGGGAGGTTGGGGCTGGTGAGACTGCAGTGCTTCTTGGATATTTTACCGTATACCAACGGAGATACTGGACTTCGTGTTCCAACTCCGTTAAAGTAAATAAGAAAGCTAAAAATGTCAAATAATAGTAATTTATATAAAAGATGGACAGATTGAGAACAGTAGCGTAGATATAGTCAATAGGTGGACCTTGCTTTTAATCAGGATCGTAAACGCTTTCTTGCATATATCCACTGCATTATATTTCAAATAAAGCTTCCAAAACCTTAAATTAATTCCCACTTAACTATTGTTCTTTTGCTAAGCCAGACTAACTTTGTAAATTTCTTTCTTGTGCTCTTTTGAATTATATGGATTCCAGAACTTGATTTCATAAAGACATTCAGATTTTGGTGAATATCATGTTAGGACTATTGCAAAGTATTTCTTGAAACAATTGTGTTTCTTCTGTAGACTGGAGTGTTGTAGGAAAAAAACACTTATTATAATTCTATATGTACTAGTGAAATGTGTTGAAAATGTAATTAAAATTAATAACTATTAGCACTGTGATTTTTAATGTGTGACAGATGATATACTGAACTTAACAATATTTCATTTATCTCTACTCTAGGTCTCCTACAGGATATGGAACATCCCTACAGCAAATTTGAGAATGACTAAATATCAAGTCCTGAATGCTGCTGTCTTTTATCCCAGAAGCCTGAGTATAGTTGGATCTTCTTACTGCAATCAAGCTGATTCTTAAGATGTAGATGTTCGTGTCATTTCACTTTTAGCTTGTATTTACTTTTTGTGGTTGTTTTAGTTTAATTTGGATTTTCATGTTGTGTTAAGCAATTATTTCACTCCATCTGTAGTACAGTACTAATCATAATGTGAAGATATATCTTTATAATCTTTCTTTTCTTTCCAACATCTCAGAAGCTTCACCAGCCTTATTGTAGGGGACAAGACATGTTTTAAAGCTTGCATGAAGAGCTTTTGCACTTTTTTACCCTTGGGTTTGGTCAAATAGATTGCATAAATGGAGACAAGTTTAATCAGTAATTACCCAATACCACAGTAATCGTTGGATAGATGAAATAGTGTACACATTGCATGTTTATACCTAAATATAACGTCTTTCAATGCTACCACTTATCACAGAACAAAATGAAAAACATTAAAAAACTATTTTTTGGCTACTAATATAGTTTTGGAACACATTTGTATTTGTTGTCTTCAGTACCTTCTATATCTATTGAATAATGAAGTCTGTTTTATGTAGTAGTTATTTATATATTCAGCGTATAACATATACCTTCCAAGTCTGAAATGGGGACAGGATGTCTGGTGTTTCATCAAGGAGTGAATTTGCTTCCTCTCATTGAAAATAATAAAAAAAATAGATCTTGTGGGTATTTTTTTTTCATAATGACATTGCATGTCTGAAATAACGGCAATATAAAATGCAAGTATATTTTTAAACAACAATTAAAAACTCATATTGCTTGCTCAGCCAATTTTTGGATCCTAGATTAGACATATTTATACCCTGTAATCAGAAGAATTGTGTTTTGTGGTTGAAAATGTTCAAATTATGGAAACCTTGTTTTATTTGATAGTCATAGAATAAACTTAATGTATGTGCACAACACACTTGGTGAGTGGAAGAAATAAGTATTACTGGTATATTTACAGTAATTTAGTCTTTTTTTTTTCTTTTTCTTTTTTTTACATAATAGATATAGAATAACAGGCTGCTCTTGAAATACAGTCACTTGATCATCACATTGCTTAAAAATAAACAACTATTATCTATCTTGAATTGTTACATTGTCTTGTATTTACATTTCACCAATTACATATATACCAAAACATGTATAAAAATAAATATTTTATTGCAAATGACCAGAATATTGAACTATATCAAGCAAAATGTGATTTACCCTTCTTCCATGCAAGTAAGTTATTACACTCAATTTTTGTAATGTGCTATTCGATTTTCGTAAAGAAAAAAACAGACTTTATATTAACTGTTATACAAATACGCAAATATATTTATATATTTAATTATACTGTAAACCAAAATTTAGAATTTTCCATCACCAGAGACATTTTAACATACAATTCTCTTGGCGATCCATGGTTGAGTGGAATCTAATATTTTAAAACACAAAAATACCAGTTTGGTCACAAAGGAAAGATTAGGCCCTCTAGCAGTTATTATCACTTTTACACTCAAATACTCCTTTTCAATTGATTTTTAAAATGTAGTTGTTCAGAAACACAAAACCACCCATACATTGTTCTATTTTCACAGACCAGAAACTATGAACAATGTCCAGTGTGAACACAATGTGCAAGCACTAAACTGCTCATCCCTCATATTCTGGAGATGATCTCCAAGCAAGACAGTACATATTATTTTTCTCTGAGTTTTATACTTTAATTTAGCTGCTACTACTTATAAATGCTGTCTCTCTGTGGAGACCTTCTTTGCACCAGAACTAAGCTCTTGACCTCTATCCAAAACCTTTTTCAGCTATTAACAAGCTTTGAATAGATTTCAGGCTTATATCTTACACTAGCTACTTGCTCGTCAAAATGATGGCATGCTATAGTGTTATACATGTGTTTTCTGTCTGTTTATGTACTATCTGTTGTTTGTCCCCCCCCCCCTCCCCTGTGTCTCTTTCCCCCTCTCTCCCTCCCCTTTGTCTCTTTCGCCCTCTCTCACCCCTGTGTCTCTTTGCCCCCTCTCTCACCCCTGTGTCTCTCTCCTATGTCTCCCCCCACTCCCTCTCCTCTGTCTCTTTGCCATGCTCTCCCTCCCCTGTGTCTTCCCCCCCCCCCCCCCCCCCTTCACCCCTGTGTTTCTTTCCCCTCCACTCCATCCCTTGTGTCTTCCCTCCCTCCACCTTCCGGGCCTTGCGATGAGCGGCTTTGCTGTTCATTGCAGGCCGCGGCATGCCGCAACTTACGGGCCTTTCGATGAGCACCTTTGGAGCTCATTGTGAGCCTCTTCCTTCCGGGTGATGCAATGATCGCCTTTGGCGTTCATTGCGGACCCCGCAATGAGCGTCTCTCCGCTCATTGCAGGCCAGGGCATGCGCAAGACCCTAACTTGCGAGCATTACACACAAACTCGCAATTACGACAACTATTTATATGATTAAAGAAACAGAGGCTCTAAGCCTATTAATACTATCAAGATAAAACTGCTCCATCACTTTCTTTACTTTTTTTCATACTGGGTGAACTCTATAGCTTATTTAGTACTCTTCCGGAACACCAGAAGTACCATTACATTACACAATGGGAGACAGAGCTAGGACAAAACCGGGACTAGGATTCATGGGAGGAAACAAGGTCTACACACTCTCAGAACTCCTTTAACTACATTCCACCTGATAAACTTTATAAATGGAACATCAAGTACAGAATGCTTTAGAGGCTGTAGGACCCTGGGTATGTTTCACCAAATTTGTCAGACAAAGGTTATGAAATGTTGTGATGCAGGTAGTTTCAAAATTACAAGACTTAGAATTTCAACCTCACTTCCTACCAAAGCCATATAACCAAACAATGGGAATCAAATTACTTAAGCATAACTGCAGTTATTAATAAACTTAATGACATCCTTATACATTAATGACTTTCCCATATGCTGGTAGACACAATTATACTTTTCTCTAAAATCTGTGAGCCTGGGCTAGCCTGGACTCACAGTCCCACAGCACTCTGATCCCTAAACTTACATTGTACAAGTATTAACTGCGCCAGCAATTTTCAATACTACTCACCCCTCTCAGCATCCATACTTTCACATCACCCAACTCCTCTCAGCACCCACCTCACATAGCACCCTTTCCTATCTCATTTGCTACTCCCACAAGCCATCATGCCTGTACTTTGCTACCACTTTGTAGCACCCTGTTCTCTTACCTTCTTCCCCGATGCACATCCTTAGCATGCTGAACAGCTGCACACTGCCGCCTCTTGGAACTTGGAAAAAATGAAATGCAAAAAAAAAATAAAACAAAAAAAAAATGACACATCACTGTTGGTCTCCCTTCTATAATGTGACCCAAATGGTATATGTGAGCAGTAGGACCACTGAACATCTAAAACAATCTGAGCTATTTTCAAAAGGAATCCTCCTCCCACTACTGGATTCTTATAGATTGAAGGTGAAAATATTATTATTGTTGATATATCACTGTGTTAAAATTACTAGCTCAGTGAATGTGTTGTTTTAAAGTATAGATGTTCACCTAAACAATGCATTCAGGGCTATAATGTCAATAGCACACCCACCTATGACCAGGAGGCTCCATTTAGAATGCTTTAAAATATCTTAGTTTAAATACACTTTCAGTAATATTTTCTATTATTGATTCTGTGAAATGGGACCTTCCTATTTGTAGAATTTTCTATCTGTTTTTAGTATGATATGAATACAATAATGGATAGAATCTGAAAAAGGCATTTGTTTACTGAATATTCTGTGTGGAGAGCGGGAGGTGGCCACATATGCAGGTAGTTAGACCCTCAGTCACCAGCCCAGCAAGGGACTGCAATGAGTAATGTCAAATGGAGTTTCCTGATTTATTTGTGTTATCTGAGGGGCGTGGTAAAGATTTTTTGTGTTTCACTATATAGAAAATGTGTGTGTCATTCAATGAAGATGATTTGATTGAGTGGTCATGTTTCAGGCTCTACTGAGGATCATTTACCAATTATTACAGCTTTTCTACTAAGGGTTTGCATTTTCTGAGGATATTGGGATCGGCTGGCAGCTCTAACTGACTGGTTTAAGAAGTATTCGTTTTGGCAGATTTGACGTAATAGTGCTCCAGTTCTGGTCTTGCTATTTCTGTTCCATTACAGCTTAATTTTTAAAAACAATGTGATTTACAAACTTATTATTTATTTATTTTTCTCAACACATGTATAGACTTTTTACAACCATACCCTTTTACGATAAAGCATCCAAGAAATAATGTTGTAGAATAAATATGATTTTAGCTCAATGATATAGCAATATAGGGTTACACCATCTTTAGACAGAATTAATAAAAAAAAGATAAGTTGTCTTAAACGTTAACAGCAGCAAAAGGTTTGCTGTGGCATATAGAGTAAAAAGAGAAACTGGATAGTTTATTTTAAAATAGTCTAAGAAATGTAAATCATTTTAATAACCACAAATAACATTAGACACTTTAAAATAACATTGGCCATACATCAAAAGCCAACAGCAAATTTTTGTTCTCTTCATAAACAGATTGTATGTGTTTCAGGTATGCCCACTTTTCTGCCTCTAGTTCCCATTAATATTGATAATGATTGAAGTCTCAATGGGAGTGCTTACAAGAAATATAAAATGTATTGCTTTTCTGTAAATTTTTTAATTATCGTATTTTTCCATACCTCTGTATTTTTTTTTCAAAAGTCAAACTTGTGAATAAAGTCAGAAATTATTATCACATCTATTCTATAACATGCTGTAAGGTAACAAAATGTAAATTTGATTTCATACTGGGATCAATTTGCATACCTGAAAATGCATGTTATGTTGCCATCTGAATGACTGAAATACCATTTCACTATATGCTGAAACCTCTACTTTCACATTAACTTTCAGTAAAACCTTGCTCAATATAAAATCATATTACACAACACCCTTCCATAAAAATGTATGTATTTATAGATATATATAAAATATAGGAGATCACTTCAATATACCAGTTATAAGACTCTTTGTACTGTCTGGTTCACTAGTGAATCTGCAGTGTCCTGTGCTGAAGCTTCTGTTCCTGTCTGGTTGGAGTTCTGCCTGTGTCCAGCACTGCTGCTTCTGTTCTTGTCTGATAGGAGTTCTCAGCAACGTGCAGAGGTGGTGGGTTCAAAAATCAAGGTGCCAAAAACAAGTCTGGCCTCACGAGCATATGCTTAAAAGGAGCCATTAATAAAATGGTAATTTGGATTTAAGAGTAATATACATTGTATCCTCATTTGCCTTTCCCCAGTCTCCCAGAGTGCAGTACAATGTCTGTATTTCTGGGAAACCTGATTGAGAAATACGTTTTTTTACTTATTTTTAAACTTTTCAAATTGGCTTACAAATGTACTATTTATTTTCCGTACTCTGTACAGTGTAGGGCTTATTTTTGTGGTAAACTACCTCCCCACAAAATCTACTACACAATCTAGGAATCAGCCTTAACGTTACCAATTTTAGCTCTGATTCTGTATAGCGCTCTTTTTACAATAATCCCCACTTAGCGCTAAACCCGCTATGGCTCTTTTTTGGGCCGCTGATCTTCGTTTATTACTGTACCCCACTATAACACTGTTTTTTCCTTGCCAGACTCTCTTTAACGCTCCGAGCCATCTGCCATTTAAAGTGGACTGTTTAGTTAATGTTTGTTGTTTCTTTTCCTTTTTTTTTAATCCAATACAATTTTAAACATGGCTCATTTTAATTATGTGCCGGCAATATATATATCCCTTTTCTTCCCCCTAGTTTTCATTTCTTGATTAACATATTTTTGGATGTCTTCAGTAAAGAGTGTTTATGATATGGGATTACTGAAGCAATATGAAAAGAGTTGTTGTTTATCCATACTAAATATTTCCAATAGCATTTTGTTTGTATCTTTTTAAAACCATACATTGTTGTTACTAAACATCAAAAAAGATTGTTTTGTGCTTTTTCTGCATGCGTAATAGATCTTTTTACGTGCTATTCTTTCGCAAGGCATATTTGTTAAAGGGTAACATTTTGTAAAACTCTGGGAGATGTCACATGTTAGTACTTATTCCCCATTGGTACTCAAAGAATTCTCTGTCCAGTTAATCCTCAGCACATCTTGCCCATGTAGTCCTCTGCATATTTTGATATGCGAGGATGTGAAAAGTTGTATTTAATTCACTGTTGTATTTGAAATATGTAACAAACTAATAACATTACCAGCATAAAGCTTTTTTAATTTTAAATTACCAGTTCCATCTTGGATTGCTAGTTGGCCTAAAGCCTGAGTAGGAGGGTTAGCCTACTGGTATTTACTTTTCTATTTCTCTATTGTCAACTGTTTAGTCATAGTGACAGTCTTTCAAGATAATTGAATATGGGTGTAATATGCACCCACGTATCTGCTCATTCCTCCCGGCTGTATAATCCTTTCCCTGTTAGAAATAAAAAAAGTTAATATCTGTTGCCAATAAGACAACATTGAATATGACAGTTAAAAATACAGGCTGTAATTATTTTAAGCTTCCTAAAAACTATTTGGTCATTATCATGTCCTGTTCTTCATAACAGCATAATATAAAAATGATCATGAAGAATACAGCAAGATACTTTATAAATATATTGTAGCAGGAAGTAATATTACTACTTCATTATTAATTAATTAAAATTAAAATATCAGTTCATTTTCATGCAAATTTGTTTTTCTTTTCTATGGGCCTCATTCTATTATCGGCCATAAAACGTCCGCAAGGCTGCGATTCCCTGCGGGGGTTCCGTTATCTTGCAATTCAATTATACGGCCCCGCAAGGATCTCCCCTTACGGACGGCCGTATATCTTGCAACCGTCCGTAACCTCAGAAAACTTTAAACGCAAAAATAAATTCAAGACTGCACTGTACAGCTCTGTAAATGCTAGGGATCATATTGGGGGACATGAGGATTAATAGCAACCCCCTCTCAAGCTTGCACATCAGCCCAAATCCGAGTTTACATTAACTGTTTATTTTCCGTCCGCAGCGTGGGCGGGTCTGAGGTGCTCCAAGCCCTCGGGACTTTTTACATGGATTTTGGACAGAAATTAAAAAATAGTTTATTTACGGATTTGAGTGTAGGGGAATGTTGTGCTATTTTTGCTAACACCTACAATCACTTTATAGTCTCCTCAGAGTGCAGGATGGCTTTATTTCGGCTTTATATTGTGCTTAATTGGTGCTAGCGGGCCCTTTTTCCTGCAAGTAAGCTGCGGCTCGGTTTTAGCCTTGCAGAGAGGGTTCCCGGAGCAATAGAATAGCAACCGGGCTTTTCTTGCGGCCGAAACTCTTGCGGCCATTTTAGATCAAAGGCTTTCCTCCGGCACGTGGGGCCGCAAGGGATAGCAAGGCGCCGGCCGCAAGCCTGCCGGAATCCCCGGCCGGAGGGGAATAGAATAGCCGAATAGCTTGCGGCCGGTCCTTGCTGCCCCGCATCTCCTACGGCCGATAATAGAATGAGGCCCTATGAATTTAAAACATG
This sequence comes from Discoglossus pictus, assembly GCA_027410445.1. NCBI lineage: Eukaryota > Metazoa > Chordata > Amphibia > Anura > Alytidae > Discoglossus > Discoglossus pictus. The sequence continues at coordinate 378,281,341 of CM050166.1, read as the reverse complement.
CACTTTTGTGTTTATTAATAAATAGACTTCCCCGTCCCTTTAAAAAAATACTACGTGGGCTTTCAGTTCTCATATTTGGTTAAATAAAAAATGCCTTTGTAGCAAGAAAATATCATTCAGGAGAGTAAGACACAAGTTGTGGTTAGTCTGCTCACTGTTATAAAGGGTCAAGTGCTTCTATTTATTGTTAGACTATAATTAGGAATTACTATACACTAAAGAGTCATGTGATTAGACACAATCGACAACATAAGAGGACATTGTGCCCTAAAAGCCAGAGGTCAAACAGGTTGGAAACCATAAAATGGTACTAATGACTCATTTAAAAATGTCAAGAAGACAAGGTTATACATTAAATGTATAATGTCATTGTATGTGCTGTGACATTTAATTTAATATAAAGTGAGACAATAAAACAGTATGTGATTTGTCACTGTATTATACATAAGTAATAAAAAAAAAATCATTATCCTTAAAGGGACACAGCAGAGGTCCGATTATACTACAATATTAAAGCGTCAAAAAAATATAAATATTTGTATTTGGAATTTATTAAAAATGTAGTAATAGAATCCAGCTTTAAATTTACCTAATATTGTCTGTCACCGGAGTGGACCTGTTTTCATTATCTAATTATTCTCATTATTTATGAAAGGCTACCTAATTTATTTAGTTTCTCTTGGCAGGTGATCTGGGGCGTAGGAACTGGGGGGTAGATTAAATGAATAGGGGACCCAAAAGATAGCAAAATTAAACGTAATCATGCATTACCAGATTTGGTATGGAGCAGTATGTCTTTCCCATATGTATATACATAATAAGTTGGCATACAGTCATACATTATATATATATATATATATATATATATATATATATATATATATATATATAATTTTTTCTTATATTGGGGGGTGGCAACGGCATTGAGAATGTAAACAAAGAAAAAAAAACGGAAGATCCGCCCCTGCCGCCTGTTTTGGAATAGAGTTGAACATATGGTAGATTCCATAGCAGTTTAGTGGCCTATAACAAATAATAAATGAGATTGTATTACTTTTTCCAGATTCTAAAAATATGTCTCTTTTCAATTGTAATTCTTTCAAATATTATCTTGTAAATAAGGACCTCAGTTTTTAAATCTCAATCCAACATAATCATATAATAGAGGAATTACAATTGTAATTATAATAAATACATGCTTTTAAAATGTGTTCAATTTGTCCAATGGGAAAGCACTGAATACATGCTGGTGGTCCCAGAATAAAGTCTGTGATCGGATTAGTAAGCAAAATGGAAATGCACTATAAAAGAGATTTGAAAGGGGGAGGAGGGTTGCATCTATATGGGACAGCTTCACAGTAATTTTAACATATTTTTGTTTCTCAAATGTATATGTGTATATTATTTTGTACATAATCATTGCATTAAAATGTTGCAGGAGATACAGCAAACACACAATATTCAAACTCAGCATATTTTTAATATCTTGAAATAAAATAAGTCAAAATTGCAAACAAATACTACTGAGTTTGAAATAATTTGAATATATATGAATATGAACAACCTACATGGCCCAGGCAGTGTCTCGCTAAGCAATCAACTCTCTAACAATTTCTTACAAAAATCAAAGAAACAAGGAGAGGAAGATTTAAACAACATATTAAAGGACCACTGTGATCACATTGATTATCGCTATGGTGTTTTTAAAAACTAATAGGAACATATTTCACTTTTATATGCAATAATTTATTGTGAGTTTCCTCTATTACAGTCTCAGTAGGATGTGTTCTTATAAACTAATCAGCTTTACACTGATATTTCCATTTTCATTATGGAGATAGAAGCTTCCTCTTTATTTAAAATATCCTACAATGTGAGAAAGTAGATCATCATAAAAGCAAATGCCCTGTTATGACTGAATCTGCATGAAGAAGCTTAGTGAAAAAAATATAAACCAAAAAATGACAATAAGGGACAAGATTAATGTCCAGGTGTAGCCTGGGAGTTGTGGGAGGGGCCCTCTCTACCTTCATAAGCCCTTCTGGCCCCACCTCTTCCTTGCACACCTCAGTTCACTTTTGAGTCTGTGCTTGGCGGTCACCCCTTTGCGATTCCCTATAATTTTGGCTTGTCTATTTGGCTTTCTGACCCATACTCACTAAGCATCCTCCTTGACATGTCCAAGGGCTTGCATTCAGGCCCTGCATTACACAATTCAGCCCACATATACTAATCAGTGCCATTCTCTGGATCTCCCTTGTAATAAACAGAAATGGGTATGTTTTTGATTGATGAGCATGACCATATCAGCACATCTAAGCTGTGACATATAGACAAGCAGATTTAATAAGTTAATCCGGCAGGTCTATATGCCTCCAGGCTGATCCAGAAAAATATCACAATTTATTTATCTTGATTTTAAAAATGCTTCCACAATACATTAATAATGGTTTTATAAAGTTTAAGTTATTGTTTTTCATCTATGCTGAGTTTAATACAATAAATTAAGTTTATTATAAACCTTGCCAAGTCACATTTAGGTTCTGTAATGTACTATATAATTTGTTGATTTTAGACAAGTGTGCTGTCTCCATAACCATTTCTGTGACTGCATGAAAGTCTAATAATATCCTGAACACATAATAAACAGTAAGAAAGTAAAGGTGGTAATCATTTTCATACAAGACATCTTTGTAAAAATGATGGAAGGTTGCACAGAAGAACTGATTGGTTGCATTGGTTACAATATGACAGATATTGTCACATTTAGCAACTACCTTATATAAAATCTGTCAAGGACTGGACATAAAATATCAGATGCTGTCTACAAGATGTAAGAATTGCACACTTGCTTAAGGGAACTAAGCTGAGCTATTGCCACTGCAATCCGTAATGATGGATTGGTTTTACATGCTTTCAAGAAAAGTGGTCTGTTGAAAAAATAAGAAAAGCATTTTTTAACACAGATTTACTAATGTAATATTATCATACTAGCTACTTGCGTGTCAAAAATAAAGGGAATAAAATGTTAAGCCTGGCAATGCTGTTTGACACCCGATGTGAGCACCTTCAGCGATCATCGCAAGCCCCACAAGTCCTCACTTGTGTCTCATTTTCCCCCTCCTCTCCCTAATATTAAGCTGTTTTCCACCCAATATGAGCACCTTTGGCACTCATCGTAAGCCCCGCGCTCAGCGCCTTTGAGTCTCTCCCCCTGTCTACTTCCTCCCTTGTGTCTCATTTCTGCCCTCCTCTGCCTCCCTTGTGTCTAATTTCCGCCCACCTCTCCCTCCCTTGTGTCTCCTTTCCCTCCTCCTCTCCCTCCCTTGTGTCTCCTTTCCCCTCTCCTGTGCCTCCTTTCCCCCCGTCTCCTGATTCTCCTACCTCACTCCCCCCTCTCCCTCCCGTCTCTTCCCCCCTCTTCATCCCCTTTGTCTGTTCCCCCTCCTCTGTGTCTGTCCCCCCTCCCCTGTGTCTTACCCCCTCTCCCTCCCCTGTGTCTCTCCCCCCTCACCTGTGTCTCTTTCCCCCCTCTCCATCCAACTGTGTCTCTTTCCCCTCTCCCCGTGTGTCTCTTTCCCCCTCCCCTGTGTCTCTTCCCTCCCCCTCTCCCTTACCTGTGTCCGTTCCACCTCCCTCACCTTTGTCTCTTTTCACCCCTCTCCCTCCCATGTCCTCCCACATGTCTCCCCCCTTCCCTTGTGACTCTCCGCCCCTCTCTGTTGCCTGTGCCTCTTCCCTACTCTCCCTCCCCTGTGTCTCTTCCCCCCTCTTTCCCCCTTATCCACCTCCCTCCCGTCTCTTTCCCCCCCTCTCCCTCCCGTCTTTCCCCCCTCTCCATTCCCTGCGTCTCTTCCCCATCTTCCTCCCCTGCGTCTCTTCCCCCCTCCCATGTGTCTCTTCCCCCCTCCCCTGTGTGTTCCCCCTCTCCCTCCCGTGTCTCTTTCCCCCTCCACTGTGTCTCTTCCCCCTCTCCCCTTGTCTCTTCCCCCTCTCCCTCCCGTGTCTCTTTCCCCCTTCCCAGTGTCTCTTTCCCCCCTCCCACCCCTTTGTCTCCTTTCATCCCTCTCCCTCCCATGTCCTCCCATGTGTCTCTTTCCCCCCTCCCACTTCCCCAGTGCCTCTCCATCCCTCTCCATTGCCTGTGTCTCTTCCGCCCTCTCCCTCCCCTGTGTCTCTTTCCCCCCTTCCCCCTTATCCTCCTCCTCCTCCCTTTCCCCCCTTATCCTCCTCCCTTTCCCCTTATCCTCCTCCTTCCCCCTTATGCTCCTCCTTCTCCCTTCCTCTCCCTTCTTCCCCCCTTATCCTCCTCCTCCATCCTTTGCCCTTATCCACCTCCCTTTCCCCCTCTCCAATTACCTCCCTATCCCCTTTCCCCTCTCTGCTCCTAAGATCCGATGAGCTCCTGCTGCTGTTCCCTCCCCTGCACCACGTCTTCTGCCTGTAATCTACTTAGTGAGTCCCACAGTAGAGGTACTTGCTTGACAAGGGCTGCAATTGCATGACCAACATCACAAACTTGACCAAGATTTGTAAGATCCACAACTATATATGTGATCCCACTAAGCCTTTTACTGTTATGAACAGGGGTGGATAGTTCATTAGTCCAAATGTGTTACTTCAATATATAAATTTTACTTTATACTGACCCAGCCATCTATTTTAGCTGAAATTGTGATATTATATGTTTCTTTATTTTCTTATGTTTGTGTGTTTTCGTGATTACCTGTCATTTAAAATTTCAGCAGGCTTGTTCCCCTCTCCTGATTCAGTGAGCCCAGTATTTGTTGCATTGTTGTATTGTGGATTTAATTAGTCTTGCTCAAACTCGCTAGTCTTTAAAAGGACACTGTGGTTCAATTAAACAGACACTTAGAGCCAGAATTGCAAGCCCACATCTCGTGGGATACAGGCCGTATGTCTGCGTGTGTGCTGCGATTCCGGTGCTATTCAATTGAAGGAGCCCGCAAATTACGGCCCGAAAGCCAACTCTGTAAACCATGCACTCGTCCGTACCACTTCAGGGCGGGAATATCATCAATTTAGAAAGACCGTAACCACCCATTTCGAAACAGCCAATAGACAATGGGACCGCCATCATTAAGTTAGTAAAACATGGAGGTTACATATCAATAAATTAGGTTTGGGGGTCTGATATGCGATGAGACTCGCAAACCCTCAAAACACAAAATTATAAAAATGAATGCCAATACTGTTCTATTCCATATGGGTGGCCCGATGTGTATTAATTCACTGATTCCCGAGATCGATGTAACTCCGAAATGAAACATAAAAATAAATTAATTTTACTGACAATTTGTGACTCGTGGAGCCTCATTTTTGTTTTTTCGGCGGCCATTGTTTCTCTCGCTTAGGGGATTTTCATGTGTCTAAACTCGGGAATTTGGAATTAAATTGAGGTGTAACTTCACTTGCAGAGGTCCTGGGTGCCCCTCTTGCTGTGGGTAAGCTTTTTATGTATTTTTTGTGGGTATTTATTGTGTTTTTACTAATTTCACGGTTCAACCATTAAGGTCGTATTTTTGCGAGGTCTTTTTTTTTTAAGTCCAGCGACTCGCAATTGCTCCACTCATGGGGGTCAATACAGACCCCCATAAACCCATAATTAACCCTGTCACTCATGGGGGTCAAAACAGACCCCCATAAACCCATAATTAACCCTGTCACTCATCGGGGTCAATTAAGATCCCCATAAGCCCATAAATAACCCTGGCACTCATGGGGGTCAATAGAGACCCCCATAAACCCTTAATTAACCCTGTCACTAATGGGGGACAATACAGACCCCCATAAGCATTTAATTAACCCTGTCACTCATGGGGGTCAATATAGACCCCCATAAGCCCTTAATTAACCCTGTCACTCATGGGGGTCAATACAGACCCCCATACGCACTTAATTAACCCCCTCACTCATGGGGGTCAATACAGACACCCATAAACCCGTAATTCACCCTGTCACTCATGGGGGTCAATACAAACCCCATAATACATATAATTAATCCTTGCAGTCATGGGGGTCAATACAGATCCCTATAACCACACAATTAACCCCGGCACTCATGGGGGTTAATACAGACCCCCATAAAACCATAATTAACCCTGTCACTCATGGGGGTCAATAGAGACCCTCATAAGCCTCTATTTAACCCCATCAGTCCCATAAGGGTATATTATGACCCTTATGGGCCTGTTACAACCCAACCTTAACCACATAAGTGCCATGACGGTCCTCAAGGACCATCATGAGACTAAGTATAAACACTACACTACACTACACACTAACCCCCCTCTGCACTAACCTATTAACACCTACACTACCTACCTACACTACCTACCCCCTAATAACCCACCCAACACTCTAATTACAGGGGGGGGAATAAAGTCACCAAAAAAAAAATCTACATTACATAAATAAAACAACCCCCCCCCCAAAAAAAAGGCACAAAAAAAAGGAACATTACAGAAAAGAAAAAAATAAATTACAACCCCCCCCCCCCCCACTACAGAAAAAAAAACAATTACACACCTGAAAAGGAAATACATAGAATACATACAATACAAATAAAATGAAATACAATACAATACCCCCTATCTAATATACAATAAATCCTATCTATCTAAAATACATCACCCAATCTAATCTACAATACATCCTATCTATCTAATATACATCCCCCAAGGAAATACCATAGAATACATACAATACAAATACAATGACATACAATACAATACCCCCCTATCTAATATACAATAAATCCTATCTATCTAAAATACATCACCCAATCTAATATACAATACATCCTATCTATCTAATATACATCCCCCAATCTATCTAATATACAATAAATACTATCTATCTAAAATACATCCTATCTATCTAATATACATCCCCCAATCTATCTAAGATACAATACATGTATATAAAATACATCCCCCAATGTAATATACAATACATCCTATCTATATAAACTATATCCCACAATGAAATATACAATACATCCTAACTATAAAAAATACATCCCCCTATCTAACATACAATAAATGCTATCTCTATATAAAATACTCTAATTCTAAGCTAAAATAAAATAATTAAGACCACTTACCTTTGCAGATGTCCCTTCAGATCAGCAATCTAGGGAAAAAAAAAAAATTAGTGCAACATTTACAGAAAATAAATAAACATTATAAACATTCTAAATATTCTACTCACCTTTCCAGCATGTCCCCGTCCTTCTTCTTTTCTTCTCGGCGCGGCCCCTGTTAAAAAAACAAAGTACAATAAACATAATATACAGTGTACTTACCTCCCCGCTATGTCTCCGGCCTCCTCCTCTTCTGCCCCGCCCTGGATCCGCACTCGCGGGCCTCCCCGATGCTAATGAGACTCCCGGAGCCTTTTCTTGAAGAAAAAAGGGAATGGCGCCTTCTGATTAGTTGAAAACGCTGTCTATCAAATTCAGCCAATCAGAAGGCACCAATGGGTGATCCAATAAGAAAGGGATAGACCCCAAAATACCATTCTGATTGGACAATGCACCTGTCAATCTTTATTTAAACCGATCACAAGGCGCAGATGCCTTCAGCCAATCACAATGGAATACACCCCCACAGGGTGATTAGCTGGAGGCATATGTGCATTCTGATTGGTTGCACTGACAATAGCCAATCACAATGGGATACACACCCACATACTGATTGGCTGAAGGCATTTGCGCCTTCTCATTGGCTCTTGTCAATGTCAATCAGTATTACAGCTAATGAGAAGGCGCAGATGTCTTCAACCAATCACCCCGTGGGGGTGTATCCCATTGTGATTGGCTGATGGCAATAAAGCCTTCTGATTGGTTCAAATAAAGATCGACAGGTGTGTTATCCAATCAGAGTGGGATTTTGGGGTGTATCCCTTTCTCATTGACTCACACATTGGCGTCTTCTGATTGGCTGAATTTGATAGACAGCGTTTTCAGCCAATCAGAACCCGCCATTGCCAATTGTCTTCTAGAAAACTCTGTAGGAGTCTCATTAGCGTCGGGGACATCCGCGAGTGCGGATCTCTGTTATTTTTTTTTTTACTTTTTTTTATTTTACAGTACGGATTGTTCCAGGGCCCAGCCGGGCCAGAAGAGGAATAGGCCGGGACAGTGCAGTGTTTATACGTCATGAGGGTACTGGAGAACCCTGATAGCACTTACAGGGTAATGTTAGGCTTCTAACTGTCCCATGAGGGTCTTTAAATACCCTTATGGGACAAATGGGGTTAAATAGAGGCTTATGAGGGTCTGTATAGACCCCCATAAGAGACCAGATTAAAATGGTGTAATGCTTACACTTTGGGTCATGAGGGTCCTGGATGACCCTCTTGGCACTTATAGTGTTATTACATGCGTTCATTAGTATGTTAGAGGGGTCTTTATAGTTGAGGCACACAGTACACTCACATTGTGTGGCAAACAGCATTTCAACACTTTTTTTTATTGCCCCATCATTTTTGACGGGCAAGTCGCTAGTTAGTATTATAATTTGATATCAATACAAAACATAGTAGTAATGTGGGTGTTAAAAACTGAGATGCGGATATTCAGCATTGTGGGTAGTAAAATGGTTTGGATGAAGCCTGTGTAATGTAGTGATATGATAGTGAGCAGGGAGGTAACAGGGTTAAAGGGGGATACCAGGGCTCATAGGGTTAGTGTTGTGTGTTCAAGTTAGGTAGATATTTTATTAATTTGTATTGCTGATAACAATAAACGTGCATGATATCATTTTGCTGGGTTTGTTGTTGCCATACCATTTTTTTTACATATTGCCAACCATTGCATAAACGCCTGCACCAATGGACATTGCTGTTAAACTGTGCATGCCTGATTCCTAAAACACACATATTCTACTCTGATCTAGATTTGTAAAGGGATGGATAGGGGGCCTTGACATATTGTTACATTGCAAATTTTCTTGCCTCATTGAGGATCTAATTATAATTCCAGCCATTTAGTAAATCACATGGACATCAGAGTAGTGCAATAAGCCCGCTAGATAAAGGTTTATTGTTATTCATGTTATTATATTCCGTCCCATGAGTTTTTGTTTACAACCCCTTGTCCATTATTAAGACAAACTCTTCAAAGGTGCTACTGTAAATATGGAATTTTAGTGGTTGTTTTCTATGCCAATTTTGAAGGTGGCATCTCCCATAACACTGTAACATCTTTGAAATATATTTATAATAAGTATCATCTCAGGATCATATATATATATATATATATATATATATATATATATATATATATATAAATATGTATACAGTGTCTCACAAAAGTGAGTAAACCCCTCACATTTGTGTAAATATTTTATTATATCTTTTCATGTGACAACACTGAAGAAATGACACTCTGCTACAATGTAAAGTAGCAAGTGTACAGACTGTATAACAGTGTAATGTCCTCTCAAAATAACTCCACACAGCCATTAATGTCTAAACCGTTGGCAACAAAAGTGAGTACACCCCTAAGTGGAAATGTCCAAATTGGGCCCAAAGTGTCAATATTTTGTGTGGCCACCATTATTTTCCAGCACTGCCTTAACCCTCATGGGCATGGAGTTCAACAGAGCTTCACAGGTTGCCACTGGAGTCCTCTTCCACTCCTCCATGATGACATCACGGAGCTAGTGGATGTTAGAGACTTTGCACTCCCCCACCTTCCGTTTGAGGATGCCCCACAGATGCTCAATAGGGTTTAGGACTGGCGACATGCTTGGCCAGTCCATCACCTTTACCTTCAGCTTCTTTAGCAAGGCAGTGGTCGTTTTGGAGGTGTATTTGGGGTCGTTATCATGTTGGAATACTGCCCTGCGGCCCAGTCTCCGAAGGGAGGGGATCATGCTATGACTGCGCCGCCAGCACAGGCAGAAGCAGTGGCAGTGAGCATCCTCTAGATGGCACTGCTGAAATATCCCTGCCGATATCATAGCTTTAATGTTAGGGTAAAGGTTTAAGCTTGGAAATTGTATATGATTTCTGCAGCGCTTGCAAAGTGTGCACAATTTCGGCAGCTTTATCTAGCAGCTTCTTGCTGCAACTGCTGCTGCCACTGCCGGAGCATTCATAACAGGAATTATACCATTTCTGGTTTTCCCAACATCTTTGGACTTGATCTCTTCCTATCTCTGGCTGGAAAACCAACAATCAGTGTAAGTATGAGTAATGAGCCTCAAAGGAAGTCTGCCTCAAACACTACCACCGCTGGAAAAAAATATAAGGCACTCAAGGCCAAAGATAGTGTGATAACTAGTAAATGTCAACTTTGTTGATCTTTTAGTTTGAAAGCCATTAAATGTGGAATATTACAAAAGCCTTTTAATTGCAAACCAAGGTCCAGTACTATTAAGATTCAGTCCTATTCCCAGTATGATTAATGACAAAATTAGTGTGTTCTGCAAATTGCTTACCCTGAAGACAATAGATCCAAAGATCCAAGGCTAACCAGTAATTATTGGTAATTCTCTTTTATTAACATGTGATATGAATATTATTATTATTGTCCATTTTTTGTGTTGCATCAACATATAGTGCTATAGAGAGTTAACCTCTGTAAAGCACTACGGAATATGTTGGTGCATCACAAAATATGGACAATTATTATATTAATAATAAGAAAAAAATACAATATTAAACACATGGCAAGAAGTGGAAGGCCTTGTCTTTATCATCTTACGTATATAGTGCTTTTCATAAAGCACAATACAAGATTGAAAACTCGCAAACGTACAATCTAAAGGGAATAATAAAACAAAAGTTGAAGTAAATAAAAGAAAGAAACAAGGGCTTGGCAAGTAACTGAAAAGAGAGTCGAGGGTTATTGGTGATTTATGTCCTTATTAAATTGGGAGGAGGTGATAGGTGATAAACTTTTTTTTATATAAGTGCTGTAGTTATGTGGATTTATGAAACAACGGTTAATTTCTTCAGTTCTTCAGACATGCATTTATTGCATCAAAATAAGAACTGTTTGTTTTAATTTAAGCTTTTTAAGTTCCAACAGAAATAACATTATTATTATATTCTACAGAGACCGCTAAGAGATACGTATGCTAGACAAACCATATAGACCATTTATTTTCGATATCATAAGCTGACACTTTGGATCCTCTCCTCAAGGGAGTAAGCCACATCCCAATTAGGGCAGTGTGACGTCTACATAATCATAAGTAGGACATGTTTGTAGCTCTCCTGACCCACCTAGGCATCAAGAAGCTAAACAGGACTTTTTCATAATGTGTCTCTTGGAGTGCATGCTGTAGTTGTGCATGCTCTTGTTCTGTCACCAGTACTATCTATCAAAAAATAGAAACCATCACCCTGCAGAAATGTATAAACGGGATTCCCTCTCCTGTTAAAGTCACACATTTGAACCCCAGGTAAAAAGCTCATTCATATCCGCAAGATAAGTTATATCACAATCTTTCATGAAGCAACATGATTATAATTAATCATTTTGTATACTGAAACATTTTCACTATTCATATGACACTTTTAAATATATCAAAGAACATGATTATTAATATTTTTTTTCTGCAGTGATGTTTGCGAAATCTCTTGAGTTTGCAAGCAGTTGATTTTCAGCTTTGAATTCTTCCAGCCCGGCCTTAAGCATGATATACTCTGCATATACGTTGAATAAATAAGGTGACAATATATGACCTTGTCGCACACGTTTTCCGATCTTGAACCATTTTGTTGTCCCATATTTAGTTCTTACTGTGGCTTCTTGTTCCAAATACAGGTTCTTCAGAAGGCGGATGAGATGATCTGGTACTCCCATCTCTTCAAGAACTTGCCAACAAAAATGCTAAAATTAGCATAAAATTCATAATTTGTTTTGGCTAATCACAGGCAGCTAATACATTGTATCAATCTGTAAAGCCAGTTTATGCACCAAAGAATCATGGGATGTGTAGTCCTGTTTTTACCTAGGAACAGGAAGTAAAGAGGAGATCAGACATTGCTGTGTGGATCTCTGCATTGAGCGGCTGCTGGCTTGAAAGTTAGTAAAGGGTTAAAATACATACCCAAATGCAGTGTTTATATTGGTAGGTACACAGTGCCAATGTAAGCAGCTCTGTGGGTGTGGAAAACAAATTGTATTTTTAAATAAGTCTGTATGTGTTTAGAATGACTTAATATAATGTGTGTTTTTGATATAAGCAGCATGTGTTATATTTGTTGTTGTTGTTGTTTAGTTGTTCAGTCACGTCCCATTCTCTGTGACCCTATGGAGCGCAGCACACCACATACATCTCTCAGACACTGCCCCTCTGAGCTCCATCAAGTTCATGTTCATTGCTTCAGTGACCTCATATATTCATTCTGCCTTGTCCCCTTCTTCTTGTGCCTTCAATCTTTCCCAGAATTCCAGTGAACAATTTGTCTTGATTTCCTGAAGAACTGATTTATTGGATCTTCTTGCAATCCAAGGGATTCAAAGTAGTTTTTGCCAACACCACAATTCCAAGGCCTCAGTTCTACGGGCATCAGCCTTCTTTATGGTGCAGCTCTCACATCCGTATGTTACTACTGGGAATACCATACTTTTTACTATGCAGACCTTTGTTGATTTAATGTCTTTACTTTTTACTAGCTTGTCCAAGCTTGTCATAGCTTTCCTTTGCAAAAGCAAATGTATTTTCATTTCATGGCTGCAGTCACCATCTGAAGAGATCTTGGATCCTAGGAAAATAAAATCTGTCACTGCCTCCACTTCTTCCCCGTCTATTTGCCAGAAACTGAGATTACCGTTTGCCATCTTTGTCTTTTTACCATTTAGAGCAGGCTGGCTTTTGTACTCTCTTCTTTTACCCTCTCCAACAAGTCCTTTTGGTCCTTCTCACACTCAGCTATCAAAGTAGTATCATTGGCATATCTGAGGTTGTTGATATTTCTTCCACCAATATTGATTCCAGCTTTGGATTCATCCAGCCTGGCCTTATGCATGATGTACTCTGCATATAAATTGAATAACTAAGGTTATTCCAGGTGTATTTTGGTTCCCTACTTTAGCATACACTGCCATCAGCTTAGTGAATTTAGGGGATACATATAAAATATGCCTACCTCAGAGGTTCCTAAACCGTGGTCCATGAGCCTTATTTAGGCGGTCTGCAGAAATACTGATACTGAGTATGAAATCTAACCAGAAATTTGAATTAAAAATTCATTGACACATAGTGCAGAAGAGCCTAATAAACGTTAGTGTCGTAACGGTACATTCTGTACAAGGTAGAGTACAATACATTCTGATTGCTTAACAACAGGCAGAAAATCATTAAAGCACCAATGCAATAAAGCAAATGTGCTGGTAAAGTATGTGACACAATAACAACACTAGCAGATATGTAAAACAGCAAAAACTTTAAATTGCTCGGATTGTGTCATGGTGGATTCCATCTAAGACTGCTACTCTGTCTGTAGAATGGGGAAGATTATCCTATGGGGCCTTTATTTGCTATTGAGTATGCTTTTTTAAGAGAATAGCTTCAACAGAGGTTTCCTGTCCAAATCCATGGTTCCTCCCAGGTATGTAATTATATTAGGAACAGAGACAAAATGTAAAGTAAAATTGAATACGATGCTTAAAGATTATAAGCTGTTCTTGTATGTAGTCCAAGCTTTTTGGTGATATGAGGCCCACAGAGGCCGAAACGCATCTGGGGTTTGCTGTTTTTTTCCTGTTCAAGGAAGAATTGCCTGGTATTTCAGGGCTGGGTCACTCTTTGGAGTAAGACCAGACTGATACTACAGGATATTCTTCCCTGTGAAGATGCAAAAAATTCAACCGATCAACCAAGTAGTCAACAAATCCACCTCCCTTTCATATTTGTTGTTGAGTCATTAAAAAGAAAACAACCTTTACTGAACTGAACCCATTATGTGAGAAAATGGCAATGTTCAGACAATGGTTATTCTTGCTCATCTTGTTTTAAAAATAATCACTGTTATTCTAATACTTTATGTAATAATTTTAAATAATGCAATGCTAAACCCCATGTAACAGAGACAATGAGCACGCTCAAATAAACATCCTAACATAATACTAAGGAATGCATGATTTATGTCTGGGATTATATTATAGGCCAAATATAAGAAAATGTATTAGAGGAAAAGTTTCAAGATAAACAGCTATAAATTAGCTGTCATATCTGCAGATAAGATAGGAAAAAAAAAAAAAAAATGGAGCTGATGGGAAAATGTCAGGGAGATTAAATCTTGTTTTATTTGGCAATATTTATAGATGTAATGCTAAAGATATGCCAGTAAGCACAGCTATAGTTTATATATTCCATATTTTATTTTATACTGAGCAGGGCTTGCGAGGAAATGTGAATTATTCTGAGGCTATTCATTAGAAAATAGGGCTATTCATAAAAGGATATGTGAATTATTGGTAAAAAACAGTTATAGTTTGAATTTGCGCCCGATTATATACTCAATCTGGAATTAATGGATAATTTGTGAAATCACAGGGAATAATAAAAAAACATTAGGATTAGTAGGGTCAAAAATTATGAGTGGAATTAAATAGGTGTCACCAAATTGCTTATAAGCCAGTGATGCCCTCACATGATGCACAACATTATCATGTAGAGATAGCTTAGTGGCAAGTGGTACCTCTAATATGTGAGTTCAAATACCAGTTTTCCATCTTTCTTTACATTAATATCTAAATGTCTAACACTGTGTAAAATGTTTTTTTTTTCACAACTATGAATGTACAGCTTTTGTACATTTATAAAGCACTTTTAAAAAAATCACTGTATAAATGAAAAATAATGCTAATCAAATTATATATATGTATGGATTAGCCTCTATAGCTAACATTTATTTGTGTCAAAATTATATTTAAAAAACAGTTTTGTGCCTCTATTGGAGATAGGGTTGGAGGTCATTATGAACCCTCATGGGTGATAGAGTTAGAGTTTTATGGATCGTTGGGACCATTATTGACACCCATACCAACCATAGCCCACATGGGCAGGCATGGTCTATCCTGGCCCTAGATAGGGTGACTTAGTTTGCCCCTTTACCCAGCACACAAGGGAATGGGAGAAAACGGGTCCAAAAGCCACCTTGCTACTAAGAGGATCTAGGGACCCCTATTATTTTTTTTCATCAATGTCTACCCCAATGGCTGAGCTAGTGAAGGTGTCTTACAGCCTTCCAAATAGTGGATCTGACATGGCCTATAGTCTTAGGCATGTTCAGAGCTGCTGTTGAGTTATGCTAACCCGAGGTTAATTATGTTTATTCCCTTATTATTTTAACTGAGATCATTACTGAGATTATTCCATGTATCCACCACCGTTGGATGTTTGTCTTTCTGACAAACCTTTTGTCTATACTAATAATTCTCAAACTTCTCCTCAAGGACCTGAAGACAGGAACCCATGATTTTGGTTTAGCATTATGTTAACACATGCAAAACAATAAGGCCCTCATTCAATTGCTATTTTGGACAATAAGCATATAACATATTTTTTTTAAGTAAGTTTTTACTTAGTAAGCATCTATCTAAAAGCAAGGTTTTCACTAACTAAAAACTTATTTAAAAAATATATGTTATGTGCTTATTTAGAGTACTATTCAATTGGCCAAATCGCAATTGAATGAGGGCCTAAGTATTCAGCATGCTGGGGAGCCTCATGCTGGGGAGCCTCTAATTGCCTGTTGTATACTAATTACATTAACTGTGTTCGCACAATGCGTGTTAAACATACATTAGGACCCCCAAACAGGTTGTGATTTAGGTTTAACACACACTGTGTGAACACATTTAAGGTAATTAGTATCCAACAGGTCATAATGCCGCTAATTGCCTCATCTACATTCATTGTGAATCATGAACTGTCTGAAGGATGCCTGACACTACCTTAGAGCAGAGAGAGAAGGAAGGAAGTGAATAATGTACATAAAACAAACATAAACATATGTTTTGAGATATAGAAAGGGGAAAAGAGGAGCTCCAAGTGGGGCATGGGGGGCACCCAAAGCCGAATGACCTAGGGCTGCAGAAAACCTAAATATGCCCATGTATCAACCTATAAACCTCACTAGAAGGGTCAAGCTTGGAAAGGTTTCAATAAGAAAGCTGGGTATTTTAAAAGAGCCAGTAGGTAAGAATGGCCATTTGGATGACTTGAGCATGTACAACGCTAATTAATAGCATAATTTGTGTAAGTTCTTCTTGATTTAGACAAGCCATGTGAGGTAAAAGCCCCCCAAAAAAACACTAATGTGAATTCCCAGGTGTAAAAGACCAAAAAGCAAGTTTCCTGTTGGTTGATATCCCACTAGGGAACCTTCTTGCTCAACTGCACTCTTTTAATTTGCAAACTAGGTTGCAGCTGCAGACACTGAACTAGAGGATGAACGTTTATTACTTTTCCTTTTTTATATGTACAAAGTGATTTAAAACTGAATCTGAATTAGATTTTTTATTTTAATAAAATGTTTTACATTTAAAACCTTACATTGTGAAATACATGGAAAGGATGTTGTAGTGTATTCAGCTGACTCCCTCTACTAGTTGTCAATCCCAAAAACATAATCTAAAGTCCATTTTATAAATCCCATCAAGCAAGTCTGTGGTTATAAACTCCAACATAGGTAATATTCTATTTGTCTGTACACGTCAGTCTAGAAGAAGTGGTCTGTTATGTCTATCTTATAAGGAACAAGGTCACAAGGGTGCAAAGTGCTATTGTAATGTGCTGACATATTTCACATTGCATCATTCAAACATTCTGCACTTCCTCATAGGTATCTAGTTGCATTCAAAATATATGTATGCAGTAAATGTCAGACATATACACAATTCACATATAAAAAAAACACGTACAGCATAATGTCAGTGCATCACAATGAAATCCAATATTTATAGTGCGCTCTTTGAAGTACTAGAATTAATGATGAGTAAAAAATTTTTTTTAAATAAAATAGAGTAACACCAACAATATATTATCTCTTACATGTGGAATATGCAGTACTGTGGACTGCCATTGTTGGGCTTACTTTAGCTGCCTGGTAGAGGGTGCAGGGAAACAATTAAGGCTTCAATAATTTCCACAGTAAGAGCCTCATTCAATTGAGCTTTTAGAAGTTCCGGAGGCCCGTAAGTGAAGTCTCAAGCTATTTTGCTATTCAATTGGCATCTTTTTGCGTGCTCGGAACGGCTTCCGAGTTACGAGATTGAAAAAAATCACTATTCAATTGCTCAATTTCCCCAAGCCCGCAAATGAAGGAGAAAATCCTACGAGTGCTAGAGAGGACCCGCAAGGGGGTTAAACGCGTATTCGTAGCAAATAAAAAAATAATACTGCAATGTTCCAAAGAGCAGCTTCTGTCAGTGAAGTAAGATGCCCCTTTCTTTTTTAGTATGTAATGCCTGAAGTGAACTTCTAACAAACTTTTGTACTTTTTTAAAATATATCTTGAAGAGGTTGTTTTTTTTCTATACAGGATAGATAGACAGAGACAGATAGATAGACAGACAAATAGATAGATAGATAGATAGATAGATAGATAGATAGATAGATAGATAGATAGATAGATAGATCTGGGGGATTCTCTCAACCCTGCTCTCAGTTTCTTCTCTCAGTTTCCAGCAGTGAGTCACAGAGCCTCCCCCATAGAACATCTTTTTAATAAAGGGTAGTTGGGAGATGGGGAGAAGAAGAAAAAATAAGTAAACAAAGTTTGCAAAATCTTTTTTTTTTTTTAAATACATAAAAATGGAAACAAAAAAAAATAACATGCTCTGCCACATGAACTGGAGCATTGTGTGGAGATAACTGGCCCTTCAAGTACTAACCATACCACATTGGAAAGTAATATCAGTTTTACAATCAGACAGTGTTGTACTGGTAAACTAGAATGAGCCTGACATTTCTCTCTTCTCCTTCCTATCGCACGTCAGCAAGTCTTTATATGAAATCTCTTGGGTATAAGATGAGGTCGGTTATTTTGTCCTAAAACAGATGTTTGAATTTACAGATAAATGAACAGCAAATTTCACATAAATACCCTAAACCAATGAGTGTGCTGATTTGATACTTTTGTTGATTGATAAGATCCACACCACACAATTGCCATTTTGCATCATATCAGAGAGAGACAATTTTTTGTAAAAAGAAAAAGGTGCCTGAATATTCGCATAGTGTTAAATAAACCACAATAATGTCAATTTCTTGAGAATGGTATTTTTTTTAATTTGGCAGACCCAGGATACATCTCCTTTTTCTTAAATTAATGTTTAAAACAGTACAGACACACAGGGTATTGTACAAAATGGGTATGCAATAGGAGGTTCTGGGTCCAAATCAGGACCTCTGGATTATTTGATTCACACCTCCAGATCTTCATTACATTTTCTATAAACCCCTACTAAAGCTTAACGCTCCTTAAATAGTTTTCAATTAAATGGTATCCTTTCTCTATGTCAGGGAATTTACAAAGAGGGCTCTCCATGATCTGCAGCCTACCGTTGTTTATCACGCATCAGCTCTACTCAGTTCTCCATGCAATTTACTAAATAGCTGATATTATAATTAGTTATGTGATGAGCTGCAGTAATGCTTAATGCAGCACTATGTTTCCACCTCATCCACCCTTTTTCACATCTCAGAGTATCGCATGCATGTTGTAGAGGTCAGGAATGTGCAGAGCTGTCCATTGGTGCAGGCACAATTTTGATTGCTATGTTGGCAATCTGTTAATGATGTATAGGGTCCTCCATGGTACTAAGATAGTATAGTACAAGTATAGTATAACATGAAGGTTCGTAGGGATCCCCATGGTATGGGGTTAATGTTAGGTGTAAAGGAGGTCAATATAGACCCTCATGGTAAATGTTTAATTTTTGGTGCCATGTGGTTCCATAGGGACCACCTGGATGTAGATTAGATTGCCATGGGGGTCTGTAGGGACCGCAGTAATAACAAATTAATATTAAGTACCATGGGGTCCATAAGTGGTTATACTCAGAGGCCTTGATATTTTACTACTCCTGTAGTGCAGTACATTTCATGTTTAAATAAAATAATAAAACTATGTTTACCTATTTCTATATAACATAGTGTTATATATAACATCTAGCAGCATATGTTGTATTTTACTTCATTAATATTGGTTTTATTATTTTATTTAAATATAAAATATACCCCTAACGTGGGTAGTAAAAAGCAAGGTAAGTGTATACTAAATTTGGAGAACCTAGGTAGATAGAGCAGGTAACAAGTCACTAACATGCGCATAACACACCACAATCACTACAACTCATGATGAGCCGTTATGAGCTAAGTATAACATGGGAGAAGGGGCTTTAATAAATCACATGTGGGTGCTAGTAAATTCCCCCCTTTGTGTCATTCCTTTCTGTGGCCTGTCAAATGCCATTATATTAAAATATTTGTATGTGTATCCATAAAAAATCATGGACATCGGACCGTAACTTAATTTTTCTTCAATACATTTAGACCTCAATGGACCGTTTAAAAAAATATTGACTACCTACTATAAATATACAGTATATATCTCAGGTTGTATATCCATTTTCACACGATTTTAGGTTGAGATGGAAGTGACAAGCCTACACCAGAAATGCCTAGGGATAGTCAGCATCTCTCTTTAGCAATGGGCCAGTTACATTTTTCAAAGAGGGACAAAGGGGAACTGTCACCAAAAAATCCAAAACTGGTTGTACATTGTTTTAGTTATTTGTTTATGTGGGCCATTCCTCAAATATTCACTATTTTTTTGTGCAGCATTTTTATGCAAATGAACTCTTTTGAATACTAATTAGTTTCATTGATGTGTTAAATAGAATCACAATCTGCTTGTCTGTACTTGTAGTGGCCAAAATAAAGACTTATGTGAATAAGCCTATGGAGATGCACATTATCCACAAGAACAATGCCGTATTTCTCAGGAATTATTTACTGTAGAAAAAATTGTTAATACAATGTATAGCCAGTTTTTCATGCACTTTAAAATGAAAGCTACCTCCTGTTTGGGTGACAGCCAAGGTATACATTTCAAGTCATACATTTGCTATCATTCATTGAAAAGAGTATTTTATACTTGTTTGCATGGACAGTGGATGCTGTAAGTGTTAAACATTATCAGCCTTATTAAATTGTGATTCGGTAAATTTAAAAGGGCTCTATTTAAGCACATAGCATATTTTATTTACAGAAGTTTTTAGTTAGTGAAGACCTTGCTTTTGGATAACTAACTAAAAACTTCTGTAAAAAAATATGCTGCGTGCTTATATAGAGCCCTTTTAAATTTACCAAATTGCAATTTAATAAGGCTCTATATTTTCATCTCTGTTTTTAGAAAAATTCAGGAAGACCCCTAATTGTTTTAGCTGTTTCACCATCAACCACTAGAGGGAATAGCTAATTTTTCCATAGAGCTCCATGACAGGACTGGTGCAGTGCTCTGACATACACTAAATAGAGATTATTTTATTAACCCTTACCCTTAAAATGTGCTGTTTTAAATGTGAGATAACTGTCAAGATGCAAGTGCAATGTGACTACTGTGTTCCTTAGCACAAGTAAACTTGTTGGTTTAAAGGGCCACTTTTCAAGTTAAATCTGTTTTTTTAGTTCAATATAATTAAAACTTAAAGAATAAAGATGCAAACAGCAGTAAATTTGGCTTTATAAAAAAAAAAAAAGTAAATCATGGGTATTAGCAATAATGGAGGATGCTGCCGCACTCCACCCCTGCCTGTCTATATTGTCATCTGCACATTAGTATGCAGACAAACTCAATCGACTCAGATTGATTTAATTATGCAGGTCAGATAATGTGGAGCATGTGATAAATAACAAGCTTTGCTGTCCTCAGTTTCATGTGGGGTAGCGTTCTTGTTCTTGTTTATCACAGAGTTACTAATTGCACCCTCTGCATTTCGAACTAAATGCAGGGGATCGGTGGTTAAAAGGAAAGGATCATTGTAATGTAGTTCAGGATCTCAATAGAATTGAATTGCATTGGGCTCGCTCCCAATACAGAGTTCACTTAACTATAGCAAAGTGCTCCACTGCATTGCGTAATTGTCGGAATGGACTGAGGTGCATTTTAACACTCTGAATATAAGCCAAAAGTACCTATTCTCACCCAGACTCAGGAGAGGTAAAGGAATAAATCATCTTAATGAGGCGGCATATATAGGTTTAAAGGTCATTGAATGCAAATCTATTTTGCAATTTAATAGAACATATTTATATCCTGCAGGTAAAATGCATAAACATATATTTTAAAGCATATTTTTCAGATATTAATAGACAATGTTGGAAATACCACAGAGAAGGAATGCCCCACTCCCCCCACACTAAACAACAATATCAAGGGCACTACAATAATATAGGGTAGTTGTGACCCTCAGACACTTCACATGTGGCCCCCAATCTGTTCTCTGCAGTAGGAGAACATGTCATTTTCAACAATATATAGTCCTTTTTATCGCTCCTCAAATAGTATATTTTTATACTATCTTGTACTCTTAAACACTTCTTAATATCTATACCCCTATTAACATCTTATATAAATAATAAAATAATTTTCAATATGTAAAGACAGGAGTAAGATCTGTTTTGGCATCCCGTTCCATGTAACCACTAACCTCTTGGTCACCTTATCATAAACCCTTCTCATGATTACATGTTATAGCATATAGTTTTCTCTTAAATTCTGCCTCTTTTGTATTGTTATTAATGTTTATTTTGGATTTCTTCACGTAAAACATGTTTTCATACACTAAAACAAACAGTCCAACACTTAAAAACCACTAGCCTGTAATTTCTTCAGATTTCCAGGTCTCCATTCTCCGCCAAGTGGTTACAAGCTGCAGGCTGCTGTATCACTGTGTAGGTCTTTCTCCAGGTCAGTCAAACTGCAAACAATGAGTACACAAGCAGCCTTCCCATACTCCAGGTGCTCTCTGTTAACTCCTGAAGTCCTACTGAGGGAGCCAAGCTTTACAGAGTTTGAGACTCACATACACATATTGTATGACTTTGTCACATGATATATGTTGTCTTCTGGGATGCATTTTGGACAACCTTGTTCTATATCATTTGAAAGCAAATATTTTTATTAATATATCTAGATTACCTCTTTCTCTTGATATGTGGAGTAGCTGTGAATGTCTAGTAAACCAGAGGAATAAGAGTATTGCAATAAAAAGTGATACCTTTTTTATTGGACAATTCTTTTATTTAGAGTGACAAGCTTTCGAGACGCACATCTCCTTTAAATTGTTCAATGAAAAACAGTCATTGTAGTCCATTTGGAGACCATTTTACTGAAAAAGATTTCTCCATCCAAAACTGAAAATCAAAATACTCATAGGAAATTTCAAAAACATTGCGGAGAAGAAAACATTTGAAATTTAGCTGATAACATTCTTCAACAGCAAAGGACAAGACTTAACATGGGCATGAGTTTACTAGCACATTATCAACTTTTCTTGTGATCCTGCTCAATTATTTTCATGTTTGATTGTTCAATATATGTGGGTATTTATGGCATCAACTGATTTACAAGGTAATGGACGCAGAGACATATGTATTTTATTCTCTTTTCTTTGATCTCATATATAGATCCACACAATATACAAATTTGCTCTGACTAATTATTTTATTTACGATGCCTGTCTTCTGTCCCACATGGGTTTGATATTTTTCAGCATTCCTTTTCTATTCAATCTAATTCACAGATAACATCTAAACCAGTATTGCTTCTGACTTGATAAAGGGAGGTGTACCTTTCGAAAGCTTGTCACTCTAAACAAAATGTTTGTCCAATAAAAAAGTATCCCTTTACATATATGGCAATATTCTGAATATTAATTTAAGAAATATTGCATATTGTGTGTAATAATATTCTTGCTTAAAAGTTTCCAAAGTCATTTTCATTAGTTCCCACGTGTTATATCAAGTTAATTTTATTATAATTTGTCATTCAGTGAACATACCTCACAATGCCTGTTCTTGTTGTTATGTTGTTCAGTTGTGTCCATCTCTCTGTGAACCTATGGACCACAGCACAACATGCACAATCGTTATGTCTATGGTTGTGCTTATCCATAAGGATTTCTTGACAAAGATACTGGAGTGGGTGCCAATTCCTTCAACAGTGGACCTCTCTGCTATGACCTGCCCATCTTGGGTGACCCTATATAGCTCTCAGCTTCCTTGAAGAACAAAAGCCCCTTCACCATGACAAGGTAGTGATCATGAAGGAGCACAATGCCTGTACTGCAATATAAACTGATATAAAGAATTTAGCAGAATCATGATATTTGAATGTGAAGAATTATTTCGACCAGTAGATGGCTCAGTGGAGCTATGGGAGGTTGTGTGTTAAGCCACCAGGAGACTACATAGCAAAACCTCTCCATAGTAAAAGCACAGAGCTGGATCTGCTTCATCATTCAAACTAAGAATATAAACACTACAATGACGAGGACAGAGCAGGGGGTGGGACAGACCAAAGCACAGGCAAAGCATTGAGCTGACTAAGAAGCTGCTGCAGGACCAACTAAAGCTGCTGCATTTCCAGAAGGGGCTTTCCCATATTTCTATGCCTTGAAATACATCGGTACAGAGTGAATTTGAGATTTTTATATACATCACCACTGATCTTCATATCGCTCGTTATAAAAAAAAAAAGAAAACTCCTACTGTTTTAGGGAATTCTGTTTTTCCTTAGGTCATTTCTACTTTCACTTGAATTTCTTTCTTGAGTCATTTTGGAAAGTCGATTTTTAAATACGGAAAAAAAGGACAAAAATGACTCAGAGAATTTTGGCACAGATGCTGTTCAAAACATAAAACTAAACTGAAGTCTTCATCTTATTGGATCTAAAAGAAAGGTTGAAGTAATCACATTTGAGCATTTTTACTGAACAGTATTTTCATTTTCTGCTAATTTTGGGACACAAAGACTACTGCATTGATGTGTGATATGATTGAATCTCAGCCCACTCAGAAACTCAGCAAAATGAAAAAGTTGAGGAGAACTTTATCGGAGAGTTTTAGCCGGATAGGTAAGTCCAGACCATTTCTTATTCTTCCCATGCTTGCATACTTCTGCATTTCCAGATCTCAGCTGTCTTTATGAATCTCACTTCCGTTACTGAACTTTATAAAAAAAAGCTCTCTGGTATGCACTGCACAGATGTTGCTGCACAGTGGAAATGTTGGCCTTGTACATTTATTAGCATATTTGTGTCTATTAAATGTGCGTTTATGTGTGTGTGTATATATTTATATATATATATCTATATATATATATATATATACATACGCAAAAATGTGCGTGTATGTGTATATATATAAATATATATATATATATATATATATATATAGTTGAATAATCAGAGTATTGCAGTGAATAGTGATACCTTTTCTATTGGACAAACGTATTCATAATAAAGCAACGAGCTTTCGAGAGATAATGCTCTTTTGACTTGAGAAAGAGAGGTATTATCTCTTGAAAGCTCGTCGCTTTATTATGAATACGTTTGTCCAATAGAAAAGGTATAACTATTCACTGCAATACTCTGATTATTCAACTGGATTACTGGACATTCACGGCTACCTCACTCTTCATATATATATAAAGAAGGTATTGGACAAGAATGTCTAAAACATAGGTGCCAGATAGGCTGTTTCTAGGAATCTATAACTTGGAAAAAATATTTAGGGGTCAACAGTACGCATTTTAGGATCCCTGAAACTATATATGTTTATGAGTGTGTATGTGTGTATATATATATATATATATATATATATATATATATATATATATATATATATATATATATATTACACACACTTGTGTTTGTGGTATTTGATAGTATCCTTTTGCTAGTAGTTGTAGGTTTGCATACTATGGGACAGATTCATTAAACAGCTAAACTGCTAAATTAAGGCTGCTGTAGAAGTTTTTGCCATATGTAACAGCCAGTATTGAACCATCACCTTCACATTCCTTGTGAAGCTTGGTGAATCTGGGCATAAGTTTTGTGTATTACATTTTTCATATATATATATATATATATATATATATATATATATATATATATTAATTTGTATAATATACAGACCATTTAAATTAAGAATCATTTACAAATGTTGACCACTAGAATGTTGGATAATAATATGGCACTAGAATGATGGTTGGCAAAACAATGAATGATTTTAGGCTGGGTCTGTTCCAGACTATTGCAGGGATCTGCAGCTTTTTACAATTAGAGCCAAATATGAAAACCCTAGAGCAAGAGACCAAAAAAAGAGCCATTGTATAACACCATCTGTATAACTTAGATACTCTTATATGAAATAGGAAAGAAGACACATGGTCAGAATTGTATGGGTCGTGTTTAGTTTGACTTTTATTAAACAATAAAGAATTCTAACAATCACTTGAATTCGCAGGTAACAATATTTAGTTTTTTGCTAACAAATTTGGGTTTGACAGGAGACATGTTGATCTCTACTGAGCCACATTGGACTCTAAATCAATAGTTTGCTGACCCCTGCACTGCTGGATCTGCCATCCACTTTTGGATTGGCACTGCCCCTACTATATTGTAAATTACTTGACAGTACAGTATAATCAAAAGGCTTATCTAATGTGCCCATACCACTTATCTACCATACACTGGGTAAAGTAGTATTACAAATGAATGTATTGTCATTTTGTCAGTAAATAAGCTTGTCCTTAATTATTATCATTGTAAGTTATTTCTAAATTTGCTTAATCTAACAAATGTATGGGAGACTTCTCTTGAATGGCATCCAGATGAGAAACTTCCTTCACATAGACCTTTAGCACTTTACACCATTGCACAAGAAATAGGAATCTATTTGGCTGTTATATTGTCCTAAACTCTCTGGTCTACATATAAAGTAAAATAATGCTAAAACTATATTTATTTGTTAATTTTCCACAAAAAAAAACTTTATCATGATGCCACACACATCCTCTTTTGTAATTATGTACCTTCCATTACCATCTTGATTAGATTTAGGTTAACTGAGATAAAATGATGTAATATTAGTTAATTGCTTTATTGATTAATCCAGCTTTGCCCCTTGTTATTCCAGCTATTTGATAGCCTTGTGGTTTACTAATACAGATTGCTGTGCTAAACTTTTGGCATGGCCACCCACTGCTGAATAGGCCATAAATTCTTCACAGTGCATATGAGCTATTAGAGATAGTAGATCTGCATTATGGCAGATAAATCACATGGCATAAACATATTTAAATTTGTTGGTCATAGTAATGGAAATTATTAAGAAAACGAATTATTGTAAAGCGAGACATCATTTTTTTAATGCTATTATTGTCCCTTTAAAGAGAGGTACCACATATAGTATAAATTAATATTATACATAATGTAAAAAAAAATGCATTTTCCTATAGTAAACATAAGCAAACATAAGAATACAAATTTTGTATTACTCTTGATTGGTGATGATAAAACTCTTTTTAATATTACTTTATAGTTTGCTCTTTTCATTGAGACCTATTTGACTGTAAGCTCTGTAGTCCAAGGGTTGTTTTTAGTGGCACAACATGTTTTTGTACGTTCCAGAAAAAAATAATCATATTGACTGCTAGTAAATAATAGCCAGTTATTTATTATACTATTGTTTTTCGCGTGATGTGCCATTTATACGTAATATGCCAATAAATCTCAATATAATCACACACAAAAGGAGAATATTGAATTTTTCATATTGTGAAAATATAGGCCGTAGAAGCAGGAATTTAATTATAACTCAATATTTTAAAAAATCTGTCAAATTTGTTAGCTACGGATTAAACTATTTCAATGTACTACTGACAAAGTGAGGATAAAAATACCATCATGAAGTAACTAAATACAATGTCCTCTATTTTGTCTTCGATGCCAGAGCTCTGCTTGGAATGACAACGTTTGTGTAGGATTAAATGTTGCCCTTTTTTTTTATTTTTAGCACAGTAAATCAAAAGCAACTTCATTTCTGTCAACATCTCTTACTTTTTCTTGTTACTTGAGAAGGAAACCCCACTGTTTGTCTTCAGTGACCTCTAACCTCCATTTATCATCAGAAATGCCTTTCCACAGTTAATTCTGTGAATTAGGGATACCAGACAAATTAATTGCAATGGTTCATTACCTGGTGATTATTCTAAGACAAAGGATCTCTGTAATTCATATATTTAGGTTGGTGTTTATTATAGTATTAAAATTTCTGCAATATGAAGGCATTATGCTTGATAAATTAATATGCTATGTGAAAATATAATTTTTCCTCTAACAATGCAGATTTCTTGTCTTTTAGGAATTAAACACGTTTATATATATGTATATATTTTTTATTTTTATTTTTTTTAATTTTATTATCTTACTAGCTGTAGATAAAAACATGTAATATAAAATCTCATATTTTCTATTTTCTAGCTGTTTTTAAAGTCACATATTTAAAATGCTTTATAAACACTCAGAAAAAATTAGAAATTAAAAAAATAAATAATGTTCATTCAGTCAAAAAATTAAATGCTCTTTACATATTGGGAATATGACACTATCTATAAAAGAATATATATTTATATGAAACAAAACCCAGATCAGAACAGTGTGATTCAATAGTCAGAACTGATACAATAGTCAGATGGGTTAATTCACTAAGCTATCACAGCAGCCACAATGGGGTGCAAAGGGTATGATGACAATTTTCCTCATGAGAAACTGCCGTTGCAGCCTTCAGCAAAACACATCAGAGCCCCTGAATTTAACATATTCTTCCCTGTTGGTCCAGTGGTTAGGATTCTGTGCTTTGAGCACTGCAACCTGGGTTTGATTCCAGTCAGGGAACCAAGAAGTCACACCAGCTTGAAGACATGCAGGGTTGGGCCTGGTCAGTACTTGGGAGACCACATTGGAATACCAGGAGCTGTATGCTGTGGTCCACATGACCATGGATATAAAGATGTGCCTGGTGTGTTATGGTCTACGAGATTATGGAGCGTCGGACACAACTGAACAACACACAAGCAAAAAAAGTTATTTTCATATATCACAGCACTGGAGTACTGCTAATGTTGGATTTACACATATCCCTAGACAGGGGTGGACAAAAATATCTAAAACGCAGGATCCAGGAAGATTTTTTAGGAGCCAGGCAGTTTGTTTTCTAGGAGTCTGAAAGGAATCACTTCACAGAGATACATTATACTTTGGAAAAATATTTAGGAACTAGCAGTATTCGTTTTAGGCTGCCAGGAAGTTTCCAGCCTTGTCCCTAGATTCACTAAGGTTCACCAGAGATGCAATAGCAAACATCTGAATAGCCAAAATAGCTGTTTCAGTGGAATATCTATTCATAAATCTATTATTCTACTAGAACTGAAATCTCTGATTCACATCTATTTATGAGGTTTATCCAAAGTTAGCTCTAAATCACCTTCATTAATTTAAAAAATGATTTCTAGTTGCAATTAGAACACCCAATTTGCAGTCAGAGAGTCCCTTATTCATTTTATACGGTCATACATTATTTGTATTTAAAATCAATTTCTTTCTCAAGTATTTTTATATTTGTGTAAGAAATGTAATATATCCAAGTTGACCTAATAAAAAATGGTGCAGGCCTATAAACATAATTCCATAGGGCCTCATTCAATTGCGATTTTGCCAATTGAATAGGGCTCTATATAAGCACAAAGCATATTTTTTTTGCATAAGTTTTTAGTTAGTGAAGACCTTGCTTTTGGATAGAAGTTCACTAACTAAAAACTTCTGTAAACAAAATTGCTATTTGCTTATATAGAGCCCTATTCAATTGAACAAATCGCAATAGAATAAGACCCATAGTTAGTACAGTTATTCCCTGGAGTTTGGATGCAAAGGTTAAAATGAAGATTTGTGTTACACTAACAGGGCATTTTGAGACTTCAATCAAAATAGCAATGAAACTACCCAAAGTGTTCAGCTTTCTGTTTGTATGATTATCAATCTCTATTGCAGAATAGTTATAAAATATATAAGCCACAGGAGCAGAATCCAGATGGTAAGAGTCATTGGTGTTGTAATATTAATTACATTATTGTTATTCTGATTGGGTCCATTGTAGTTCTAGCTTAGATTAATCTGTTAAAGATCTGTGCTTTTTGGATACAGACTGTTCTGTACTTGCCATTCACTGACAAATATGCCAAAGAGGCAAATAGACAGTGAATAAGGAACAATCTGAATATGAATCACTAATGAATGTGTAGTGTGGAGGTAAAATAGTGCAGCAAGACAAGAACTGGTGCACAGTGTTTAGTATTTAAAGGAACATGAAACACAACAGCATTTAAAAGAGCATGTTTTAAACATTAAAAAAGTTATATTTTTAATGAAAACAGTATTAAGCAAAATTGGTTTAAATGTCATTCAAACTAACAAGGAATGCAGAGAGCATACCTTAGTCTGTTGACTCATTGGCTGACAGAGGGCAAGCCCCTGAGAGCTAGTATGTGATTAAGATTTAGAGCTCTGACACTTTTATTAAAAAAAAAGAAAAGAAAATACACTGTGACATTATCAAATACCCTCTTTTTAATGCAACAAAGAAAAGAAAAAATGCAATGTCCGATTAAGCAGGTACCTGTTTGCATATCCCTCACATGTTAGGATCCTTTCAGATTCCTTATTGTAAAAAAGTTCCTATATTTTGGATAATTTTACTTCTTGTAAAACATTTGTCTTTTGACTTGATGTGCGAGGGATCGTTGCTGCTCTCCACTGTTAGCTGTTACTCTTCTCACTTGGCTGCACAGCCCCTGCTCCTATGCTACATTATCCCAGCTCTCACTGCGCACACAATGCTCCAATTAATTAATTAGAGAATTATTGCTTTTATATAATATAGAAGGAAAGATCTAGATCTAAGACGAGTTGTACATTTTCATATCCTGTATCAAGCAAAGAGAAGCCATTGAGTCAACAAAACATCTCAAATAGGTACAGGACCCTGATTTCCTTCTCAAGTAATGACATGGGAAGGGTGCTCTAAGCCTAACAATGTTTTGCCTCTAACCATATTCCAAATGGATGCCTTTTTTTATATATATATACACAATTTTGGCAGTCTTAATAAGCAGGCCCGGATATACCACTAGGCAGAATAGGCAAGTGTTTAGGGTTTGTCTGCTTGCGGGACACCATGTTTCTACACTTAAAAATGTATTAAAACAGACTTAGAACATACCTTGTACTTTAAACATAGATCCTTGCAAGAAGTGCTATGACATTGGAATAGGAATACAACTTTCTTATTGACAAAGTTGTGCTACTGATGAAGTTAATTCCTTTTATTCTTAAAAAGGCATACTGGGAAGTGCAGTCTCAACTGCACACAAAACAACAACAACAACCTCCACAATTCTACCTGCATGGCTCTCTAGGCAGTGATCACCCAGTACGGTAATTACAAATCTCTGCCAGTGCAATAATTATGAAACAAGGTGAGTGAATGGTGAAATATTCCAGTATAGCGCAAAAATACATATTTATAATGGGTTTGTCCTTTTTTAAACGTAAACATTAGTAGCATGTACGCTTCATACTGAGATTGTGACATTGTAACAATGTTTTTTGTTTCATGTCAATTTGATTTTTACTACTGTCCAATTTCTAATTACCAGAGCACAAACTTTGACATAAAATAATATGGTATATACTATAGCACCCCCTAAATGCTTTCTGTTATTAAAATTAACAATATGTGTTTGTATGTTATATATATATATATATATATATATATATGGTTATATATATATATATATATATATATATATATATATATATATATAACCTATTAAGTGTATTGCATCTCTATGAAGGACTTCCTTCAAGGCACTTAGAAACAGTCTGACTCCTCCAATGGCCCTATTTAAATGGAAAGCCTGCAGTTTACATTATTCAGGCCATACATCTGCGGGCTTGGAATTTGCTACAGTTACAGAGCGATTCAATTGAACAAGCCCCCAAGTTACGGGCAGAAAGGCTAAACCGTAAACCATGCAATCGTAAGTAGCATTTCAGAGAATGATCATGATCAATTAAGCAATGCTGTAACTATCAATTTAGCAACAGCCAATAGCAAATGAAACCATTATCATGACATCATTAAAACATGGAGGTTAAACGTGAATCTATTAGCATTTAGAAGTCAGATATGCGATCAGACTCGCCATCCAGCAATCTACGAAATAATAAAAATGAATGAAGGAAATGTTCTAGTCCATGTGGGTTGCCTGATAAGTATTAACGCCTTGATTCCTGGGATCAATATAACATGAAAATAAATTGTAAAAAAAAAACTATTTTTGGTTGCAGATTTGCGAGCTTAAGACTGTTCAATTTGTTTTAATGTCTTTCATCGCTTTCCCACAATAGGATATCTTGTATGTTGTATTCAAACTCTAGCCCCAGTGAGGCCCTAACATATTGCTCTATAATTAAACAAATCTAGCTGTGAAGCAGGTGGGACATTAACATTGTGACGAGAGATACTCTGAGCTTGTGTGTACCATTTATTTGGCTAATTTTGAGGCATTCTTTCAAATGTATTTTTACCAAAAATGTGATTGAGTCATACAATCCACAATGTGTATATATAAATTACAGTTGAAATGTATATACACTTATCATACTCTTTTGAAGAACTAGACAAAATGCTATTGAAATATAAAAAAAAATTATATATCCTCTAGTTTATTACATTTTATATATAATTATGCTGCAATCTATCATTTTTTCATCTTCTGATCAACTTCCTGAGATAAAGGAGACTTTACATGGACAGAAATTTTCTACAAGCATAATGGGAATGTGGCAGCACAAACTGAAAATGTTGGCACGTTACAAATAAAGGATAATAATTATAACTTGATAATCATAATAATAGAAATTCTGTCAGCAAAACTATTGGTAAGATCATTAATTTACTGGGACATATCCTCCTGAGAAAGTAGAGGGCAGAATACACACAGAAGAGTAAATTGAATTCTCCAGTAATTAAAAAATGCATTAAAAATGTTAATATGTAAAGAATGTGTTTATTTATTTGCTTCTAAAACATTGTGCTCATTCTCAAGTTTAGTTGTCTAAAGTGCCTTATAGAAAACATTTGACCATGATTTTCATTTAAAAAATGGATGCCCTTTTCACTTACTGAGTAAATATGTTTCTTGTCCTGCTTAGAAAATGTACTTACGTATATGTTCTTTCTTTGTTTTGGATGTGGATAGGAGGGCAATTTTATCATTTTTCTACCCATTATGACTCATTTTCTACACTGTATTAAAACTCTCTTTTTCCAGTTAGGCCTCCAGCACATTACTCTATAATTAAGCTAATCTAGCAATGAAGCAGCTGGGACCCTAACAGTGTGATGAGAGACACTTTGAGCTTGTGTGTGCCATTTATTTGGCTAATATTGAGGAGTTCTGCATAGTGTTTCACATTACAACAAATCCCATTGAGAAACACAATCCTAAAAAGAGTGCACTCCTATAAGTAAATAATTTATACATTTGGCATTTATTTTATTTCAATGTAACGTCTATAATTGTAGTATGGTGACAATCAAAGCCTGCTAAAGACTTTATGACCCACTCTTCAATCCATAGCCATTATCAAACATGGCTTCCTTAAGGCTTATTCCTGCTGAATCACACAGATTTAATGCAAAGCCAAGGTTCGAATAAACACAGACTGAGTATCCTCTCCATGTACAGCTGTTTCAAGCCTACTGGCTATCATCAGCATGGAGCGGGATCTCAGCCTGTGTTGTGGACTTTATGAGTAGGTGGTTCACCACAACAACCAATTATAATATGGTGGGCAAAAGAGCGATAGACGCCCTCCACCGTACAGTAGTACAGAAAATAAATAGTACATCTGTGTTCACATTTGAATGTCTAAACAAGTTAAAAAACCTGCTTCCACATCAGCATTCCAAGAAAATCGGTTATTACACTGCATTCTGGGAAGCTGAACTGGGACATGCAAATGTGCCGACAAATGCCTCGTTCTTCAATCCATAGCCATTATATAGTAAATAAATAGTGTTTTTGTGTTCACATTTGAGTGTCTCAAACAAGTTAAAAAACTTGTTTCATGCCCAGAAGTCTGAGAAATACAGTTATTACACTGCATTCTGGGAACTTTGGCAGGGACATGCAAATGTCCCCACAAAGGCTTCGCTCTTGAAATCTCTACCCATTTAAAACATGGCTTCACTTAAGCATATGTTATGTGTATATAGATATATATATATATATATATATATATATATATATATATATATATATATAGTGTATATATGTATATATATATATATATATATATATATTGTACATATATATATATATATATATATATATATATATATATATACAGTGCCTTGCAAAAGTATTCACCCCCCTTGACTTTTTACCTATTTTATTACATTACAGCTTTAAGTTCAAGGTTTTGTTAATCTGAATTTCATGTGATGGATCAGAACACAATAGTCTAAGTTGGTGAAGTGAAATGAGAAAAATATATACATAAAACTATTTTTTAGAAATAGAAAATAAAAATTGGCATGTGCGTATGTATTCACCCCCTTTGTTATGAAGCCCATACAAATCTCTGGTGCAACCAATTACCTTCAGAAGTCACATAATTAGTGAAATGATGCCCACCTGTGTGCAATCTAAGTGTCACATGATCTGTCATTACATATACACACCTTTTTTGAAAGGCCCCAGAGGCTGCAACACCTAAGCAAGAGGCACCACTAACCAAACACAGCCATGAAGAGCAAGGAACTCTCCAAACAAGTAAGGGACAATGTTGTTGACAAGTACAAGTCAGGGTTAGGTTATAAAAAAAATATCCAAATCTTTGATGATCCCCAGAAGCACCATCAAATCTATCATAACCAAATGGAAATAACATGGCACAACAGCAAACCTGCCAAGAGATGGCCACCCACCAAAACTCACGGACTCGGCAAGGAGGGCATTAATCAGAGAGGCAGCACAGAGACCTAAGGTAACCCTGGAGGAGCTGCAGAGTTCCACAGCAGAGACTGGAGTATCTGTACATAGCACGACAATAAGCCTTACGCTCCATAGAGTTGGGCTTTATGGCAGAGTGGCCAGAAGAAAGCCATAACTTTCAGCAAAAAAACAAAATGGCACGTTTTGAGTTTGCAAAAAGGCATGTGGGAGACTCCCAAAATGTATGGAGGAAGGTGCTCTGCTCTGATGAGACTAAAATTGAACTTTTCGGCCATCAAAGAAAACGCTATGTCTGGTGAAAACCCAACACATCACATCACCCAAAGAACACCAGCATCTGGGACTGGGAAACTGGTCAGAGTTGAGGGAAAGATGGATGGTGCTAAATACAGGGATATTCTTGAGCAAAACCTGTACGACTCTGTGCGTGATTTGAGGCTAGGACGGAGGTTCACCTTCCAGCAGGACAATGACCACAAACACACTGCTAAAGCAACACTTGAGTGGTTTAAGGGGAAACATGTAAATGTGTTGGAATGGCCTAGTCAAAGCCCAGATCTCAATCCAATAGAAAATTTGTGGTCAGATTTAAAGATTGCTGTTCACAAGCGCAAACCATCCAACTTGAAGGAGCTGGAGCAGTTTTGCAAAGAGGAATGGACAAAAATCCCAGTGGTAAGATGTGGAAGCTCATAGAGACTTATCCAAAGCGACTTGGGGCTGTGATTGCCGCAAAAGGTGGCTCTACAAGGTATTGACTTTAGGGGGGTGAATAGTTATGCACATTGACTTTTTCTGTTATTTTGTCCTATTTGTTGTTTGCTTCACAATAATCAAAAAAAAAAAACATCTTCAAAGTTGTGGGCATGTTCTGTAAATTAAATAATGCAAATCCTCAAACAATCCATGTTAATTCCAGGTTGTGAGGCAACAAAACACGAAAAATGCCAAGGGGGTGAATATTTTTGCAAGGCACTGTATATATATATATATATATATATATATATATATATATATATATATATATATATATATATATTTAAATAAATATATATAAATAAATATATATATATATATATATATATATGTATATATATATATATATATACACATATATAATTTGGCATTGTAGTATAAACATGTCATGTGTGATTAAAACAATGTGCTTAATATTTTGCCAATACAATCATAGCAATGGGGGTTCATTCAATTTGTGCTACCACCAGATGTCTCTTCCTAAGTCAGTGCCCCAAAGGCATTGTGAGATAGGGGTGAAAAGGTTAAGTGGTTTCCACATTCCAAAATGCTGAGTCCGTAGGGCAGGGGGTTGTCATGCCCATTTTTAAACCATATCTTATATTTGAAATATAGTCTTTTACTAGAAAATAAGCAACATTTTATTTAAATTTAGAAAAATAATACAAATTCTAAATTCTAAAACAATTATGCTATTGCAGAAAGTACTATTTTGCTTTCTACTGAATAACTTGGTGAAGTGGAATGAAAATTTGGATGGACGTGAAATTTCTATATACCTAATGGGAGTGTGACATCTAAAATTGTCAATACTTTCATTCGGATGAATTAATTTGCAAGAAAACACCCTCCTGACAAAGCAATCCTGCAGCAAGGAATATTTGCATAGACAAGATTTAATGTAACGCCTGTGATTATTTATTATTTGCTTTTAAAATATGTTTCCCATTATCAAGTTTAGTTTTTTAAATATCATATTGACCACAGTGATCCTTTAAAGGCGGCACTTCTTCAGATAATGTAAGTGATTAGACCACATGCTTCTGAACCACATTCTTCTCAGGATAACATAGTCATGTCATTATTTTGCTTGGCTTGGGATATATGATATTTGCTAAAGCCAGTTATTTCTTTAATAGTTTCAATGTATTTCTCTTGTCGGAAAATTCACTAAAACAAGAGAGGAAATACCAGTGGTGTCATCAATGAAACATAACAGTATTCCCAGTAATGTAAATATTCAAGACCAGATGCCTTTTTTTCCCTTATATGGACATTAGGTGGTCCAGTGGTTTCAGCAGATTGCTGCTACTCGGGAGACCTGGGATTACCCAAATGTAACTGAGTGGTATAAATGCTGTTTCTTCTCTCATTTTACATTTGGAAAATGTAATATAAATCCAGTGCCAAGTGCTTGCTGCCAGATCCTCAGCCCTAGAGGCTGCCGTATTCACGTCTCTGGCATGCTGTGATTCTGACATGTGGGGTGTAAATTCATTATATGAATATCAGTTATGGCTTTTACACACATTTGTGCATATTTTTAACAGGCTTTTTAGCAAGTATGTTTTGTATGTTTTGAAGAGTTTTATTGTATTATTTTGTTTATAGTAATTTTAAACATAACTATGTATATGTATAGAGAAAGAAAGAACAAGAGAAAAAGAAGAGAAAATGAGAGAGAAAGAAAGAGATGTAAAAAAAGAAAGAAAGAAAAAAGAGAGAAAAGATAAAGATAAAGAGATAAAGTGAGAGACAGATAAAGAAAGAGAGAGAGAACAGTTTAATTCCTTATATGTTCCTCTATAATCTATAATTGGGACTAATGCTATGGT
The DNA here is from genome assembly GCA_027410445.1 of Discoglossus pictus. Taxonomy (NCBI): domain Eukaryota; kingdom Metazoa; phylum Chordata; class Amphibia; order Anura; family Alytidae; genus Discoglossus; species Discoglossus pictus. Next base: position 378,244,607 of record CM050166.1, on the reverse strand, counting down.
ATGTAGAGTGTTGGTTAGGGTCTTAGGGATCGGCACATGTCTTAGAACTGGCTGTTGCGAAGCGCTGCTCTAGAGCAGTTCTTGTTGGCTGGGTGCCTAAGGGGGAGAGTTATCCATCCCATCCTGTTGCTAAATGCCACATCATTTATTGATCTTATCTGCACCCAACGACTCTCTCAGATGATAAAAATTTTAAAAGTCTGTTTTTAAATAGTTATCTTTTTTAAAAAAATTGCCCACTATCAAGTAAAGTTCTTTAAGAGACCATGCAGTAAATAGGATGGTACAGTGTTCCTTGGTATATTGTAACCTAGTCAGAGGGAGAGCACATAGGGAAGAAAGGGAGGTGTATAAGTGATAGAGACACAGCAAAATAAACAAGTGCAAGGAAGAAAGAATAAAACAGGCAGAACAAGAGGCATATAGAGAAGGTCAGGACAAAAAGTAGAGTAGAGAGTAAGACAAGGAATATAGAGTCTAAGAGCATGTGGGACAGAGACAGTCAACAGGGAAAAGGAGTGATAATAAGGAAAATATAGAGAGAAATTAGATAAATGGATTACAGAGAGAGTAAGATAGCCAGCTGGAGTATGGAGGGTGAGAAGATAGCAACGGAGGGAGAGATGGCCAGAGGTTGACAAATGAAGAAAGGCTGTAACAGATTTTTTTTCTTGGTTTTTAGGCCTGTTCCTGGGCTATTTGGGGCTCTGATTCATAAAATTGCATTGGATAGACCGCATCAGCTCTAGTTTCTTAGATATCGATATGGGATAGTAGAGCCAAACATGAGCATTGGGGAAGAAAATATTGACCTCTGAGGGAATATACTGTATGTTGGTTGGAGGACAGAATGTAATGAATGAACCTTTGGTAACACAAGATAGAATCATACTGCCACCACTACATATAAAGCTAGGCCTGGTGACTCATACTGCCACCACTACATATAAAGCTAGGCCTGGTGACTCATACTGCCACCACTACATATAAAGCTAGGCCTGGTGAATCATACTGCCACCAACACATATAAAGCTAGGCCTGATGAATCATACTGCCACCACTACATATAAAGCTAGGCCTGGTGAATCATACTGCCACCACTACATGTAAAGCTAGGCCTGATGAATCATACTGCCACCAACACATACAAAGCTAGGCCTGGCGACTCATGCTGCCACCAACACATATAAAGCTAGGCCTGATAAATCATACTGCCACCAACACATATAAAGCTAGGCCTGATGAATCATACTGCCACCAACACATATAAAGCTAGGCCTGATAAATCATACTGCCACCAACACATATACAGCTAGGCCTGGTGAATCATACTGCCACCACTACATATAAAGCTAGGCCTGGTGAATCATACTGCCACCAACACATATAAAGCTAGGCCTGATGAATCATACTGCCACCACTACATATAAAGCTAGGCCTGATGAATCATACTGCCACCACTACATGTAAAGCTAGGCCTGGCGACTCATACTGCCACCAACACATATAAAGCTAGGCCTGGTGAATCATACTGCCACCAACACATATAAAGCTAGGCCTGGTGACTCATACTGCCACCAACACATATAAAGCTAGGCCTGGTGACTCATACTGCCACCAACACATATAAAGCTAGGCCTGGTGACTCATACTGCCACGACTACATATAAAGCTAGGCCTGGTGACTCATACTGCCACCACTACATATAAAGCTAGGTCTGATGAATCATACTGCCACCACTACATGTAAAGCTAGGCCTGGTGACTCATACTGCCACCACTACATGTAAAGCTAGGCCTGATGAATCATACTGCCACCAACACATATAAAGACGGTGCATTGAATACATAGCGCATAAATTACCTGGACTTACCATGGAAAAACTGAAGGCAGGAATTTCCGATGGTCCACAGTTCAGACAACTTATAAATGATCCACAATTCATAGCATCAATAAATGAAATCGAATCATGTGCCTGCTATTCATTTGTTCTTGTGAAACACTTTTGTGGAAACAAGAAGGCAGACAACTACACACCTTTAGTAGAGGATATGCTCTTTAATTTCAACAGGCTTGGCTGTAACATAAATGTTAAAGTCCATTATCTGCACAGGCACTTGGATCGCTTTCCAGAGAACCTTGGTGACTTAAGCAAAGAGCAAGGTGAAAGCTTTCACCAAGACATAAAAACAATGGAAGCCATATACCAAGGAAGATGGGATGCAAACATGATGACAGACTATTGTTGGAATCTTATGGGGGATTGTCCCGGCAGTTCCCACTCTCGAAAGACTTACAAAAGGAGCTTCTTGGGTGTCGAATGACTGAAAAGTTTGTATCATAAACCATAAAGTGGTATATGGCATATGTTCTGTATCTCAAAAGTTAGAGCTGATAGGGAACAACTGGTGCCATTTTGGAATCAGCAGGTCAAATATACCCAGAAACAGGTCTAACACATGAAGCACCAAAGTATGTGTTGACCTGTGTTATCAATAGCAGGTGGGTGGAAGTGGCTGTAGTTCATAATAAAACTGAGACAGCAGAACAGCTCATATACATAAATTGTACAGATTGTAGGTCATGTGTTCAGGCTATAGATGGCTTTTAAATAGGTAGATTTTTACATTTTTTGTAATGATTTAAAAGTTATTGAATAGTACATCCCATATATAGTTGTGGATCTTGGGATGGTGGTCACGTTTGCGATGTTGGTTGGATGTGAAGTGAGGCAAGCCATTGAAGCAAGCGGGACTTAGGCTGCAATGAGCACCAAAGGTGCTTATTGCACTCCGAGCCTCGGCAGGCGAGCAGTTGAAGCACACCGGACTTAGGCTGCAATGAGCGCCAAATGCGCTCATTGCACTGCTCGCCTCGCAAAGCGAGGCGAGCAGTTGAAGCATGCAGGACTTAGGCTGCGAGGGTCGCAACTGCGAGCGAATCGCGTAACTCTAAAAATCAGAAAAACAGCCAAATAATTTAACAAAAAACGGCTAAGTGAGGAAAAAAATGGCAGATGAAAAACGTAAAAATTCTGAAACTGGATGAAAACAAGGCTGAACAAAGGCAGGCATGTGGGACTTAGAAAATACAAAACGGCGAAGACAGTAACATTTACACCGATAACAGCAGGCACGAGGGAAATAAAACCCACGGCAGTGACCGCTCGCCATGCAAACATTCAGCAGACACACAGAGGAGAAAGACACAGGGAAGGGATAGGGGTGAGATGGTGGAAAGAGACACATGGCATTCCCAAGCACAAAACTTGCAGGTTAACGAAACCTACAGTTAGCGGCCCGTACAGTAGGCGAGCCCTGCGATGAGCGGCAAAGGTGATCAGTGCAAAGCGGGAAAGTTAAAGTACACGGAGGAGAAGCTCGCATTAAGCGCCGAAGGCGCTCAGCGCTTTGCTTGCGATGAGTGCCGAAGGTGCTCAGAGGAGCAAAAGCCTCACATTGTGTGGCAAACAGCATTGCCAGCCTTACAATTTTATTCCCGTCATTTTTGACAGGCAAGTTTCTAGTATTATATATCAAGGATGCACATCACGGCCACTGTGATCCTTAGAAAAGCTCCATCATCAACCATTACAGCCCCTATGATGGCTTGGTAGATATCCTTTAATCCTTCTATGACTGTTCTATGAGCCTTTTAAACTCTGTACCTACATATGACACAAGTGTATATATGCCCATACATATATTATATAAATGTATTCCAAAGATGCACTACAAATAGTATAGTATTCAATAAATGCATTAAATATGATAAAATATCTTGAATATTGTTACGAAAAAAGTACTTTTTCCCTATTTTATTTCAAACATTTATTTTGAAATGATCTTATTTTTTCCTCCTAAAAATAATAGCAATAAATAGGCTACATTTTTCTAGATAAAAAAGTGCTCAGGCAGGAGAGTTAAACAGATTTTAAGGGAGGATGATGAAAATTAGTTTGGCTCGAGAAGTTGCAGCTGTGCTTATAATTATATTCCTCATCAGATATTTTATTTAAAACGCGCAACACACCCAGCATTTTGTTTTCTTTTCATAAACTTACATTCTCCTTAGCAACCTACATTTTTAGAGAAAGATTGAAAAATATTTAATTTAATATTTTAACACAAATTATTGGTGTGCAGCACGAGCTACAAGTTTTTGAAAAATAATGTTTTTCTATATATTCATTACAGAAATCTTCTTCCTCTGCCAAAAACATTTAATGCATAAAAACTTAACATCACATTATTAGTATAACTTACATAAAACGGTCAATATACTTCTGGCACTGCAATATTTAGTAACAGTATTTACATAAACAAAAATACTATGCAAGTTATTACCAAAAATGTAGATAAACCTTTGTGTATGAGGGTGCAAGAGAAACTAAATAAAGAACGTCCTTGCTATTAATTAGTGATTTTCTTTGAGTCAGTTTGGTTGTTATCCCAAAATTCACTAAGCTTCTCAGAACCTGCAAAAGTGATTCACTGATGCTGACATTTTCTCATAGAAAACAGCCAGCCCAACCAACTCATAGTCCATGCAAAGCTGTGAGATGTGGGGGGATTCACTAAGCATTTTCTCACCTGAGATAAAGTGAGAAGGGCTGAGATAAGATGAACAAGACTGTGTCTTCACATAGGAGCTACAGCATAGTAAATCAAGGGATGAGGTAAGATTTGCTTAGTAAACCACCCCATGACTGAAAGAAAAGCAAGTCAGGCCAGTATTTCATTGCATGTTACACAAATATTTGGAGAAGTTGGGATAAGAGCTAATGAGATGGTAAAATGGCTAAGACTTATTTTTTATTATATTCAGCATAGGAAATAGAAGATTCTGAGTGCACTTACATGTTCCACACAGGCCAAAAACCTGTTTTCCCATAGAACCTCTCAGTAAACAGTATGCCTGCTGCAGCTAGGGATTCTGGGTAGCGCCATGCAAATGAGGCTCAAACTGTACCACCTTTTTTACCCCCGTGAGTGAGTTTCTGGCACTGCAATCTAATCTATGGTTATATTCTAAAGCCTGCCTGGGACCAAGGCCTGTCGTCCTAAACACCATGTCAAGTGGGCCTGAGGTAAAAGTAGTGATATGATGTGAGCCTCACTGCCCAGAATCCTTAGCTACTGTGGAAATACTGTTTAAGTTATTTTTGAAAACAGGTATTTTGGCCTGTCTGGCTTGTAAGTGGACATGTTTTCTATCGTTCCTGGATCTACAGAGCACGTTTTTTTAATTACCTTTTTACCCACTATAACATGTTTAGTGTCTGGTTATATTTAACATATATTTAACATACATATAAATTACATTGGAATCGTCGGTATAGAAAAACAGGCAAGCTAGAATTATGTATATGTTTTATCTCACGTATAGGTGAGTACAGCATTAATCGGATCTATCCTGTTATGGTGTCGGGACAGGTCTGCTGCTGCAGTGCAGCCTCCAATTGCTAGATGGCGCTACGGATATTTTGGAGCGCTGCTGATATGTGAGAGAAGTTCTAAGCTTGTAATGTTAGCCTAACCATTGAACTCACCCTAACCCTCACCCTAACCCTAACAGTTTACCTAAGCCTTGACTCTGATTTGGCATGGAATATCGGCAGCGCCATCTAGAGGATGCTCACTGCCACTGCTGCTGCCTTGTTCTGCGCTACCATAAGAGGATAGGATCCATTAATCTTGTTTACATCACAAACATCGGGAGCATGCATCAGAGGGCAAAGAATCCCCAATCCATCTTTGAAAACGCTGGACAAATTGCTTAAAGGACATGGAAACAATTGATTTGTTTATTTTTGTCTGAAAGTGTCTCAGTATATTTTATTTTCTCAAATAAAGGCCTCGGAGCAACAAAAAAAACCTGAATCGAACGTGCAACTGCTCTGGGGAGCTTCCTGTTTTCAGCCTTTGAGAAATAATACATTGGTATGAGTTATATTAAATCTACAGACTTATGTATATGGTACATTTCCCGTTAGTTTCAATAAAGTTTAAAAAAATATTTCAGATTTTTCATGCAAAAGAAACTATGTTTGTGTTACTTAAAACATGCTCTTTTTAAATGCATTAAAATTAAATTTGTTCCAGGTACATTTGTCTAGGATTTAAAAGACTAAGGACACACAGCAGTAGGAAAAAGCAGCGCCACAATGTGTCCCATTGCAATGTATCATAGATCAAGCTGACAAAGCAATACATCATTAAATAGATCTATTGAAATTACTTATTCATCCGGTTCCCATTATGTTCTGGCATGTAGCAATGTCAATTTGTACCTGCTGTATTTTGCCGATGGGGATTTTACGACATAATGATTGTATAAAGTCAGTCTTGGGTCTACCTCTTTTACTTATTACAGGAATGTCATGAAAATGTTGCATTAATTTTTTATTGAATCAAATGATATCTACAATTCCAATAAATAAAAAAAGAGGAATATGTTTATAATAATTTTATAATATCACTATTGGGGTTCCCTGGTGGTCCAGTGGTTAGGATTTGGTGCTTTCACTGCTGCGACCTGGGTTCAATCCTAGTCAGGACACCAAGAGGTCACACTACCCTGAAGCCGAGCAGGGTTGGGCCTGGTCAGCCCTTGAATGGGAGACCACCTAGGAATACAAGTACTTATGCTGTGGCCCACTAGAGAAGGAACTGGCAACTCACTCCATTATATCTGCCATGAATACCAAGTGGATCAGCATGACCATGGACATATAGATGTCCTGTGTGTTACGTTCCATGAGGTCATGGAGAGTTGGAACTACTGAACAACAAAAAAATACAAAAAAAACATTTCTGTTATATGTAAAGATCAGTTATGACTAATATAATATCCATCCTGTCAAAATAATATACTTTTTGAATCATACAGCTGTTCTAAGCTATATTTTCCTTAACAAGTTCCATTGTAGACCAAAAAAAAGTAACAGAGGTTTGAGTGGCAGTTATATAGTACTGCTGCATATTAGGCTGCGTGACCTATGGTTTGATGTTACTCAGGATGCCTTGTCTAATCTACCTCACTGTATGATATCACCCTCAATGTATGATATCAGCCTGACTGTATGATATCAGCCTCACTGTATGATATCAGACTCATTGTATGATATCAGCCTGACTGTATGATATCAGCCTGACTGTATGATATAAGCCTCACTGTATGATATCACCCTCACTGTATGATATCAGCCTCACTGTATGATATCACCCTCACTGTATGACATCAGCCTCACTGTATGATATCACCCTCACTGTATGATATCAGCCTGACTGTATGATATCACCCTCACTGTATGATATCAGCCTCATTGTATGATATCACCCTCACTGTATGATATCAGCCTCACTGTATGATATCAGACTCATTGTATGATATCAGCCTGACTGTATGATATCAGACTCACTGTATGATATCACCCTCACTGTATGATATCAGCCTCACTGTATGATATCACCCTCACTGTATGATATCAGACTCATTGTATGATATCAGCCTGACTGTATGATATCAGCCTCACTGTATGATATCACCCTCACTGTATGATATCAGCCTGACTGTATGATATCACCCTCACTGTATGATATCAGCCTGACTGTATGATATCACCCTCACTGTATGATCTCAGACTCATTGTATGATATCAGCCTGACTGTATGATATCACCCTCACTGTATGATATCAGACTCATTGTATGATATTAGCCTCACTGTATGATATCAGCCTGACTGTATGATATCAGCCTCACTGTATGATATCAGCCTCACTTTATGATATCAGGCTCATTGTATGATATCAGCCTGACTGTATGATATCAACCTCGCTGTATGATATCACCCTCACTGTATGATATCAGACTCATTGTATGATATCAGCCTGACTGTATGATATCAGCCTCACTGTATGATATCACCCTCACTGCATGATATCAGCCTCACTGTATGATATCCGCCTGACTGTATGATATCAGCCTGACTGTATGATATCACCCTCACTGTATGATATCAGCCTCACTGTATGATATCCGCCTGACTGTATGATATCAGCCTGACTGTATGATATCACCCTCACTGTATGATATCAGCCTCACTGTATGATATCAGCCTGACTGTATGATATCACCCTCACTGTATGATATCAGCCTCACTGTATGATATCAGCCTGACTGTATGATATCCGCCTGACTGTATGATATCAGCCTCACTGTATGATATCAGCCTGACTGTATGGTATCCGCCTGACTGTATGATATCAGCCTCACTGTATGATATCAGCCTGACTGTATGATATCCGCCTGACTGTATGATATCAGCCTCACTGTATGATATCCGCCTGACTGTATGATATCAGCCTCACTGTATGATATCAGCCTGACTGTATGATATCAGCCTCACTGTATGATATCAGCCTGACTGTATGATATCAGCCTCACTGTTCACAGAAGGACAGACCAGTTCCAAAATAACGGGCCAGATACTTTGGAAAGTGAAAGAAGATACCTGATATTCCTAGATTCTGTAAGGTGTCCACATCTGATGTACAATAAAACCCTACGGGAGATCATAATCTTTTTTTGTGCTTTTACAGAGAAAACAGAAAATATCCAGTACAACATGTGTCTGACTCCATTCAGAAGGAAAGACCAGTTTTGAAATTCTAGGATATGCTGTTCTTTGCAGGAAACAGAAGCCAGACATGTTCAAGCTATTAGGCATTCATTAGTGAGGAGATTTTAATTTCTAAAGGCACACAGCCTTATTAAATTGTGATTCGGTAAATTTAAAAGGGCTCTAATAAAGCACAGAGCATATTTTATTTACAGAAGTTTTTAGTTAGTGAACTTCTATCCAAAAGCAAGGTCTTCACTAACTAAATTGAAACACCCAAACTGATGATTATTGAGATTATTAATTTGAAGCATGGTCTGTACAATATTCTATAAATAAGTGTGCACTCATGCCTAATCGCATGATCCTATGGTATGGTACCCGCTTGGTACAATGCTAAGTAAGTTTAAGTTTGCTTGGAAGGACAGGTAATCTTCCATTCCATAAGAAACACAGCAGATACCAGAAGACATTTCCAGCTTCTTTAGTTTTGGTGGTCAGGTGCCAAGGCACACAGAGCAGGGGGCCATCTCAAACATGTGGATATATTTACACCTTACAGTGAGAATGTGCACTCATGTATCCTATAGTTGAACTGTTTTATTCCTGCATAGGAGATGTTGCCTATCATTTCAGGGCTTGTCTGTGCTTTTAGGTGGAGTTGCACTGATATAAAACACTACATGATATTTTGTTTTCTAATAGCACACATATGATACTGTATTCTCATTTACAGTGCAAAAATACATGCTATTGAACATTGCCCATTTTCACATGTGCATTTCTTTAGCATTATGTGGCCAAAAAAGACAAAACAAAAGCCAGCATGATAGCCATCTACATTTTATTGCAATAATTTAGGGTTGGCAGGCAAACAAAACATCTCCCCTATAACAATTATATTTCTGTGTCTCGCATTCTCTACTATCAGCATTTGATAAGTTTCTATTAACTGGGCATTTTTCATAAATCGTATTTTATATTTGCTTCTTCATTTTTATATAATGACATGGAAAGATGCACATTAGAGGAGTAAACCGAAGAAACTTAAACAATTAAATTAATGTCTCAAATTTGCAAAAGCTGACTTTTGCTTCGAACATATTTTTATTTTCCTACATCCGCAGCATTTATTGACTCCATGGAAAGTCATTTTCAAAATTGTTTCTTTGTTTGATTTTCACTAGGTTTGTACAAATATAGGGTAAGGACCTGAGGAAATGCTAGGTTCATTGAACTTAGTGAACTTCGGTCTATCTACTAATACAAAATGCAGGAAAACAAGGGCAGTAATTCATAAGAATAAAAGTTAAATTAAAGATGATGGGTGAATAAAAAGCCATTTATAGCATTTTGTCTGATTGGTTTTGTATTTCTGTTAATAGAGGAAACAGGTTCACATTAAAGACAACGTGGGCCTCATTCTAATGTGATTTGGCCAATTGAATAGGGCTCTATATAAGCACATAGCATATTTTTTTACAGAAGTTTTTAGTTAGTGAACTTCTATCCAAAAGCAAGGTCTTCACTAACTAAAAACTTCTGTAAAAAAAATATGCTATGTGCTTATATAGAGCCCTATTCAATTGGCCAAATCGGATTTGAATGAAGCCCCATGTAATGCTTCTTATACTCCATGGAATAAGAAAACAAAAATACTTTGGAGATGTTTTAAACTCATACTAAGGTGGCAAACAGTTAAGTCAGGTTCAAATATGTCCCCATCCTATTTTAAGTAGATCCTATGGGTTAAATTCAATTGCCCAATTCGTAAATTTACACACTTAAAATCACTCTTAATATTGCTACATATTTGGCAAACATTACTTATTGGCACTAATGAGTCCGTAAGTCATTAGAATGCATATAAACAATTATTTAAACAAAAACACCTGAAGCCAAATATATGAGTTTAAGACATTTGCAAGTAGCTAATTGAATAAGGCTATATGTGTTTTATGATGTATAAGCTTACAATATGAAGAAAACATTACAATTACAAGTCCCTTTTTATTTCCAATTTCTGATATTTGTATTGCTATTGTTAAACGTGCTAAAATTACCCTATATTTAACATGGTCATATAACCTAATTTGCTTCATTAAGGATTATTATTGCTAACGACAGCAAAAAATCATGAAAAATGTCAAATCTTTAGACAATTACGAGCAATGAAAAGGATATTGTATGATTCAACACTGTTAGCCTTAGTCCTTGGTAATGTTAATTAAATGATGTGTTTATTTTTATAAGCATGTAAGTCAAGAGGGCATAACTGTTTAATAGCACACAACAAATATTATTACTTACATCCTTAGTCAGAGATATACAGCCTTATTAAATTGTAATTTGGCCAATTGAATAGGGCTCTATATAAGCACAGAGCATACTTTTTTTTACAGAAATCTTTAGTTAGCGAACTTCTATCCAAAAGCAAGGTCTTCACTAACTAAAAACTTCTGTAAAAAAAATATATGCTTTGTGCTTGTATAGAGCCCTATTCAATTGTCCGAATCGCAATTTAATAAGGCTGATAGTGTATATAAACAGTTTTTTTTGTTAAGTATTTATAATAATGAATTTATGTTCACCATTACTTAAAAGACTATTCAGGGAGATTTACTAAGCATCTCAAGTGGCTGAGATGAGGTGAGAAGGGCTGGGATCTCACATGTTTCCCATTGTATATTGTGCATAGTAAATACAGGGATGTACGTCTGAGACACTTGAGATGCTTAGTAAATCAACCCAATATCAGATGATAGTTCTGTTGTTATGGTGGGGAGTGAATAATTAATTGTAGAAATGATTGTATGTAAAATAGCACTAAACTCACAGCTAGTGGCAATTCACATGATAACTTATATTAGACTTATACATGTGCATTGTATTATAATATAAATTGCAGGTATAATGCTTTTTTCCAAGTTAATATGCTTTTCTTCCAGCATTTTTATTATGAGCTTGGAATAAACTTAGAATATAGCTTCTATTATCATACAGCTCGTGTGTTGAATGGCGTATGCTTATAGTAAATATGTATAGACCCATCATTTGCATTATAATGTAATGCTGATATAATGTTATTTTCTCAAAAATACAAGTATATAGTATACGTTGCCCCATAACAGTTAAATCTGAGCTAAGTGCATTTCCATGATTGTTCCACATGATAAAAATAAATATATATATACATTTGTTTCAATGCTAGAAAGATGGACATTGATTCAATTTTCATAAAAATTAGAAACAGAATGAGACAATCTGGGTACATACCAATGTAAAACAACAAGAAACTACAAGGTTTTTGTTTTCAACGAAAATATTTGTAAACACACTAAGTCCAAGAATTTCCAAATAATTAAATTGAATCAAATTTCAATACCTATGTTTCTGTGAGCCATTGTCTTATGTGCCAAACTACTTTTTGTTATAGTATATTGTAAATAAAGAACAAATAATATGTATACATTACATCATCTTCATATTACTACCTCTTTATATTAGAGGGGTGCTTAATGCAGCACAGTTTGGACCACATCACTGTAAAAATGTCCTAAAAGCATGCTGAAATACATTTCAAAATTTTGAAATACATGCATTTTGCACTGAGAAATCAAATCAAATAAAATCTGTGTTTTCATGTATAACAGACTGCACACATACTACTGAATTACTGCAACCAATCAGGTTGCATGGATGTGTGTCCCATTCAAGTCAATGGTAAGATTTATGTTAGACTCCATATATTTCCAGTTCGAAGGGAAAAGACTTGTAATAGCTTTACTTATTTATTTTTTTCTCATGGCAGACATTTCAGGTTTCTGCTCTCTTTCCTTTTAGAAATTGAGCAATGCAGAGCAGTGCTCTGCTCTGGAGGTGCTACATGTGATCAAAACAAAAAAAGAAAATAACCATTAACAATTATGTATAGGCATGGAATGCTGGACTCACCTAAAACAGGTTAGCTATGGGTTAATTGACAAGTGCAGTGTAAACTGAGGCCAGGGGAAAGCTGCTATCAATCATAGCCTTCCACATTAGATAATTACATAACGCATGCTACACTCAGCAATCTGTTATTACTCATGCAACAGCCAGTGGACAGAATAGACGTGTATGTAGACATACATTTAAAACTTTAGATTATTTAGCTGTTATTAGTGTAATTAAAAAAAGTATATCACTTTAACATACAATGTTGTTCTCTTTCACACCATGAAGAACACATACAGTGAGGTAAATGGCACTTTAAATAGAACTAACATCTAAACAATTGCATGATTGGTAACAACCTATATATCTTATAATTATACATGCATTTTGGTTATAGTCGATCATATGAACAAAAAATAAATAAACATTTTGGTTCCTTGGTGATTATTGACATATTGCCAACCATTGTAGGTTTTTCAACTGGCATGGCATGTATACCAACAGACAATGCTTTGTATGCCTGACCCCTAAAACATACATGTACTACTCCGATCACAATGTGAAAAGAGGTGGGGAGGGAGTGTATACACTGTGCTGCAGTGGGCTTTACTGGGGGTCATAGCAGACCTAATTATTATACCTGACTAGCAGTAGTGTGCAATGAGCCACTCATAGCTAGTCCTATTAATACCCCCCACCCCCAATGTGGAAAGACAACTTTTAAAAAATAGAAAAAAATACTGACATGCCTCAAACTAAAATTAAATATGGTAAAAAGTGATGTGAGAGGTCTCACCTATATCATTTTTCTATTGTTAAGAATTAGTAACCATAACAGTGGAAAGTGAACTGGAGTGTATGGAGTTACTGATTAGAAAACATCAATATTTGCTCCAAGTTACCAAAATGCTGAAATATTTAAGAACTGACAGGCCTAACAATGAATGATATATTATGAAAACGCTGCAGTCTCAACCTGGGATATCATTTCTGCCAGTGAGATTGAAATGAAGGTCACAGTTGCAGTTATTCCAGGCTGTGAATTCTCGGTTACAGAACAAATATTCCCACTCAGCATTTTTTTCATTCAGCTATTCCCACTGAGGAAGTGGCCGGGGTTGAACTGTTGCTGGAGCTAAAGGGCTTAGTAAAGAGTCTCTTGATATGTGATAACATTTGTTGGACTGTAAACAAGCGTGGACGGCTTCCAGAACCGCAGCCAGGCTATTTGGCACCTATGGTCAAGTGAATAAACTATGCCAGGAACGAATACAAAATACTGGCAGATCATTTTTTTTTTATGTGACATACAGATTTCAGTGACACAATTCAAGTTAAAAAGCAATTAACACCAACAAGGGATAAATATAAAACCATTGGCAATGAGCATTATAACTCATGTACACATAGACACAATACAGAAGATAATATATATTGCAGTCAAATAAATAGCTAACAAATAAATAAAACATACAAGTTCACTCACTGAAAAAGCTGGAGGGGCTTTGTTACCCTCTGTCTCACTGCTATACCCATAATGCAAAGCATGTGCTTGTTGGTTCTTATCTGCCATTGTAGGTTTCTGTTTTTGTATTATTTTCCATTAACACTTTTAGACTCAAGAATACTATGTCCAAGAATCAGGGCAAGATACAAGAAAATCATGTCAAGGAGAGCCGTGCTAAATGCATTAGTCTAGTTTCCTAAGGGTTGAACTACATACCTACACATCAGGGGCGGAGCTAGTGAATGGAGGGCCCCGGTGCAAAAAATCTAATCCCCCCCCAAGCCCAGGCAACGGTGGTCCAAATATTTGTTTACATTGGCCCTCCATGCCCCACCCTGGTGCCAACATTAATATATAAATACATATCTATCTATATCTATCTATCTTTCTATCTATATATCTATATATACACATATTTTTGTCATAGCCACCCCAACTCCCTTCCCTCTCTTCCTCCCGCACTCACCTCTCCTCCATCTCTCTCCCTCTTTTTCTCTCCCTCTCTCTCCTTCTCCCTCTCCCCTCTCTCCCCCCTCTCCCTTTCTCTCCCCCTTCTCCTTCTCTCTCCCCCTCTCCTTCTCTTTTCTCCTGTCCACTTATCCCCCTCTCTCCCCCTATCCTTCCCTCTCCCCCTATCTCCCCCTCTCTGCTTCTCTCTTCACCCCTCTCTCACATTCTCTTTCCCCCTTTCTCCTTCCTTTCCCCCTCTCTCTTTTTCTCTCAAACTCCCCTTCTCTTTCCCCCTCTCTCCTTCTCACTCTCTCCCCCTCCTTCTCTCTCTCCCTGCCTCCTTCTCTCTCTCCCCCTCCTTCTCTCTCTCCCCTCTCCTCCTCCTTCTCTATCTCCCCTCTCATTCTCTCCTCCTCTCTCTTACCCCTTCTCTCTCTCTCCCTCTCCCCTCTGTCCTTCTCTCTCACGTCTTCTCTCTCACCCTCTCTTCTTCTCTCTCACCTTCTCCTCCCCCCTCTCTCCCTCCCCCTCGCTCCTTCTCTCTCCCTCTCTCTCATCCTCTCCTTCTCTTTTCTCTCCCCTCTCTCTCACCCCATTACCTCTTTCACACTCTCCTTCTTTATCCCCTCCCTCCTTCTCTCTCCCCCATCCTTCTCTCACCCCTCCCTCCTTCTCTTTCACCCCTCTCTCCTTCTCCCACCCGCTCGTTCTCTCCCCCTCCTTCTCTCTCACCACTCTCTCATTCTCTCCCCCCCCTCATTCTCTTTCACCCCCTCTCTCCTTCCCCCCTCTCCTTCTCCCCCTCCTTCTCTCTCACCCCTCTCTCCTCTCTCATCCCCCCGCCATCTATCACTTACCTGCATACTCCATTCCCTGATTCCTGCAGCTGAGCCTCACTTGGAGCCTGACCCTCTCACTCATTCCCTTCCCATGCTCTGCCTCTCTCTCCCTCTCTCTCACTCATTCCCTTCCCATACTCTCCCGCTCTCTCCCTTCTCTCTTTTCCACCCTCTCCCTTGCCTGACTCCTTCCCATATTCTCCCTCTCTCTCCCTTCCCACACTCTCCCTCTCTCTCATTCCTTCCTTGCCCATACTCTCCCTTCCCTCACTCCTTCCCATACTCTCCCTTCCCTCACTTCTTTCCATCCTCTCCCTCTCTCTCTCCCTTCCCTCACTCCTTCCCACACTCTCCCTCTCTCTCACTCCTTCCCATACTCTCCCTCTCTCTCCCTTCTCTCACTCCTTTCCACCCTCTCCCTTGCCTGCCTCTCTCGCGTTCTCTCTCTCACGTTGTTTAGACCCTTTTTTTCAGGGACTCCTGATTGACCGGCAACTACAGGGAGGTGCTGGATAACGGGGAGTTTATTGAATTGAAGATTAATAAAACAAACATACTGCATAACATGTTTTAGTATCACCGTTTGATAAACATTTTTTATTTTACAAAGAACATAACCAGGCAGGGGGAAGTATTGTTTCCCCCACATGAAATAGTGCACTTGAGATGCTTAGTAAATTTCCGACCATGTGTTGGAGAAAAGAGATTGGTATGAAATACTAAAACTTGATCTCATGTACCAATGAGATAATTCCCTCTCCCTTTCATCTATACTCACCCTCTGCAGTTCAATAGAAAAATACACCCCCTCAAGCTGTTTGCTAGAATATCGTGCTGAATACAGACAACATGGAAAAGCAAAGTCTGATAAAATTAAGAACAAACATAGTTTTTGTTGATTTATGCAGCTACTGATTTTAGTTTATTACATACTTAACACATGTGATTTTCTTTCTAAACTACAATTCTTCTTTCAATAGAAGCATAAAAATAATTAAATGGTCTGCTGACACTGCATTTATGTTCAAATTGCTCACAAAGGTGTTCACAATTTTGCATTTACAAGTAATCTTAAATAAAATATAATTCTCATATACTTACCTGTACGTGGCTCTCCAGGACTAAACTTACCTTCCCCTGGTATAGAGGAAACTTTAAATACGATGTCATTGAAAGTCTGCTATCAGTGTTTTCTTATTTGATTTACATTCTAAAGAAGGGGGCAATAGCACGATGCTGCTACAGTGCAGATATTCTCTTGTCTTCTGTAAAAGGTCAGGATAGAGGAGGAGGAAAAAACAATGCTGTGATGAACTGTAAATGGTAATTGCGAATACACGAAAGTTTCATGTGTTGTATGCAAGTATAGTCTTCAAATATTATAATAAGAATATTTTTTTAACTATATTCACCATTCTCCATATGATCAGTTAAAAGCCCAGATAAACATTTTTTTCAGCTTATATTATAATAGAACTTATACTTATGGCAGTAGACATTCACCCTCATTCTATTAGTGAAGCTAGTAGAAGTTTTGAGCTAGAGTAGGACAATTCCCTAGTGAATAATGTGAAAAGGATTTAGACTTTCACAGGTAATGGGGGACATAGCCTAGGCAATACAGAGCAGGCTGCAATGATGCAAAACTGGCATAAAGTGATAAGAAGCTTAGTGAATAAACCCCAATGTTCATTATAATTATTTCCAGCGATCATGTAGTTCCCTACAACATTCTCTGTTTGTAAGGTATGGCTTTTTATGTACAGTATAACCGTAAATATGCACATTAAAACTTTAACAAGTATGCCACCAAGATATTTGCAATAGTTGCAGTGTTGTTAAAATTTGAATTACACGTCAGAACTGTTTTTCATCAACATTGACAAAAAGATCACAGGGCTGTCAGAATTGTCACAGTGTTACTAACACATCGGACTCATATCTGGCCTCCTGACATTATGCTTGCCTTGCGCTTTTTTGTTTAATTGCATTAAATGTTTGTGTTATTACTTGGACTAATTCGCATTTTACAGTACGGAAGTTACAGTGCAAAAGAGCAGAAAATGCAATTATACAATCTATTTATCTAGGTCGTGAGTTGCATGCCTTTAAAACTGCAAGTATCTTGTTCCTAGTTGCGATAAAAATAACTGGAATTACCAAAACAAACTGATATATTGCTGACACTAGGTTATGTATATACTTCTACTCTATAAATATAAAGCTTAGGCCCAGGAAATAACTTCATTTGCAAAGGAAAAAAATGGACCCACGCTGCATCTTATATAAATAGTTTGAGAACTAAGAGGTGAAATCTAAATCTAACTTTTGTTGAAATTAAATAAACGTACAGTGCCTTGCAAAAGTATTCACCCCCTTGGCATTTTTCGTGTTTTGTTGCCTCACAACATGGATTGTTTGAGGATTTGCATCATTTAATTAACAGAAAATGCCCACAACTTTAAAGATGTTTTTTTTTTTTTGATTATTGTGAAGCAAACAACAAATAGAACAAAATAACAGAAAAAGTCAATGTGCATAACTATTCACCCTCCTAAAGTCAATACTTTGTAGAGCCACCTTTTGCGGCAATCACAGCTCCAAGTCGCTTTGGATAAGTCTCTATGAGCTTGCCACATCTTACCACTGGGATGTTTGCCCTTTCCTCCTTGCAAAACTGCTCCAGCTCCTTCAAATTGGATGGTTTGCGCTTGTGAACAGCAATCTTTAAGTCTGACCACAGATTTTCTATTGGATTGAGGTCTGGGCTTTGACTAGGCCATTCCAACACATTTACATGTTTCCCCTTAAACCACTCAAGTGTTGCTTTAACAGTGTGTTTTGGGTCATTGTTCTGCTGGAAGGTGAACCTCCGTCCTAGCCTCAAATCACGCACGGAGTGGTACAGGTTTTGCTCAAGAATATCCCTGTATTTAGCACCATCCATCTTTCCCTCAACTCTGAACAGTTTCCCAGTCCTGGCTGCTGAAAAACATCTCCACAGCATGATGCTGCCAACACCATGTTTCACTGTGGGGATGGTGTTCTTTGGGTGATGTGATGTGTTGGGTTTGCGCCAGTCATAGCGGTTTCTTTGATGGCCGAAAAGTTAAATTTTAGTCTCATCAGACCAGAGCACCTTCCTCCATTCATTTTGGGAGTCTCCCACATGCCTTTTTGCAAACTCAAAACGTGCCATTTTGTTTTTTGCTGAAAGTAATGGCTTTCTTCTAGCCACTCTGCCATAAAGCCCAACTCTATGGAGCGTACGGCTTATTGTCGTCCTATGTACAGACACTCCAGTCTCTACTGTAGAACTCTGCAGCTCCTCCAAGGTTACCTTAGGTCTATGTGCTGCATTTCACTAATTATGTGACTTCTGAAGGTAATTGGTTGCACCAGAGCTTTTTATGGGCTTCATAACAAAGGGGGTGAATACATGCAAACAAGCACATTTTTTCTAAAAGTTTTCTATTTCTAAAAAATGTTTTATGTATATATTTTTCTCATTTCACTTCACCAACTTAGACTATTGTGTTCTGATCCATCACATAAAATTCAGATTAACAAAATATTGAACTTAAGGCTGTAATGTAAAAAAATGGGTAAAAAGTCAACGGGGTGAATACAGGACAGGTTATCACATAATTATTAAGAAGAATTAGAACATTACTAGGACTTACCATTCCAAAACTTCAGAAGCAAAAAAATGGAAAACAAACATTCTCACATTTGAAGAAGTTAAGAGAAAAATTCAATACATTTACACAATGAGTATGATTTCAGAGTACGGTAACTAGATGAAAATTATTTTTAAAAATGTCCTGTATGGACATTTTGACTCTAAAATAAGACTGGAAATAAAAAAAGAGAAAAATAAAACCCCACGACCGATCTGCATTAAGAAGAACTTCCACAAAATTTCCTATCCCCCCTTTCCTACCCTGCCTTTTTTTCATATATTATTAATGGTTTGTTTTTGTGTAATATTAAACCTTTAGGGTTAATCAAAATCGACAAGGAAAGACTAAAAAGAAAAAAAAAAGAAAAAGAAAGAAAAGGTTTAAGATACATGGAGAAGTTTATTATACCATAACACATTTACAATGTTATATTCGATTCTATGTACCTTCCTTGTATTTCAATAAAAAAATATTTAAATAAAAAAATAATTAAAACACATACTTATTAAACCTAATCATAAAAGTATAATAATAGGGAAGAGAATGAGAGATAGATGGAGGTTTTAAAATGAGCAAGGTGAGGTAGAAAGAGTAACAGTTAGAGTAAGGATAAAGTGGGGTTGAGAGATGAAAAAGGAATAATGCGGGGACATATGAAAGAGAGAGAGGAAGTATAGGGGTGAAAAGGATGGAAAGAGGTGAAAAGGAGTAAATTATCAGAAATAGTTTAGAAGCAAAAGAATTGGTAATGTTAGATTAGGTATAGTGATTTAAACAAAATACAAAAGAACGGGATAGAGACAAATTAAAGAGGGAGGCCTCTTGTCTTCAGTACCTTGATTTCTGTTCCTTTGGTCCCAACCTCATTTGCCCTCTTCTGGGAAATAATTTTTTGAAAATTCTTATATAACAACCATTCCTGCTAATTTGCTATAGATGTATGTAGAGGTAGCTTAATCTTAGTCTTTTCAAACACTCATACCAGCTGAGATATATTTTAGTATAGACTGTAGAACTTGCTTCATCCAATGAACTCTTTGACCTGTTGTTCAATCTGAAATAATTGTGTTGAAGCTGGTGAGCAATCCAGAACCTTAAGATTTGTCTATTTGACTGCTATCTAGAACATCCTGCATACGAACAGCAAAAGTATCTGGGGTGGATTTTACCAAAAAGGAACAAGTCTAAAGACCAGGGTACCAAGAAACTAAGGATTTATAGTAAAATAAAGGTGGAAAGGAGCAGAAGGGATATCTTTCCATATTTGTTGATGATAGCAAGTGGGATTCTATCTCCAAAAAAGTATGGAATAATATTATTTCTGTACTTCTTGTCATTGTTCACATGTTGGATGTTTCTATTCTAAGAGTGAGAGGTGAAATGTGGTAAAGTGGAGACTTTTCAAGGCTAAGATATATTTGCCCTAACATAACCACAATTTTAGAAATGTCTAGCCTTGGAACCAACAACTACAAGACAAAAGAGTAAAACCTAACAATATGGTTAGATTCTCCAGGTACATACAAGGTAGAAAAATGCCTGGGAATCACTCCAAATGTACAAATTAAATAGAGTATTTGATTGTGGTTGTAATAAATATAAATTCCATTTTAATGTAGCCACAATCAGATACTCTGTTTTGTTTATTCGGATTGCACTGCAGGTTCTTTCCAGATTTGGTCATCACTAATATCTGATTGACTGTGGAAGTAACCAAGGACAATATTTATCAAGCAGCTTATTGGAATACGTCATCCATTACAACAGGCAATACACTACCCAATACACAAAACAGTATGTATCGAATTTTGAATGCATCTAGACACCATTCAATACGATAGAACACAGGAGCATCCAATTCAACAGCACAAGGGGGGCGAACAGCCTGAAAATTACTGTTGATAAATCAACAATGATATTCTTGAACAATAGCTCTAATTATTTTCTTAAGCTACTGTAATTAAATAGAGCAATGCATATACGTTGGAAATAATGGGTAAAATAATCATTTAAAAC
This sequence comes from Discoglossus pictus, assembly GCA_027410445.1. NCBI lineage: Eukaryota > Metazoa > Chordata > Amphibia > Anura > Alytidae > Discoglossus > Discoglossus pictus. The sequence goes on along the minus strand of CM050166.1, from coordinate 378,223,551 downwards.
GTAAAAAAAAGTTATAATAATAATACTAATAATCACATTAATAATAATTTAATTAATAGTGATAAAAAATGAAATAATAACAATAATAATATAATACATAAAACTAATTAACATTTATATTAATAGATATTATCATTATTAATAATAATACTTTGGTAATAATATAGGAATAACACAATACCATTATATAATAACATAAAAACATAATAATTTATATAAGAATATATTAAAATATATAATAAATGTATTATTATTATTGTTGTTATTAACTTTCTACAACTATTCAATCACTATAGATATATATAAAATAGCATACATTTGTACATATAAGTAACATGACCATTTTGTATACAATAGGCCTCCCATTGAAAACCATTACTAGATACACTATGTATTGTAAACCTATCACATACGCCATCCATTACAACATGCAATACTTAAATACAAATTTGTTTGCTATTGATAATTTATATTTGCTAATTTTGCTGATTTCAGTTCTGAATGCTAGTGGCATATTGAGGTGAATTGAGGAGAATCAATACATAAAAAGCATTCACCCTTTGATAAATATTGGCCTAAGTATCAACATAAAGTAAATAAGATTAAGAGCAGCATTTCTTTGGTATGAAGATCCTCCTAGCAAAGACGTAAGACGTAATGTGTATATGTATCAGCCAGGCTTGGTACTAAGCAAAAGTTGAGTGAAATTATTTACCTAATCATAACTTTGACATTTTCTGTGTGATAATTTAAATTGTTTACATGATTGTAGTTGTATACTATATTTGTTCACCTCTATGTTGAATTAAATTGAGATTCACTCAAGGTAGGAGGCTTGGATAAATGTCACCTTAGTACATCTGGTTCATTTTTTGCTCTGCTACAAAACCTGAGTGTTGAACAAGAAATGAGGTACACACCTGTGACCAGTCATGACCCATGCATGATCCATTTAGGCTAGGTGATAAATAAAAGACACGACAACTGAAATTGGGAGAACAACGGGCCACAGCTTTATTATAACAATTGTAAACAACAACACTTAACTTTATTTACATGAACTATTTTAACGTTTTAACCGGGGGAGGAGCCCGGCCACGGACAGTGACCTCACGCTTTGAGCCCTGCCCAAAGCCCCAATGCTTATCTTAAGCACGCCCTGTGAGGTAGGGGCAATGCCCACTTAGGCCTGTTTCCCGGGCAACTCACCTCCCACCACGGAGCACGCGAGGGACGCCTCCCAAGACTGAGATCCCCCCCTGCTGGACATCAAAGCCAAAGCCCGTAAAACGCTCTCCCTAAATTCTAGCATCATTAACTCCAGCCCCATTTCTGTAAGGTGAACCTTGTCCTTACCGAAAAAATCATCGGCACCGGCAGGCTCGAACTCCTTATAACGTATTGCGACAAACCCCAACTTTCTAACGAAACTCGCGAGCTGCTGGTTGATCTTCTGTCTTGCTTTATCCAGGCAGACCAGGTCGCGCGCGTTACGCCAAGATCTTCTTTTTTTCATCTCGGACCAGATAAGAAACGTGCCTGGGAACTTCTTCATCCATTTTTCGACGTCTCTTTTCATGACTTTCAAACTTTCGTCTCATGGGTACCGTTCCCAGATCGTTCCCGCCGGCATGAATTAGAATAACGCTGGGCTGACCGTAACGCTTCGCGTATGTGTCCAACAGTCCGTCCAACTGCGCCCATCGCAGACCTCGAATACCGCACCACCGAACGTGCAAGTCCGTAACAGGAAAGCCCAGTTGTGTATTTTCTTCGGTAACTGCAGCTAACCTGTGGGCCCAGTACACATACGAATGGCCAACAATCCACAATTGCTTCTGTATTCCTGAAAGCAACAACCATTACACCACTGCACTTGGCCTTACATAAGAACGAAAACGCTCCAATTCCCATCTACCGATGCGTTTTACTGCGGCGTCGGGCAAACCCAGCCTGGCTGCCTCCGTGGCTGCCCCGATGCGGAACGAGTGTGTACCGAATTCCGACTGCTTAAAACCGAGCCGCTGCAATGCACTTTTCAACACTTTTTTGAATTGGTACTGTGACAGTGCCGTTCCATCGGCGTGTACCAGCAGCGAACACCGTCCCACCGGTCTCTGCGTAAGGTACTCCTCTACACAAGCATATGGGCAACACTCCGTGCCAACCTGATGCAGAACCACCTCTCTTCCTTTTCCCACTTGGTCGGTCTTTGACCTCCGTAACCAAATTACTACCGTACCTTCCTTCAGGCAGGTATCTACTACTTGCAGTCCCCCCGAACCGTGTCTACTGTTCGCGACTAACTCCCCTATCCTAAACGCTCCGAAGAACGCCAGGGTAAAAGCCGTTCAGAAAAGCAGAGATTCAAAGGAGTTTCTGCAAACCACCACCAATACCTAAGCCAGTCTCAGTAACAACGAAAAGGTAATCGGCCGCCTGTTATCCGGCCTGCGTACACCGTTAAACATTCCGCGCACCACCTTGCGCACTAGGAACTCCTTTGTAAGGTCCCTCTGCGCAGCAAGCTTAAACATAAAAGCCAGCGCCATGACCTGTCTCCCTACTACGGCTCTTGTTTCGCCTTGCTCGGCGCACCGCAGCAGGTACCAAAGCAGGATCCCTATGGTCTTATCTTCCGTAGTGGCGTCACCGGCCGCTGCCACTAGGCCATCCCATTTGCCCACACGCGTCTGTATGCGGTCCATGTTGCCGGGGGCAACAGACTGTCTTACGAGTCTCGTCACCTGGCAGCTCCAAGCTCCCAGAGTTCCGCGGGAATGCATTCCCCTAGGGCGTTCGCCTGAGGGGCCAATGCCCTGAAACGATCCTCCTGAAACCGAGAAAGGGCATAAGCAATTCTGTTCTCTACCACTGGGACATGTCTCGCCTGAAACCATATGTTCAGGCGAGGACAGCATAGTACAAGATAACGGAGTAATCTTATCATATGGTATGGATGTAGCCGTGATATTGTTCACGGCCTCCACCACCCCTATCTTATCCGAGTGGAATATGACTCGCCTGTCCCTGAAAGTCATACCCCATATGTGTACTGCCACCACTATGGGGAATAACTCGAGGAATGTAAGTTTCTTTGTTAAACCTGCTACTTCCCATTCCTCCGGCCACACCGCGGAGCACCATCTCCCTTGGAGATATGCCCCGCAGCCAACCGGTCCAGATCCATCTGTGTAAAGATCTAGCTCTGCGTTGGTGGCGCCCTTTTTTTGAAGAAGCGCCCGCCCAATACAGTCTGCGAGGAAAACTGACCATACCCTGGCGTCATCCCGCATCACCCTGGAGACTTTTATGAAGTGGTGCGGTTTCGCAATACCTATAGTAGTGAGTGACATCCTTCTGCAGAATATCCTCCCCATGGGGATAATTCTACATGCGAAATTCAACTTTCCCAAGATAGAGTGCAACCGTCGCAGGGTCACCCTCCGTGCGCCCTGCAGCGCACTGAGCTCCGCTCGCATGTCCACCACCTTTTCCAAGGGAAGACTGCACTCCATTTTCGTACAGTCAATCCGAATCCCTAGGAAAGTCAACTGATCCGTAGGGCCCTCCATTTTGTCTTGGGCCAAGGGTACCCCGAAATCTTGACAGATTCCGGTGAAAACCTCCAGCATGAAACGACAAGCGTCGTTCCCAGCTGGACCGACAAACAGGAAATCATCTAGGTAATGCGTAATGCTCCTGTACCCTGTTTCCCGGCTCACAACCCATTGTAAGAATTTGCTGAAAGCCTCGAAGTAAGCACATGATATTGAGCATCCCATGGGTAAACATAGGTTGACGAAATAGCTGCCGTCGACGAAACATCCTAACAGCCGGTGGCTCGACGGGTGGACCGGCATCAACCTGAATGCTGCTTCAATGTCCACCTTCGCCATGTGCGCCCCGGTGTCCGCCCGCCTTACCAGTTCAACCGCCCGGTCGAACGATTCATAAGACACAGTAGCCTGGTCTTTTTATATACCGTCGTTCACCGAACGGCCTCTGGGATAGGAAAGGTGTTGTATTAACCTAAATTGACCCTTCTCCTTCTTGGGGACCACCCCAAGCGGAGATACGATAAAATCCTGAATAGGAGGGGATGCAAATGGCCTCACCATCCTACCCAATTTGACCTCGTTGATAACTTTGGCTTGAGCTACCCCTGGGAATTCCCTGGCTGACCGCAAGTTCTGGACCAAGAGACCCTGAATATCAATGCCGCACGGAATCCTTCCCGGAAGCCTTCTTCCAGGAGGCGCGCGGCTTTGGCGTTACCCTCCAATTTACCGTAGCGTTTTAGCCACGGCAGCACGTCTTTTGCTCTACCACATCTGGCCAAGGGATGCTCTCCCCGCAGTTCGAACATGCGTGTTTGAACATGCAGTTCAGGGCCCATCTACAGACCCCTTCATTATATGCGAAGCAGGTCTTAGGACCGGCTCCTGCGGTGTGGGTGGGGCCCTTTGCTCTACCGGCCCCGCTCCGAAAGGGCGGCGTGACTCTCATCGGTGTCATAATGTTCAACCAGTATGCCACCGCTTTGTCACTCCATGCCATGGTTGGCCTTGAGGCCAAGTACTGGCAAAATTCCTCGTCGTAACACCACCAGGCCGTGCCTCCATAGACTTTGTGGGCATTGCGAATTTCGTCTATGTAAACGAATAATCCCGAACTCTGTTCGGGGTGTCGCTCACACAATATGCAGGCCCAGATGGAGAATGCTTGCAGCCATGTATCGAAAGTCCTAGGTAACCTCCCGAAGGACCTCCGCCGATCATCTCCCTCCCTGAGGCCCCTCTCGGACATTTCCAGTTGTCTAGACATGGGGAGAAGGGAGAACAATTCTATGAACTCCCTCCTCCAGATCTTTTCTTTAACCTCTTGGGTAATATGTGCACCTAAGTTATCCAAAGAGCACAAGACTATCGGTCTCATGGCTGCGTCGGTAACCCCTGCGTTGGTACTGCCAGCTACTGCAACAGGAGCGCCTACCTGCTTGGATGCGATGTTACCTATTGCCTCGGTCGGAGCTGAATGCGCTGTCGCTACAATGGCAGATGGCTGGGGCCACGCACTCTTCGCTAGCCCGCCTATCCAAGAGCCCATCTCTTGCTCACTGACCGTAATGTTGTGCGCAGCTAAAAGGGTCTTTAACGACCCAAAAAACCCAGCCTTTGTGTGCGAGGGTTCTCTATCACCCTTCTCTGCTGCGCAACTCAACATTGTGCGTTCACCTGCTTCCAGAAGCCTTGGAGTGGAAACAGCCAACGGAGTATCCCTGCGTCTCTCCTGACGCTCCGGGGACTCTGACCATCTGGCCCTCCTCGGGCTCCTTCTCTATGATCCTGTGCAGGCACAGCTGCACCGACATGATCTCCTGCTTCTTGATCTGGATCTCCTTCTGGACCTATGGGTGCAAGAGGAACAGTCACTAGCTCTCCGCGACCTGCATGCCCGAGCCCATACCGTCCTCTCCTCCTCTGAGGAGTGGCCCTGTTCACCTATGCCTGCACGGCTGGAGTAAGCTAGCAACGCCTCTGTCGCCCCCCGTAGGGGTTCCTTTGAGACTGGCTGTTGGGTCTTAGACCCCTGTTGCTGTGGCCTAACCCTGTCGCCCTCAGTCTCACTTCTGTTACGTCTTAGTGGGGTGTGAGCGTTCTTAGCTCGAGTGGGGCGTGCCGGCCTCGCCACTGCCGCTGTTACTGGCATGTCATCGATTATGACCATGCTGTCCTGGCTATTCATCTCGCTGATCACTACGTCTCTTCTCTCTCTCGTTGTCACCATGTTCCGCTCACCGCCTAATGGGCATCCCTGTAAAGTACCAGAAGCATTGTTATTACGGGAAATCCTAGGGACCACCTGGTCGGCGCCATGACGGTCTGTAGGAGCTTTATTAGGGCTTCGGCTTTTTTCTTACCCCCTGCACCCCCTCTACGGGGTGTTAACGGGGTGTTTCTTGACCTTTGTCGCGGCCTTGGGCCTTTAGGCAAAATGACCGGTGGTGGCCGGAGTTCTAGGCCCTCACCTTCACCGCCCGTGGACCTGGCGCTCACCTGTCTGAGGGGTATGGGGTCCTGGACGCCCTGACCCATAGCCCCCCCCCCCCCTCTCTCATGGCTCTGTTCACTGATGGACAGGGTTCTGCTAGCCCTACAGTTGTGGGACGGGAATAAGTTTCCCTGGCACCGCCAATATTGACTAGGCCACCAGCCACCGCAGGCTGATCCTGTTCAATGTGCTGCGGGCCAAGCGCAGAAGGCATGGGAGGTCCCAGCCTGTCCTGCACCCACCTGACTCCTTGGCTTAGGGCCCGGGTCCTAACTTCAGCCAGTAAAGCCTCTAAGCCTTCTGGATCCATATTCTAGCTGGCAGGGAGACACACAGGGGGAAAAACAACAGGCAGCAGCACCAGACACAGACACACACAGACACACACGCAGCACAAGCAAAGACACAAAAAACACACAAAACGGAGGGGAGAAAAACACAAAACACGCACAAGTTTAGCCTCAATAGTGTTGCCCCTTATGTGCTGGTAAGCTGGGGATCGATTCTCAGTATTTAACCATCCTACTTTCACTCAAATGCTGCAGGACCTCAGACCTCCGTCCGTTTCAGTCGGGAGACTGCGCTGCTGTGAAACGCAGCGAAACGCGGACGACCGACACGCCCCCGACGCAGCTAATTGGCTGACGAACCTCACAGGCTCCGCTGGGTCACGCGACGCTACGTGCTGACCCAGGAAGCCTGTGCAGCCGCCGCGTCATACAATACCTAGTGGAGTGCCCTGTAGGATGGTGCAAACTCACAATGCAATATCTGGACTTTTGGCCAACTTGTGTCTTTACAATGGAAAACTTTTCTGTAGCATATCAACCTGACAATGTCCTAAGGACATGTCTGACATTTTTTCTCTCCATTGGTTTAGGAAAAGTTACCAGTAAAATTACCTACTTTTAAAGTGCATATGAGTTACTGTAGCCAAAGTAAATTCAACCCTCATTTGTACATCTTAGAGTTGCTGAGGAAGCTTTTTAATTCCAGCTTGTACACTGTAATGTGCATTGTATCATTTATTCATCCAACATACTAAACAATAAAATCAGGATCCCTAAGTGAAAGTTAATGTAGATTTTGATCAATACATTTTAAGAGCCATTCATATTAGATTGATATAATAGCAAAACAAGTTCACGGTCCAAATATACTTTTAGACATATCGTCCAGAAAGCCACATGATTCTTCATGTAAATCATAGTTTAATCAGAGTGCATAAAAGACAACAGGGTTAGTTTGACTTGTATCTCTCTAGTCCTCTGTGTTTCTCAGAATAAGTAGCACTGTTCACCAAGCAATGTCAAGTGGATTTCTGAATGGTTTGAAAGACGTCTTGACATCAGACACAGATCGCTAATAGTCTGTAACAGAGGAATGTCAGGGAATTTAGACTTTTTTTTAATCAAATTGGTAGTTTGCAACTAATTTAATTTAATATGAGCATCATGGTAAGTCATATAATGTATTTTAATTAATTTAACACAATAAAATATACATGTCAAAAAGGAGTCTTATCAAAATGTCTTGCAAATGCTGAATGCCTCAAATAAATGCACTATTATGCTCTTTCTTGTACTGGGTTGACAACTTGCACCTTTAGCCCCACTTACATTTCACAATTAAAGACTCTGTAATTGTACTACAAGTGGTGAGATACAACTCTTCTCCACCACTTTTGTGAATCTTGGACAGAGAGCGGAGAAACTTGAAAATTCCAGCGAGGAAAGCTGTATCTTGTGTTTGTTTGTTCAATTATCCCCCAGTGGGGATCTTTACTTGATGACCTTGGCAGCCTTTTCTGTTGTGATGCCTATTACAGAATTGTTATATTGTATATTAAAACAGATATTATGTTATGATAGAAATAGTAGGTCTAATAGTATGCTGTATGTTAAAACACAATCTAAAATAAATTGTATTTTAAAATAACCATATTGGTAATGGACAAACTGTTTTAGAAGTAAAAAATAAACACAACCTTTACATTTTTCACTTTTATATGCAATTATTCTTTACTTAAAGTTTTCCATCTTCTTGAATTTTATTGAACCTGCTTCTGGCAAATTCTGTCTCAAGAGGCTGTGTCCTTGTAAACTAATTAGCTTTGCATTCCAGGTACAGAGAGCACTGTTAGTAGTTACTGCCACATTCCTACTATGCAGATTCCTCTTTATTCTGAGGGCCTCATTCAATTGCGATTTGGCCAATTGAATAGGGCCATATATAAGCACACAGCATATTTTTTTACAGAAGTTTTTAGTTAGTGAACTTCTATCCAAAAGCAAGGTCTTCACTAACTAAAACCTTCTGTAATAAAAATATGCTCTGTGCTTATATTGAGCCCTATTCAATTGGCCAAATCACAATTGAATGATGCCCTGAGTCTACTCCCACCTCAGGAAATAGGCCACTAGAATTTAAAATGGTAGATTCCTCAGCACCACAATTACATAAAGAGAAATAAATTAAAGCATGTATTATTATTTTTTACATTTTAACAACATGTTTTCAGTGAACACTTTCAAAAGAGTATATTTTAAATTTTGTCCACATGGTCCTTTAACTTAGAAATAATCTTGGACTCATGATTTCCACTGTAATGAATTCTCTGTTAATTTGGAATAATTGTCCTTGGATTAAAAAAAAATGCTTAATTCCTCCTAAATGTATTGTACCTGAAACAGAGAAAATTAATCCACAGTTTAGTGTAAATTAAGTACTTTGTTAAGTTAATATGCAAATAATTGTAAATATAATAGATCATATATTAACCTATAGCATTAATCCCATGATTATGATTTAATGCACATGGAGTAGGGACTTTCATAACAGTTCAAAAACAGTGTTTAGTAGAGGAAGACCAATCACGTACATACAGGTACAAAGAAATTATATATTTCAGTCAAACTGAGATGATAGCACCTTTTGCATATTGTCTGCTTTTTGAAGTATGCTGTATCTTTATAGAGAAAGACAGTTTCATTGGAAAATATGCAAAAAAAGATAGAGATTTTTTTTCACACGAAAAGTCTTCAGTTATTTGCATATTTATGGAATAGCTCTTGTATACAACCTGTGCAGTTTCTTAATAACACCGTCAAATTGTTAGTTTAAATATGAATATTGGCACTTTTATCCATTTTTATATTACTTTCAGAAATATCAAAACAGTGTCTTGGATTCAGTATATTGGATTATAACTGAATGTTTCCTTTTCTTTTACAGCTCTGAAAAAAGATGAAAACACAATTGATGAGGTAAGTAATAATGCATGGTACACTTAAGTGCTTAAACAGCTTATCATGAGTTATTAAGCACTTAACATATCCTGTGTCATAATGGTGATTCTAAACATTTGCTATTTCAACAAATAGATGATAAAATATGCAGTTTTATCCAATTTTTTTCCACTTCATGTGTGGATGGACATTTTGTTCATTTGTAAGCTAGGAGCAAAATATATAATATGTTCATGTGACTTGTAGTGATGCATCCAATGATGTTTCTTGATGTTTGATATCCATAGAAGATTGTTGTGAATGCAACAAACGGAGAAGCAACATGTTTGTATACTGTAGTGTAAGATAAAGTAAACTGAACACAAATATTTGCCTTTAAGCATTTAAGACAGCAGGTTTTAAGTATCGCATATGGTATTTGATAAACTTATACACACTAAAAATCTAAATCACTCTTAATATTGCTACATATTCTGCAAATATTACATATTGGCACTAATGAATTCTTAAATCAATAGAATGCATATAAACATTTATAATAAAAAAAATACCGGAAGCCAAATTTATGAGTTCAAGGCATTTGCAAGTAACTAATTGAATAAGACGTGGTGCTTTAGGGGCACTGGATAAATCACCATGTCTGATTGGCAGCATCTGCCATACCCAAATAAGAATTTGTCAGAGAGAGATCCTGGCATTGCTAAAGAGCTGCAATTCCACAGTAATATAATTAATATTTTATTTGTAGTCTTTGAAGCAAGCATTTTGTATTGCTAATAAAACTATAAAGGTTAAAGATTGCTCTTTAAAAAGCATATTAGCAAATATGTGAATTACCAGAAAGAGAAATTAACAGCCATTAAGAAGCGCAGGGGCTGCTAGGGTTAAATGGCAGTTGCTAAGATTGCAATGGCAATTCTCCTATAGAAAACAGCAATTGTAGCCTCAGTGAACCACTTAGTGGCCCTGCTCTTAAATGTGTTTTGGTCCTTATGTATAGTTAGTACAGAAGTGCTTTTAAAAGGTATCAGGTATAAATGACTTTGTTGTGTGAGTCCTTGTTTACAGCCTCTACTCAAGCTAAGAAAATATTTCATGTAAAAAAATATATAAAACTGTAAGCATAGCAATATATTGTAGTATTATTTAATATATTTCAAATATAATAAATTGAATCAATTTGTGCAGATGTAATATTCTAAATTGAGCTGGATATTATTTTATCAGAATTTTCATAAAACTATTTCTCTGTGTACATATACTAAGCTGTTTATATAAATACACATCTATGTTTTATATATATACTAAATGTACAATAGTGTTATCTTTCTATGACCACACACTTACGTGTATTTATGTCTTCCTTGAGACACCCTCCTATAGCTTTCTCCTTACTAAACCCAATGCATTGTATTCTTCAGCTAAATATGTAATGCATTGGCTATTAAGAATAAACCTTTAGATTTAGAAAATTAGTGTGTTCTTCATTCCCACTACATTATAAACCCTTAAAGGCAATTTATTTTTCTGGTTAGTCGGATTTTATAGAGTTTCTAATACATACAGTGCAGATAGGGTCTGTATAAACAATTCAATCTTACTTCAATAGTTTATGCAATGTACAGTTAATAGTGTTTTGGTATGTTGTTACCCCCTTGTTGGATGCATCTAAGTTTGAACCAATATAAATCTCCTGTCGATCAAAAAAGATGACAGTCATACTTCATACTGAAGGTATTGACCAATGATCTTCAAAGAATATGGGTGGATTTACTAGGCATCTTCTCATTTGAGATGAGAAGATTAGTAAATTCCTTTCATGATTATTGATAATGTTGAAACAGGTAAACACCAACTATATAGCCATTGTTTCACTTAGATTGTGTTATACACTAAGGGTGAGCAAGGTGATAAGAGAAAAAAACAAAACAAAGATGAAGTGCCAAGGGTGAAGTGTGGACTATTCAATTGTGCTGCTATGGTAAAATTGGATAAACAGACAACAAAGCATCATGGAGAGGTCTGAGAATATGAAAGGAAACGTAGGACGTTGGCAGAGAGAAACATAAAAATGACAAAGGCAGATAGAGAAGAATAGTGAGAATTTAGGAGAGTTAATAATTTCAGGCAAAAGAATTGCAAAACTTGTGACCCAAGTGGCATGAGATGAAAAGTTTGCTCACTATTGGGTCATAAACCATATGTCTTAATATTGTCGCATAAAGTGGAGAGCATTGCTATTGCCATACACATTTTTTTATTTTTTATTTAACATACACATAAAAAATACACCTCTTTAGTCCTGGGAGGCAGGCCTAAAGGGGTTTACATATATAGCTCAATAGAGGCCAGTTTATGGCTAGACTATGTTGGCGCATTACAAATAAAGGACATGCTAAAAATAATAGACAGTACTTTTTATTGACTGGATAATTGCCAAATATGTTTTTACTTTATAATTAAAACATATTAAAAAATTGCTATAATTTTTGTATTATTTATTCCAGTATTGTGTTCTCCTTTGACATTCGGATGCAAGTTATGTTAAATGTCATTTGCCATTTTGATTAAAAAAGCAGTAATAATGACAGACTATTCTACAAAAATGTGTTTGGGATCACAAATGGAATTTGTGCAAACCATATTACACCAGAGTTAAACAGTGTTAGCTTCTGGGTATACAAATGAAGGATATAATAGCTTACATAAAAAATTTCAGCTTTGCCCCATATACTATTTTCTGCATCTGCCTGGCTCAGTTCAAAAATCTGAATTGTAATCACTACAGAAGGGATTTAATAGATTCATTTGGGAAGATAAAAATCCTAGCGTAAACAGCCAAATTATATTTCTGCACAAGTCTGAAGGAGGCTCTTCAGTGCCAAATCTATGGAGATATTTTGTAGCGGCACAATTTGCGCAGGTTTCAGTCTGAAAAGGAATACATCCCAAGGTGGGTTCAGATAGAGAGGGATTCTATTTTGGATCAAAATATATACTTTTTGTTGTGGATATCCAATCACCCTAAATCAAATAGGGACATTAAAAATGTGTATGTTAAACATTTCATTTCATTATGGAACAAATACAAATAAATTGTCAATGGTGATCCAAAATAAAGATGTTAAACCCAGTAGAAGTAAGCAGAATTTTCAGTGGTAAATCCAACAAGGATTATTAAGGATTATATATATTTTTAAAGAAGGTAAAATGCTGGAAAGGGCTGATTTATAAAGTAATCAAAATATGCCAAGTAGGGAAATATTTAGGTTTTTACAGATTAAATTCTATACAACACTCAGTTTGCAACTTCTGTGCAGAAGAACATGTCTTAGGTGTCTAGATGCTAAGGGAATCATTTCAGACATCTATTTTAATATTGTGCAGAGACACTCATCTAACAGGATGACATTTATAGAATCTTGGGATTGAGTTGGATTCTGACAATTGGTCAGATACCTTTGAGGCAGCATGTAAGGCCAGTAGGAATGCTTCTTTGATGGAGACATCATTAAAATACCTAGAATAGAATGTATCTAACATCCTCTAGACTTAATAAAATTAAAACAAATGTTTTACCAAACTGTTTTAGAGGCTGTAACTAAAGAGGTACTTAGAAAAATATAGTATGGGAATGCCCAACTGTCAGAGAAATCTGGGATAGAGTAAGTAAAATGTTGTCTCAGGTCTTCTAGGTTGGCCACTTCCCATAGAGTCAAAGGATTTGGTCATGTTAACTGATTTTACTACATTTTTGTATTTAAAAACTAGATAGTTGCAGAAAGAATTATCTTTTTGTCATTTAATACATCATATAAATTACACTTTATTAATGGGAAAACTGTTTAGCATCTTAAACGATAAAGTAGATACATTTAGTGGATTTGGACACCATGGCTTAGTTCAAAATATGCTACACATTTGATCCCTTACCTGGACCATGAAGGGGATGTAATGGAAATGTTTTAAGCTAAAAATGTAATTAAATATTTTCGGGTTATGTATTTTAATAAGGGCTTTATTATGATCGCATAATGCCTTTAAAAGATTTATGTTGGATTACAAATATATAGCTATAAAATGTGGATCTTTTTTGTTTATGAACAATATTGTTAGCTTACAAAGTGAGCTTTTTTTGGTTAATATTTTTAAGTATTTTACAGGAATGGGATGGACTGAAAGAACAAAGTAGTAATCATAATATGAAAAGGCAATATTTTTAAGGGGGAAGGAGGGTATGATGGGGATTGAAGGGGGAGGGAAGAGGAGGTAGGGGTGAAAAAGTATAATAAATGGCAAACTGATGTGATTGATTGTATGTACAATGTTCTTTGAATTATGAATTGCTTCTGTCCTGTAAAAAATAGCTTACATAATAAGTGTAAGTATTGCAAGATTATGTCCTTTTTATCAACGAGCTTCACTGAGGCACATTTTATATAAATATCAATATAGTACATTTGAAAATATTTTTTTAATCTACAAATATTTTAACTGATTTTGGTATTTAACCTGCTAGTTACTTGTTTAAAATAAGGAAAATGTCAATGCAAAACGTTCAGAAATAATATATGTATATTAACAATGATTCATTGATCCAAGCTCAGTGCTATTAATATTTTGGAGCAATCTACCAGTAGCATATAGATATTTTTTTCTTTTCAAATTGTATTCTTAATAAAAAAATACAGTGTGATGAGGTGATGAGTGTGGAATCCACCCCAGATAATAGTGTAAGCCAGTCGTGAAAGTGAGGTCTACACAAAGAGTCCTTAAGTGATGTATATTTGGTCCCCCAGATGGATGGTGTGGAATAAGGTTAAAAGTTACAAAACCATATTTTCAAAAACAGTTCTGGTCTTACTTAAAAGTCACTGTGGTCATATTTTTAAAATGTACTATTTTTAAGAAATGCACCTAAAAATATGGATCATGTTTTTAGAATGTAAAAAAAAAAAACATTACCATTTTCCTTCCGACATATTTTAGATGGGTTAAAATGACTCTCCATGCTTATATTTTTATTACACTGGCTTAGGTGAACAATTTATAATCTCCTTTCCATTCAGTTTAATTGAGCTGTATATCACATTGAGATACTATGATTTAGAAGACACAGAGAATAACTTTTAGTCAATCTGTATATTTACTAGGATTTATGGCATTGCTTTCATTCTTAATGTTTTATGGTTCATAAAGGCATCTTTTAGTTTGATGTGCTCTTTGTTTCTTTTGTTTCTTTTTTTTAATACATTGACCCAAAACCCCAATTATCAGACACTGTTGTTATTACTGATGGTGCACTGCTCAAATTGTTTATCCCATGGATACATTTTAAAAGATAAAACAGCAGGCTCTTCTTGTTATCTAGGGTTGGAAGCAAGAACAAGTGTTTCCTTAAATAAAATAAGGGTTATCAGTTGTCACTTCCAATTGTATTTTATGTTTGGAATGCAGCTCACCAGTCCATGCTCTCATTAAGCTGGATACACCATTACTGATTTACAGTAGCTACAACAGATAAATAAAATTCATATAAACAATCCAACTTGCTCTGTTCAATACAGCTCATTACCTCACTGTAATTAAAGTAAAGACAAATCCACTCAGAGCAGTAGCTTAATTGGTCTGATTCATATTTATGGACTTTTCATCCCGAGTATGGCACTACAGTTGTCAGTAGTTCCATTTAACTATTTTTTTACTTAAGAATAGGAGCCGTTAAGATGTTTGTGCTCTGATTTACTAGATTTATATTTTCAATAGTAATTTGTCAAACATAACCTTACTTTTTAATGTATTTATCCTAAACTGTGTTCAATGGAACTTTGAGGTATCAATTTGTGTGATCTAGGGTTCATAAGGAAAATTAAGCAAGTCTGGGATGTTGTTCCTGTTGCAAGATTTGAGAGCGTCCCTGAGAGGGGTTATGAGGGATCTGGAAGAGTTTTGATGTTCCATGGTCATACTGTATTTTAACCCTTGGGGAACAATTTGGGTTAGCTGATACAAGTATGTGGGGTGGCCCTAATTTTAGTAGTCATAGAGTGTAAACACTCATATGGAGGATATGCTAGGCTGTGACCTACTGAATATAAAAAGTCCTATTCAGTGATTTAAAATAGATTAATCAGTAAGTACTTTTAAACATTAGCATATTGATCTCCACCAGCTATAATACTATCAAGGTTTTTGAAGTAGGAGTGAAGTTTATTGAATTTAAGACGGATGTTGTCCAGCTTCTGTATAGATTGTCTTGGTTTACTTAATACATGCTGCAAAATGTTGGCTTGCCTGAGCCATTTCCATATCCTTGCTGGTCTTACAAGTTGTGGTGATCAGCAATTAAACTGGAGGCTATGAAGCTTATGATTGAAAGTAAGTTTAATATTGAATATTGCTTTTTGAAGTTGTTGAATAGGAATTGTATTAATGATCATTGTGTCATTAAATATCTAGCTTCTGAGGTTGGAGTAAAATAATATTTATGGACATAACTAGTTGTATATAATGCATGCACCAAGTCCAGGGGAATGTACGGTCTCAGGAGACTGAGCGCACTAAAGTGTTTGAAGGCTTTATGTGAGATGAAGAATTGGTTATAACATGGCTGATAAAATCATGCAGTACCTTGAAACTGCTCTCTGTTTCTGTCTTTTTAATTGGGAAATGTAGGCTAGTCTCAGAAAAACTGTGTTGTGGATTAATTATTTCACTCAGTACCCGCGATGGAGACAGTGGTTCTGGTTCAGTCAAAAAACTAAGAAGACTAAGAAAAAAATATAGTTACACAGAGCCATTCTCGTTCACAATGCAATTAATATCCTTATTCCTCTATTGCTGTCACAGTTCAGTAATGTCTTTCCATACCCTATCTCTTCATTTTTAAGGCCCCATCATCACGACTGACAGGACTTCTCTATATTTTCCTCACAATAACTGAGATATAGTCCCAATTGTAATGTCTAATATGTATGACACTACAACTTTAGCCCTGAATGATTGCTTTTGCTCCTTTATTGCCATCAAATGTAATATTATGTACCATCCATATGTAGGTTTAGCAAAACTATAATGAACAGCAGCCCATATGTCTTAAATAGCTTTTTTTTTTTATTAAACCCAAAGTATTCTAATTCCAGCTATGTGTTAGGCTCTTTGTCAAACCAGTCAAGTAAAAACATATGTGTTTAATCACTAAAAATTCTTGAAGAGCTCATTATTTTTTTAATATTTGCACAGGGGTTTACTGCCTTCTACATGAACATTATCTATGCTATTCCACATAATTACATGTACAATTTACATTAATTCAGTCAGGTCTTATTGTGCATAGTATGTGGCAGACATTATATATGCATGTGCCCACCTTATACTGTAGTAGCACCCTCCATTTTGTGCCATTAATCTACCGCTTAATGACATATTCCAACCCCTTCAAGGGTTGCATCTAAAAGAGGGTATATGTAAATATGTCACTATGTATTTTCTTTTTTTAATACAATATTCATAGAACACAGAAAAGTAATTCAAAAGTTTAACTGTCCAGGAGGCTCTATGTATTTCTTGTTAATTTAAAGGAAGTGTAAAAAGATTTTGTGATGATCCGAGGATGGGGCTATACAAGCCCAGGGCCACTTGCTATAGACTACAGTTAACTATCCACAAGGACCGTGGGGTTCTTGGAAAGCTCGGCACCAGCACACTGATATCTGGTCAGGGTCCTTGCATCAGAAATTAGCACTTTCAGGCTACCAAGAGACTCCAGATCTGCTTCCTCTTAGGGGGCTTGATAAGACTTGTTACAGTCAAACCTACCCCAGAAGTGTCTCCCAGTACCTCCCTGCAGCCACCCAGGAGAACAGGAGCAAAATAAGAGACATACAATTTCTATATGTCTCCAGAAGTGAACTGTTTTATTTTTGAAAAGTCAGCAATATTTATAGCAGTTAGATACAGAGGGGGTGTACACAATGTAACAATGAGAGGGTGTGCCAATTACAGGAGATGACCCCACATGGGATCTAGCATTAGCTTCATGGCTGGCACCTGAAATCAATAGGAATACCTTCTAATACACATACTGTCTAGCACATCAGAGATGTACTTCGCTTATCTGGCAAGCAATGGGAGAAAGCAGATTAGAATACAGTGGAGTGGCTGGAGCCAAGCCGTCTGTCCTTTAATAGGCTAAGACCCAGGACCTGGTAAAGGGGTCTGTGACATATTTCACTTATTTTTGTTCATGCAAAAATAGTGTAATATTTAAAACATGCTCTTACCGAATAAAGTCTTCCATGCCCCTTTAATTCCTCACAACATTTGAGTGTTTATTTTAAACAGGGCAAAATTGTTAATATGAAAAAATTACAATTTGAAACTAGGACTGATTTTTTTAAGTGCCTCTGAAGTCATTGCAAGTGCTTCTCACAGTGTGAAAGCGTGCAATATTTAATTTTAAAATTATATAAAAGTTTTTTTATTAAACTAAAAAAGGTATAACATTAGACTTTTACATTTTTATTGGCATAAATGTTATACTGCCTACTCGCTGTGGCTGAAGTAATATTTAGTGGGTTTGTGCAGCGTTGCATATCGGAAGAACACTACCAGGCGTGTGAGGCTCTATGGGGAAAGCTGTGATTGACAGCAGAGGTTTCTGTCTCAACTGTGACACTCTGCTCACTAACAGCCAGCAGCTGATATTTCTGCAGGAGAGAGGAAACTTCCTACAAAAAAAATACTTTGCTGGTTTTGCTTTTAAGGGGTTGATCGACATAGATGGCGTGTCAAGAAAAACAGACTCTTGGGGATGATGTCACTGATCTCCTGCGCAGCCATGTCTTGTCAGTTAAAAAACTTATCATGTATTTCAATTGGAAAAATATCCCTACAACCTGATTGGTTGAAGTCATATTGCAGGACTGTGCCCCCTAGTCTTAAGGACTATATAAGCAGCATGTGGGCAGACTTGCACAGAATTAAAGACATATTTGATGTTATTGGTTTTCTAAGTAAAACTGCTTGTATTTAAAAAAAATTAAAAGTATTTCAATATGCTTTCAAAATATCTTTAAAGTGATGTAGTCCAAATAGTACTCAATTAAGTATCTCATTAACCATGTACAGAAACCACAAGTGGAAAGTTGGACCCTGATTTGTGAAATGGCCTGAAAGCCTTTATATTCACCCCAACATATTATCCAGCATGCATTTGGTTGCTGAATCTCATCTATCTGTTTATCAAATTATCATATAAGCTTGGTTCACTAATCTTTCCAGCCAATACATCACATTTTTGCCGTACTTCCTTTTACTTTTACGTGATTATCCTATTATGCCACACTCATTCATATTTACATAGTTACATAGTAATTGGGGTTAAAAAAATAATTTTAGTCCATCAAGTTCAACCTTTTTAAATCTCCTCTGATTTGCAATATGCGGATTAATTGTTAATTGATCCAGAGGAAGGCAAACAAAAAACCTGAGTATGTTCCATTTACAACCAACCCTTTGCTTCCTATCTTTTAGCCAGCTCTCAATCCATGTGCATATATTTACTGCAATTCCTGTATCCCGTAGCTTGCACAATAGTCTCCCATGTGGCACTGTATTAAAAGCCTTTGCAAAATCCAAAAAGACTACATCCACTGAGTTGCCAAGTTCCTAATAACCTCTTCATAGAAACTAATTAGGTTTGTTTGACATGACCTATCCCTCATAAATCTGTGTTGATTCCTACTTATAATCTTGTTTAAATAGACATATTTTTGTATATTATCCCTTATTAACCTTTCTAAAAGTTTTCCCACTACAGAAGTGAGGCTCACTGGTCTATAATCCCCCAAATTTATTATTGCTCCCTTCTAAAATATAGGTATCACCTCTGCTTTTCTCCAGTCATCTGATAAAGACCCTGTGAAAAATTAGATATAATGGTTTGGCTATTACAGAACTCAGTTTCCTCAGTACCCTTTAATGTATTCCATCAGGACCTGGGGCTTTATTAACATTTATTTTTTCCAACCTCTTTGGGATTTCTTCCAGCCTTAACCAATTATTTGGTGAAAGTAGTGTGGCCCCATTTTGTTGCAGTGTCCCAACCACTGGTACCTCCCTTGTGTATACCAAAGAAAATAATCTATTTAGCTCATTCCTGGTCACTAATTTTCAGATGGCCTATGTCACATAGCTTCCTTCCTATAGCTTCCTTCCTGGCCTTCTTTCCATTAATATATTTAAAAAATATTTTAGGGTTAGTCTTACTCTCCTTTGCAACTAACTTTTCATTTTCTATTTTAGCCAGTCTAATTGCCCTTTTGCAAGCCTTGTTGACTCCCTTGTACTCACGTAAGGCAGTATGTGTCCCCTCTTGTTTGTATTATTTAAATGCCTGTTTTTTACTCATTTTTTCAAGTTATAGTTAAGACACATGGGTTGTGATTTACTCCTTCTACTTTTATTTCCACGTGGTATATGGTGATAAGTATGTATATTTAGTAAGGATTTGAACGTTGTCCATTTATGTTCAGTATTTTTACCCGTCGGTTCTCTATCCCAGTCTATACTTTGTATTGCTGCCCTTAGACCGTTAATCGGTTTAATCTGCCCTTTTAAAATTAGGAGATTTCGTTGGCCACATAGTTTTGTTTTTTAATTCAATCTCAAATGAGATTGTGTTGTGATCACTGTTTCCCAAAAGTTTCCCTATTTCAACATTTGATACCATATCAATATTATTTGTGATGACTAAATCCAAGATAGCCTAATTTCTAGTAGGTTCTTGTATAACCTGGGCCAGATAATGATCCCTGAACTGCTGGTCTCATTCATCCCTTTTATTTCAGGGTAGTTAAAATCTCCCATTATTAGAACCTGCCCGTGCTTAGCTGCATTTCTAATCTGTAACAATAATTGTATTTCCTCACTTTCACTTATATTTTGGGGTTTATAGCATACTCCTACCAATATTCTTTTAGAATTTTCTCCTCAGCTATTTAACTCTACCCACAAACATTCAACTTTATCACTAGTTCCGCCATATATATCTTCTCTGACTATAGGCTTAAATTCAGGCTTAACATACAGACAAATCCTTCCTCCACTTTTATCATTGCCCCAATCTTTCCTAAATAGGGTATAACCATCCAGATTAACAGTCCAGTCATGAGATTCATTCCACCACATTTCAGTAATGCCTATTAAATCCCATTTCTCATTAACTGCTAATAATTCTAACTCTCCCATTTTTCCTGGCAAGATTCTGGCCCCAGCTACATTCTCCATGCTAGGCCCAGCTAAACTGTGCTCAGTGAGCACCAACTCCCTTTCCAGTGGAGCAATATCACTAAGTGCTGCAATTCTCCTCTCCAGTTCTCCAATTTGAGCTTCAAGATAGGCAACATGCTCACACCACTCACAGAGGGATGGACCCTGAATCAGCTGTTCCAACAGTTCATACATGTGACAGTGTAGTTGTCACTGGACTGACTCACAATTACTAATTATAGTGGTGGTGGGGGGGGGGGGGGGGGTAAAAAGTTCTACAATGTTCTACCTCCTTTTATTTAAACTCCTACACTTATACCAGAACTGAACTTATACTAGAAGTGTTTGCAAGCTCACAAGTTCACTCCTTTCTTCCTACTCACCTGCCCACTAATCACTGCACAAATACCCAAACTCACTTTACCATTCAGGAGAAATCAAAGAACAGAGGCAAACAGACCACAAAAAAGCCACACACTGATATAGCTTCGAACAGGCAAAACCACACCCCCTCTCAGCTGCCACTAATCACTGCACAAGTACACAACACACTTATTGCTCAGGAGAAATCACAGAACAGAGGCTATGGCCCTAGTTGTCAGTGTATCCATAAAATATCTCCACATACTGTACTCTTCCCTCTACTTTTTGGTTAACCATTTAAGCAGATATAAAGAAGAGGATGGATAAAAGTCTGAGGTGGTAACTAAAAGCAGATATTTATATACATGGAGATGGGAGAAGCACATTTGAATGGGTCTAGGGAGGCAGATAGACCACATATGTCTCACCCCTCTGGCTAATCCTATCCTAATCTAAGTTTAGTGTTCTGCTACATTAAAAAGCAATACCATCCTGCACAAGGTAGTGGAGGTTCACAAAAGAGCATAGTATAAGCATGGTGAGAAACAGTGGCAAGGTAGACAATGGAGATCCAAGGTCATGGAACCAGATGTCAGGGAGAATCCAAAGACAAAGACAAGTATAGAAAGTCGAAAAGTGGTACAGTCCAAGCCAGCATCGAGCCAGGAGTCAGGTGGCAGAAGGTAGAGAAGTCCAATAATTAATATAAAGTATGTATGTGAGATTAGTAGACAAATATAGTCTAGGTCACAACAGATTGGATTAAACAGAAATACACAAACGACAAGATGCAGTACAGGGCAAAACAACTGAGCCATAATTAGGAGCCAGTTGGCACATCATAGATTCATAGCATCAAGGTTGCTTACAAGTAAAATGCTAAAAATATGCAGGGGCAGACAAAGGCATAGACACACATACAGATTATAGCCTAGGGTGCTTTTTGGTGCACCCCCCAAATATGCTGTTCAAAGCAATTAGATGTAAGGTCCAATGAGTGGCCTAGCATAGGATGGAATATACAACATTATTTTTTACTTTTTCCCCTACTTCAAAAGTAATTTCTCCTCCTTTATTATTATTATTATTATTATCGTTTATTTGTAACGCGCCAACATATTCCGTAGCGCTATACATAAGTTAAGTTACAGGCAATGACAAGTTCAAGATTCACACATTGCAAAGAGTGGATGGCCCTGTCTTTGAGCTTGGAATCTGGTGTCCATAGCGCTTTCCCTAAAGCACCCTGCACGATTGAAACTTGCAGACTTACAATCTAAAGGTTGAAGTGTGTATTTGGTACAGTAGGGAAAGAGTAGTGCTGAGCATGTTAGGGAGGAAGGTTATAGGCTTCTTTAAAGAGGTGCGTTTTTATTGATGTTTTGAAGTATTTAAGGCAGGAGGATAGTCTGGTGAAGCGAGGCAAGGAGTTCCAGAGAATAGGGGCAGCGCGAGAAAAGTCCTGGAGGCGGGAGTGAGAGGAGGTGACAAGAGTGGTAGAAAGAAGAAGCTCATTAGCAGAACGAAGAGGGCGTGTGGGGGAGTATTTGGAGATGAGAGTAGAGATGTATGGGGGTGCGCTGTTGTTGAGGGGTTTATAAGTTAGGGTCAAGATTTTAAACTTTATTCTGGAGGCTAAGGGAAGCCAGTGAAGTGATTGACATAGAGGAGCTGCCGACACTGAACGATGTGTACTGAAGATGAGTCTGGCGGAGGCATTTTTCTTATGGATTGAAGTGGGGAGAGGCGAGTGATGGGCAGGCCAACAAGGAGCGAGTTGCAATAGTCAAGACGAGAAATGATGAGAGAGTGTATTAGAATCTTAGTAGTGTCTTGTGTACGGTAATGGCGTATTTTAAATATGTTTTTTAGATGGAAAAGACAGGATTTGGTTAGAGACTGTATGTGTGGGATGAAAGAGAGGGCAGGGTCCAGTAGAACCCCGAGACATCGGGCCTGGGAGGTGGGAGTGATGATGGCATTGTTGACAGAGAGAGAGATGTGAGGAATTGAAGCTGTAGTAGAGGGTGGGAAGATTAAGAGTTCAGTCTTAGACATGTTAAGTTTCAGATGGTCGGCGGACATACAGGAGGATATACTAGAGAGGCAGTCGGAGACGTGTGCTAGAAGAGAGGGGGATAGATCTGGTGCTGAGAGGTAGATTTGGGTGTCATCTGCATAGAGATGGTACTGGAACCCAAAAGAGTTTATTAGGGTGCCGAGTGAGGATGTGTAGATGGAGAAGAGGAGGGGGCCTAGGACTGATCCTTGGGGTACGCCAATAGACAGGGGGTGACGAGAAGAAGATGTGCCGGAGAAAGAGACGCTAAATGATCGTTCTTGGAGGTATGATGAGAACCACAAGAGAGCAGTGTCTCGAATGCCGAGGGAGGAGAGAATGTGGAGTAGAAGCGAATGGTCAACTGTGTCAAAGGCGGCAGAGAGATCCAGAAGAAGCAAAATAGAAAAGTGGCCTTTCGACTTGGCGGTGAGCAGGTCATTGGTGACTTTTATGAGGGCTGTCTCAGTGGAGTGTTGGGGCCGAAAGCTGGATTGGAAAGTGTCCAGAAGAGAGTTAGAGGAGATGAAACTGGTAAGACGGTTATAGACGAGCCGGTCCAGCAGTTTGGAAGCCAGGGGAAGTAGAAAGATAGGGCGATAGTTAGATGCAACGTCAGAATCAGATAAGGGTTTCTTGAGAGTGGGTGTAATTATGGCATGTTTTAGAGATGATGGAAACGTGCCAGTGTTTAGTGAAAGGTTGAAGATGTGTGTGAAAGCTGGGAATAGTGTAGTAGAGAGGGGAGGGATGAGCTGAGATGGAATAGGATCTGAAGGACAGGTGGTGAGGTGAGAGGATGATATTAGGATGGAGACTTCATCTTCTGTTGCAGGAGTAAATTATTCAGAGTGGCTGTGGGAATGGAGAGGGGAGTAGATTTGGTGTTGTTGGTTAGTTGAGTTAGTTGAGAGAGTGAAGTGTGTGAGCCATGGTGAGAGGAGAGTTCTTCGTGGATAGATTAAATTTTATGTGTAAAATGGTTGGCAAAGTCTTCAGCCGTGAGACAGGAAGGGATGGGGGGAGGTGGTGGGCAGAGGAGAGTATTAAAAGTGGCAAAAAGACGTTTTGGGTTAGAGGACAGAGTTGATATTAGTGATGTAAAGTACTGCTGTTTGGCCAGGTTGAGGGCAGAGGAATAGGAACGTAGCATAAACTTGTAGTGAAGGAAATCTGCTGCGGAGCGTGATTTCCTTCATAGTCGTTCAGCAGTGCGGGAGCACTTCTGAATGTAATGTGTGTGTGTAGTGTGCCATGGTTGTGGATGAGATTGAGGGCGTCTGAGTGTAGTTATGGGGGCATGGGTGTCAAGGGTGGAAGAGAGAGTAGAGTTGTAGTGTGAGGTGGCAGTGTCAGGGCAGTTGAGGTTGGTGATAGTGCTGAGAAGAGGTTGGAGCGCAGTGGAGAGTTGTGTAGGGTGCAGTTCTAGCAGGTTTCTGTGGGTTATTGTGGCTGGGGTTGAAGAAGAGTGATGGGAGGAAGATGTGGTAAGGTTGAAGGTAAGGAGGTGATGGTCAGATAGAGGGAGAGGGTGGATGACTAGATTGGAGGTATGGGTAATATTGGTAAAAATAAGGTCAAGAGAGTGTCCAGCATGGTGAGTTGAAGAATCTGTGAGTTGTGAGAGGAAGAGGGAAGAGGTGAGTGCAAGTAGTTTGGCGGCTGCTGAGGAGGTGGGGGTGTCAATGGCAATGTTGAAGTCACCAAGTATCAGTGTGGGAATGTTGTTCTCTCTCTCTCTCTCTTTCTCTCTTACATTGTTCTGATTGATTCTGCTTGCCTATACAACTTATTCCCCCTTCTTTGTCTTAACCAGTCTTTTATTTTTGTACTGTCTGTTTTGGTGCATAAAATGTTAATACGAGTATACATGTATTATTCATAATTTTATATCTAGAAGAGAATGCCCTTCAGTAAAATATTTTTAAATACATAAATACATAACTTTAGATGTATCCTCAATATTTATGACTCACATATTTGCAGTTTTTAGAAACTACATTATATCATATCATGGTTTGGCAACAAAACTATTTTTTAAGTTTGACAGGATAACAGCCATATTTTACTATATGCTTTATAAATATTTAAACGTCTTACCAATTTTATAAATCTTTGAAGTGATAAAATGCAAAGATTTAAATATCACTGTAATTCTGTCTTTTAAAGATACAAACTGTGTGTTTCTGCAGTTAGCCGTACTGTCTACTTAAATTGTTCCATCCATGGATGTGTGTGAGACTAGGCCCATGAAGTCCAGGCCTAGAGCAGCACATTTTCATATCTGCAATCAAATTCTGACTTACTACTGTATACTTACATAGACTCATATACAGTGGATATAAAAAAGATAAATAATTTCAGAACTTTTTCCACCTTTGATGTGACCTATAAACTGTACAACTCAATTGAAAAACAAACTGAAATCTTTTAGGTGGAGGGAAGAAAAATACAAAATAAAAATAATGTGGTTGCATAAGTCTGCACACCTTCTTATAACTGGGGATGTAGCTGTGTTCAGAATTAAGCAATCACATTCCAAATCATGTTAAATAGGAGTCAGCATACACCTGCCATCATTTAAAGTGCCTCTGATGAACCCCAAATAAAGTTCAGCTGCTCTAGTTGATCTTTCCTGAAATTTTTTTAGTCGCATCCCACAGCAAAAGCCATGGTCCACAGAGAGCTTCCAAAGCATCAGAGGGATCTCATTGTTAAAAGGTATCAGTCAGGAGAAGGGTACAAAAGAATTTCTAAGGCATTAGATATACCATGGAACACAGTGAAGACAGTCATCATCAAGTGGAGAAAATATGGCACAACAGTGACATTACCAAGAACTGGAGTTCCCTCCAAAATTGATGAAAAGACGAGAAGAAAACTGGTCTGGGAGGCTATCAAGAGGCCTACAGCAACATTAAAGGAGCTGCAGGAATATCTGGCAAGTACTGGCTGTATGGTACATGTGACAACAATCTCCCGTATTCTTCAGATGTCTGGGCTATGGGGTAGAGTGTCAAGAGGAAAGCCTTTTCTTATGAAGAAAAACATCCAAGCCAGGCTACATTTTGCAAAAACACATCTGAAGTCTGCCAAAAGCATGTGGGAAAAGGTGTTATGGTCTGATGAAACCAAGGTTGAACTTTTTGGCCATAATTCCAAAAGATATGTTTGGCACAAAAACAACACTGCACATCACCAAAAGAACACCATACCCACAGTGAAGCATGGTGGTGGCAGTATCATGCTTTGGCGCTGTTTTTCTTCAGCTGGAACTGGGGCCTTAGTTAAGATAGAGGAAATTTTGAACAGTTCCAAATACCAGTCAATATTAGCACAAAACCTTCAGGCTTCTGCTAGAAAGCTGAACATGAAGAGGAACTTCATCTTTCAGCATGACAACGACCCAAAGCATACATCCAAATCAACAAAGGAATGGCTTCACCAGAAGAAGATTACAGTTTTGGAATGGCCCAGCCAGAGCCCAGACCTGAATCCGATTGAAAATCTGTGGGATGATCTAAAGAGGGCTGTGCACAGGAGATGCCCTCACAATCTGACAGATTTGGAGTGTTTTTGCAAAGAAGAGTGGGCAAATCTTGCCAAAATGTGCCATGCTGATAGACTCATACCCAAAAAGACTGAGTGCTGTAATACAATCAAAAGGTGCTTCAACAAAGTATTAGTTTAAGGGTGTGCATAATTATGCAACCATATTATTTTATTTTTATATTTTTTCTTCCCTCTAACGAAAAGATTTCAGTTTGTTTTTCAATTGAGTTGTACAGTTTATAGGTCACATTAAAGGTGGAAAAAGTTCTGAAATGATTTATCTTTGTCTCATTTTTGTACAGCACAGAAACCTGACATTTTAACAGGGGTGTGTAGACTTTTTATATCCACTGTACATGTATGATTTTTTGTATAGACATGTGGTAAATTTATGATTGGGATTAAGTAAGATGAAATGGGTAGTAGAGTCGTTGGGAGAGTACAAATCTGAATGGGCCTGGGGCAGAATAAAGTCTAAACTACTGGCAGACTATTTAAATTGGTGACCATGAATAGGCTACCCAAGCACCACATGTCCACTTGTGGTGCTTGGGTGCTTCCTTGAGAAGCCCTTGTTTCCTGGAGTCAGCCATCATGCCTCTCTTCAAAAGCACAGTATATTTTCACAATCCACTGAAATATAATTCACTCTCCCCCCCCACCACCACCAAAAAAAATAATTCATGTCACTATCACTTTATTCCCCTTTAATTCTCCTACCCCCCCCCCCCCCCCATTCAGTTATTTTTTCACTTTTTATGAAAAAATAAATACCAATATTGATCTGCTTCTTTAAGGTGCATTTGTGCTCATTCAAATGGTAAATAATAAAAATAACATATTACGGATATTATGGATATGTAATAGGTGTAGCTTCTGGTTTTCTCTTCAAGGCACCAGGATTTAAAAGACAGACATGTTTATATAAGATGCAATAATGGCAGTTGTCACAATTTAATGTCAGATAGAAACAAATACATCATCATTCAATTTATTGGCAGCTGTGAGTGCCCAGGACCTCCTAATACAGTGCATACTTTTCCAATGATATTTCAGGAAAACCAGAAACCAGAGCTTTAACCAGTATAACTTCAACTTGTTTCAGACAGATCCAAGTCCATTAATACAACTTCATCATCCTTGCTTCATCTTCCCATTAAACTTAGGCAACATTATGGGCAGCTGTACACCTTTTATATGATCTTGCAATTTGGTGCACTCTTGCTCTCCTAACAGTTATGAAACTGAATATTTCTCAATTATGTTTCTTTCTCAATCATCACCCAACTTCTCTTGATTTAGTAACCTCTCTTGTGCCACTACTTTTCTGCTTTTTCACAATTTCATCCTCTGCTCCTCCTACAGTACCCACTTTTACATGCTAGCTCTCCTATATGTGTACTTCCTTTGGGAGATACACCTGCCTTAGCACACAACAGGTATCTCCAATGGTTTCAGCTCTTGATAGTCTCACCTATCCACTGATGACCTCCCCTGCTAAGAACCGCTTAATAATAATGAGCATCTATAACCAGGAGAAAATAGGACATTTTTAAGGACAATACGCCTTGAAAACAAGTCTCAGCATGCAACCAGTTACGTCTGCCACATATCAGGCCAGACATAAAAATATCTCTCTTTAATGTATGTATTTTGTATTTATCATCATCCCTGGCCATAGGTCAAGCTCTTTGTGGTAATCTGTTACACAGAAAGAAAAAAATAAAGAGGAAGGAGGGGATAAGTTACTAAAAGTACAATGTTTGGGTAAGCACATGTCATAGGGACTATTGAAGCATAAAGTCTAAAAATGCTTCTGCAACTCCAATCCAAAGTTATCCATAGAGTGCCATTGTTATGGTAAGTAGTACAGATCAATACAGCCAATGTATTGTGATAAAAAGTTGATCTTTGAAAGCCAACACTGAATTTAGCTGTTTTTTCCAACCTATTCTGACTGGAGCTACACCAACCTTTTTCAGTTTGTGGCACATCCAGGAGCTCACTTCCCTGCACTTGTCTATTTAGGATATAGCTTTATTGGCACAGCCTGGGGAAATGTGCTGCACTTCATACAGTTGCATTAAAAGGAAGGAAGAGATCCAATCTAAAGATCAAGGAAAATCAGCAGTTTCCAGTGTATGTTTTCTCGCAAAAGTTCTAGTTTTTAACTACAATAAATTTGTTTTACTCCTCTCAACTACCTAAAGTTAGGCTACTACTACTTAAATCTGGGCTATTAGTGTCCTTTAACACCCTGCTATCATAACAGATAATACTACTGCGCCTGTTATTTGGACAAGTCCATCTTATATGTGTTGTCTCTACCACTTTCTCCCAATGTCTCCTCACTTTTACAAGCTATTTCTCCTCCATCCCAATGACTGACTCTCCACTCCGGCCCTGAGTGTTTCTGTTTGCTTATGCAGCTCCTTACCCTTTCTGTTGTCCAAATCTCTCTCTTCTCTCTACACTGGTTGTCTAGGTACATGAAGTAATAAAATGAATATGCTTATACTGTTATAAATTGATATCTGGAAGAAAATGTTCTTCCTTAAAACCTTTTTCATATATAAACATAACTTTAGAATTAGTTTTCAATATTTACGACTCACAAGATTGCACTTTTAAGCAAC
This sequence comes from Discoglossus pictus, assembly GCA_027410445.1. Lineage (NCBI taxonomy): Eukaryota > Metazoa > Chordata > Amphibia > Anura > Alytidae > Discoglossus > Discoglossus pictus. The sequence continues at coordinate 378,194,368 of CM050166.1, read as the reverse complement.
TGCATTATATCATGTCAGGATATAGCAACAAAACTAATGTTTTTTCAAGACAACAGAATAACCGTATATTTTTCTATCGACCTTAAAATAAAATGTGCAAGCAACGATCTTACATGTGCAATTATTATTATTATTATCCTTTATTTATAAATCAGCAACGTATACTGTAGTATAAGTACAGGAGCCCATGCCCCTCTTAGTCAGTAGTGTGAAAGCATGAACCTGTTCAACAGCTCACAATCTATTTCTCCCACTGCACAATAAGAAAAAATATTTGTATGAAAATATTAAATCGGATTCAGAGCAAAATTAAGCAGGAAAAAGTTAAACAGAAAAAATAAATGTTGATGCCTCTGCACGACTCTGGAGAGATTCTTGATACATTGGTGGAAGTTGTGTTTGTGAGAGGGGTGTTTACATTTCTGGAAAGCTATTGTTGCAGGGTATCATGCAAGGAGTATGGTGGCACGACTTTGACACGCCTGCCCAATGCGCGCCGACAAATGCGCACCGGCACATGTGCGCAAACTCAAAAGCGTCCCCGTCATTAGCGTGCCCGACATCTGCGCGCAGCTTGCAGGTGCTTTAAAGACGGAGTTCCCATTGAGGTGGTTAGGGGGGGCATCTCAAATCATCAGGGCGGAACTGGGCACAGTACAGTGAATAGAGCAGGGCACAGAGCAGGTATACCATTGGCATATTACCCCATCAGTGCACCTGTTATCCTGTTCTTATTGAACCTCCTGCTGCTTTCCATCCATGTGAAAGGTACTCCAGCCAGTGTGGGGGCAGCAGGGGGGGGGGGCCTGGAGGGGTGTGGAGGCAGCAGGGGGCAGAGGTCCGTGGGCTGTGTGTTGCCCCATAACCCTGTTCACCAGTCCTGGGGCACAAGAGGCAATTGGGATTCTCTCGGTTGATCATGATCTAATCAATCCCAAAACTGATGGGCTCATGGTGGCTCTTATCTTCCTGGACCAACCCCGGGGGATCCATGGGGCATGGGGGGGCTTACAGAGAAGGGTAGCAGGTATCTTTGGCCCAGTCTTTGTGGTAATTCCCAGGTACTCAAGGTCCTAGAGGTCTGGGCACAGTCCGTGTTGTATCCCACAAGTCCTAGAGGTCAGGGCACAGTCCATGGTCTTAGAAGTGTGGGCAGACCTTGGGGTACCTCTAGTCCTAGTTTTCTGGGTCCTTTGGGGATTTGGTTCTAGAGGTCTAACACTGTCCCTCTCGACAGGTCCTAGAGGTCTGGATACTTGGGTGTCTCTCAAGTTATAATGATCTGAGACCAGTTCTATGTCAGGTCCTAGAGGTATATGCCAGGTCTGGATACTGTCCTCAATGTCTGGGCACTGCCAATCAGTGTATGGACACTGTCCTTGGGCTATCTCTTAGGTCCTAGAAGTATGGACACTCCCAGTGGGGTATCTATCATGCCATACAGGTCTGGGCATCGTCCTTGGAGCACCTCTTAGGTCCTAGACATAAGTACCTTGGGGTGTCTCTCAGGTGCTAGAAGTCTTGGCATCTTCCCTGGGGTGTCTCTCAGGTTTGTTTGTAACTGACCTGTAGACAGTTTCTAAACAATTATGCCTTATCAACCAGACCTACTAGACACTGGAAATTGATCCAACTGAGGACCCTTCACAGTGGGTAAACACTCTGATGCTGATCTACATCAGGAAACTGACTAAATGTTACAGACTGTGAAGCTATCAAATTCCCATCTCTGACACAAACCCTACAAACCTTATTAGACTTGGCTACATTGATGAGGCCCTACAGTATTGTTATGGCTGCTGTTCCCTATGTCTTAAACTATATAATTTGGTCAAATTAACTTACTGGTTTGTGGCAGGGAACTAACAGGCGTATAAATGCCAACACTTGTTAGTATATGTTAGTAAATGTTATCACAAAAAGATCACTTTTATTTAATTTCACATATGATTTCACAATTGTATTCTGTTTCCCTATAAACTTACTTTTTCCCCCTTAACCTCTCAACTCCTAACCTACAACTGAGGCATGTACAATACAAACCTTTATGTGATGCCTTGGTGCATGACAGTGATCAACTAACAAGTATTGTATCCAAGAAGTCACCATCCAAGGTAGTCACCATCCAAGGATCTATTAACCCTATCTTATAGCTTTCTATACAGTTTTTAGTAGTCACCATCCATAATATGCTCTTCATGTATATCTTTTGCTTGTGAATTAACATTTTGTAGTTACCATCTACCTACTTCACTGTATTATCCCATGCATTAATTTTTCCTCTGCCTCTGAAGTATAAAAAAAAAGATTAGGGGGCACTAAGGGCAGACAGCACTGGTAGAATGAAATCATATTTGAGAGTACATCTTCAAACGTTGCATGCCTGCTTCAAGATTACTTGCTGCCTTTTTCTTGGCTTTGGTACTGTTGCCTAGTTATATAAAGTACAGTTGCCCACTCATTTGCCTTCATTAATGGAAATATATTAATATACCTATTGTGCTGTATGTATTATTTTCTCCTAATGGCTTTTCCCACTGTGAAAATTATACAGTTAGAGCCTGCATTGCTCCTCTTTATCACAAAGAAATTAAAATTATTTTCCCATCTGCAAAAAAGAGTGCTGTAAAAAATCTTCTTTTTTTGTGGTGACAAGAATACTCTTTCCATAAACTAGATATCATTGATTGATTATTATTGGAGCCATATATTTCAACAACAGATAATTCTTGCAATGTCCTCCTTCATTAGCATTGCTTTCTTGAGAGCAGACCCCCTCTTTAAAATGCAGATGACACAACTCAGCTAAAAATATCCCAAACCATTTGTCTTATCTGAATAAATAAGGTTGCTGTAGACAACACAAACAAATGCATGCTTGACTTAATTTGTAAAAACAAACAAGCTTTTCAATAGTTGTGAGGTTTTAGTGAAGGTCAAGACCCACACCAATTACTTACAGACGTTTTGAATTATATTGTCAAAAAGGAAAAGACCTATAGCCTTTCCTTCAATTCAGGAATTATTAACCACTACCTCTCTGCTCTAAAATGTTATAGATTGAAACATATTGTCTGATAAAATATTTGTGAGTTAATCATTGTCATACATTGAGGTACAATAGGAAGCTTTCTATTATGCATGTCTCTGTTTTTCGGGTTAAATAGTATATACCTAGATGTGATAACATTTGTAATTCAGTTACTACAAAACAATAAGCATAAAGAACATAAATTCAGCCTTTCATTTTTTAAATATTATATGCAATTTTTCTGTTTTGTTTCTGCTTATCTGCTTCTACAAATGGGAGATGACTTTGAATACAGAGAAGAATTTAAGCTGCTTCAAATTAAATGGGGCAGTTCTATGTGCCATTGCCTTTATTAAGTCTACTAAAAATCAGTACTAACTTGTTGCAATCTATTATTATTATTATTGTCGTTTATTTGTAACGCGCCAACATATTCCGTAGCGCTATACATACGTTAAGTTACAGGCAAAGACAAATTAACACATTGCAAAGAGTGGATGGCCCTGTCTTTGAGCTTGGAATCCGGTGTCTATAGTGCTCTACCTAAAGCACTGCGCAGGATTGAAACTCGCAGACTTACAATCTATGAATCTATGCTCAATCATCATCTCCAATAAGGAAGTCTGCTTACCGCACAGTAATTGCACATATTTATTAATATAGTAAAGACTGACAATTCATGTCCAGTGTAATATGCAATTAACAATATTTTCCAGACTGTAATATTGCAAAAGTGCATTAATATTACCAGCTATGTAGCTATGTGATATTATTTTATGGTCAGCAGTAACATAGCTAGTAAAATGTCCAAAAAAGCAATAAAGCTGTCCCATACAGATAGATAGATAGATATACAGATATACAGATAGATAGATAGATAGATAGATAGATAGATAGATAGATATACAGATATATAGATAGATAGATAGATAGATAGATAGATAGATAGATAGATAGATATACAGATAGATATACAGATATATAGATAGATAGATAGATAGATAGATAGATAGATATACAGATAGATATACAGATAGATAGATAGATAGATTTTAAACCAAGATTAAACTAGTTATTCAAGTTTAGGAAATCTTTGCGCAAAATAGTTTTGTATAATATACCCATCTGCAAAAAAGAGTGCTGTAAAAAATCTTCTTTTTTTGTGGTGACAAGAATACTCTTTCCATAAACTAGATATCATTGATTGATTATTATTGGAGCCATATATTTCAACAACAGATAATTCTTGCAATGTCCTCCTTCATTAGCATTGCTTTCTTGAGAGCAGACCCCCTCTTTAAAATGCAGATGACACAACTCAGCTAAAAATATCCCAAACCATTTGTCTTATCTGAATAAATAAGGTTGCTGTAGACAACACAAACAAATGCATGCTTGACTTAATTTGTAAAAACAAACAAGCTTTTCAATAGTTGTGAGGTTTTAGTGAAGGTCAAGACCCACACCAATTACTTACAGACGTTTTGAATTATATTGTCAAAAAGGAAAAGACCTATAGCCTTTCCTTCAATTCAGGAATTATTAACCACTACCTCTCTGCTCTAAAATGTTATAGATTGAAACATATTGTCTGATAAAATATTTGTGAGTTAATCATTGTCATACATTGAGGTACAATAGGAAGCTTTCTATTATGCATGTCTCTGTTTTTCGGGTTAAATAGTATATACCTAGATGTGATAACATTTGTAATTCAGTTACTACAAAACAATAAGCATAAAGAACATAAATTCAGCCTTTCATTTTTTAAATATTATATGCAATTTTTCTGTTTTGTTTCTGCTTATCTGCTTCTACAAATGGGAGATGACTTTGAATACAGAGAAGAATTTAAGCTGCTTCAAATTAAATGGGGCAGTTCTATGTGCCATTGCCTTTATTAAGTCTACTAAAAATCAGTACTAACTTGTTGCAATCTATTATTATTATTATTGTCGTTTATTTGTAACGCGCCAACATATTCCGTAGCGCTATACATACGTTAAGTTACAGGCAAAGACAAATTAACACATTGCAAAGAGTGGATGGCCCTGTCTTTGAGCTTGGAATCCGGTGTCTATAGTGCTCTACCTAAAGCACTGCGCAGGATTGAAACTCGCAGACTTACAATCTATGAATCTATGCTCAATCATCATCTCCAATAAGGAAGTCTGCTTACCGCACAGTAATTGCACATATTTATTAATATAGTAAAGACTGACAATTCATGTCCAGTGTAATATGCAATTAACAATATTTTCCAGACTGTAATATTGCAAAAGTGCATTAATATTACCAGCTATGTAGCTATGTGATATTATTTTATGGTCAGCAGTAACATAGCTAGTAAAATGTCCAAAAAAGCAATAAAGCTGTCCCATACAGATAGATAGATAGATATACAGATATACAGATAGATAGATAGATAGATAGATAGATAGATAGATAGATATACAGATATATAGATAGATAGATAGATAGATAGATAGATAGATAGATAGATATACAGATAGATATACAGATAGATAGATAGATAGATTTTAAACCAAGATTAAACTAGTTATTCAAGTTTAGGAAATCTTTGCGCAAAATAGTTTTGTATAATATACTGACAAATAGTGATCACACCCTAAGGTTTAGCACAACCAGTTAGTCTAAACTAGATTGGAGAAGGGCAAATAGTATTTAGATATGTTGTGAAAACATTAAGTCACATTCCAAGATTAAATCTAGTAAATAAACTGGGCTAAACTTCCTTTTACTTGCAGACAATACTAACTATGACAAGAATAATCAACCTGTTTGACTCTTCTGTCTCATCTGTAGGAGATATTTACTCAATCCAACCAGGTTAATTGGCACAAAGGTAATAAATGTATTCACTTGATTGCAAGTAGTGTTAGGGTATCAAAGGGCCTTTGAGTTATTACAGTACCTCATCCTGATTATACTGTACATATGCATATAAATGTATATGTAGTGAAAGAGAGACTTGCCTGGAACATTGGCCACACTGAAATTATTTTTACTTAAAGGTCATATACCCAATTATCAATAAACTACATACTGAATTTCCATATAACCCTTTATAGACAAATATGGCCAGGAAGCTGTACGAGCATAGAGACAAGCATTTGAAGTTTGTATGTGCAACGTGAGACCCACAACCGCTGCGAGCTTGAAGAGTTGCGGATTTATGGTGCTATTAAATTGGAAGGGGCTGCAAGTTACGAGCTTGAGATGCAAACCCGTAACTCATTCGTTGAACTTTGGATTTGCGGCCCTGCACAGGGTCAATTAGTTAAACCTATAGTTACGGGTTTAAACGGAGCCAATGGTAAAAGAGATCATCATCATTAAGTCACTGAAAAAGGGGAGGTTTGAGTTCAAAATCCTACGGGCTACAATTACTAATTGCGATCGGACCCACATTCCAGAATAATGCAATATTAGTAAAGCCGTAAATATGATATTCCATTACATGCAAGTTACAGTATCTGTATTAACACATTGATTGACGGGATCGATATAATACAAATATTATACAGGAAATAAAGTATTTTTCTGGGCCGATTTGCGGGCTTGAGAATGTTGTGCTATTAATTCTAAGACCTAACATCACTTTCCCTTTTTATATTAGTACAGTAGTGTGTTTTTATTTGCAGTTAAAGTGCTACGTAGTGGACTTTGCCCCCCTTGTGAGTCCTCTCCAGCACTCGTTGAGCTTTGCGCTCCATTTGCATGCTATCGGCTTGCTCGCGAGTGACTTTGTTGCAATTTAAGAGCATGATTGGAATTGTAGCGTTTACGGGCTTGAAAGATCAAGTGATTTACGGCTGCAAAGTTCAACGTTGCTCATCCCGTAGGCTGTTTTTTTGGCCTTGCTGCGTCTTAGCCTGCAAGTTGTCTGCGGGTTGCTTTAAGAGGCTAATTTAATAGCCTTAAGTTTGCGAGCTACGTTACGAGCTACAATTTACCACATAGCCTGAATTTAATGGGGCTGTTGAACGGCAAGCAAGAGTCATGCAAGATGTGGGAGAATAGAGGAGAACCCGGGCAAGGGGAAGAAATTGACAGAGACAGAAAGAGAAAAGCCATGGAAAATGAGAAAGAAAACATAATTTTACAAGAACAGCTCTATCTGCCAGTATAACTAGATTGCATGTGTCTGTGTATATATAAATATAACTTGATGACATAATTTATTACTGCTAATAATATATAGTAACAATTATATAGTAATATATAGTAACACTTTTAATAGAATGTCACTTTGTAGGCCCAATCTCAGACTGACAAATTGTTTCATTGATATTTTGTATCAATATACATTTCGATCTCAGTGTAAGTTATCAACTACTATCAACTACTATGAGTAGAAGTTTATATATATAACCTGTTTATATTATCCATTACATTACTTTAGGAGAAAGTAAACTGATATCTGTAAATGCTGTATTTAATTAGATACTGATTATATTATTGTACATGTTGTACATGTCATTCATCACTAGGTATATTATATGCTTCCTTCTTTTCATAGGGAGACGGTGACAGCCTTCTGTCAATCCAACTCTTCAACATTCTTTATCAATATTGTAAAATACAAAGGACAGCTTTGATGGAACATTCTCATGACTAACATTACAGCAGTTAGAATAAAAAAACTTATACATGACTATTTAATTAAATTAAAAAAGGAATTTCTAACAGATCAGAGGTATTTGAACAGGTCACAATACTCACCAACATTGCTCACATGATCCTTTTTGTTAGTGTGGTAACAGCTTGCTGAATATTTCTGAAATTAAAAGCAATGGAAGCTTATATTTAGGCTGAGAAAGTCGCTAGATAAGATGACTACATTTGCTTAAATTAAGGACGATGTTTAGGCCCACCAAACATATATGGCAAAAAAAGAGAAGAAAAATAAAGTAGGTATTCAATTACATTTTTTAAGACCTTCTTTGTTTTCTTTATTTTTATTACATTACGGAATAAATAAAAAAAAAGGAGCTTTTGGAGCATATCCATTCTTGGAGGCACTTCAGTAGATATTGTACTCACCTACTGCTGTCTCACCCCATTTTGATGTTGTTTGTGACAATTGTACATAAAGCTGGCCAGGACCTTTATAATGCCAGAAATCCTCATTTCCATGTTAGTACCCAGAACCCTTTACAGAAGTGAATGTATGGCATACTTGGTAATTATATGGAAATGGTGTGGACAAAGTCTTCATACATGTTTTCAAGTAACTAAGCTCAAAATTACTTGTCTTTTTGTGATATTTACAATGGACGTTTTTGCTATCATTTTCCTACACCATAGCAAAAATGTGTAGTGAGGTGACTTTTAAAGGACCACTGCAGTTCAAGAAAAATATGCTTGTTTACTTGTTTGTTAAGTATGTACCAATCGAACAATATTAGCAACTGTGTAAGCCATGAGCATAAATAATGATTGGAAACTTTTTTGAAGATCTAATAGAGAAGGATGAGGACCCCCAACATATTAATATTGCTATTGTTTTTAGCCCATGTATAGCGCTATGGAATATGTTGGCGCATTACAAATAAACAATAATAAATAGCATTTTTAGCAAGACCTTTTAAGCTTTTGTTTATGATTTTGTAGATAAAGAAAGAAAAGATCATTATGTATACAATTACATGTCTCAAACAGGCCAGGGAACCTGGAGCCATATTCAATTACAAGCCCGCACCTCCATCGTAAACAGCCAAATGTCTGCGGGTGTGTTGCGGGCTCCCGTTCCTCTCTGATTGCGATGCTATTCAATTGCTCAAGGCCGCAATTTGCGGGCCCGAAGCCAAAACCGTAAACCATGCATTGAGTCGTAGCAGTTCAGGGCGGGAACATGATCAATTAAGCAATTCCGTAACCGCCCATTTCGAATCAGCCAATAGAAAATGAGCCTCTCATTATTACGGCAGTAAAACATGGAGGTTATATGTCAATCAATTAGGTTCGGGGGTCCAATATGCGATCAGACTCGCAAACCCTCACAAAAAAGAATTAAACAAATTATTGCCAATACTGTTCTAGTCCATATGGGTGGCCTGATATGTATTAACCCAAGATCTATTTAACTCCAAAATAAAAATACATTTTATTTCCTGATGATTTGCAGGCTTGAGACTGTTTTGCAATTAATTATAATATCTATCATCGCTTTCCCCGTTATAAAAAGTGCTGTAGGGATTTTTTATTTTGCTACCAATAGGTGTTTAACCTCCTTGCGTGTCCTCTCTAGCACTCGTAGGATTTCCTCCTTCTTTTGCCATTTACGGGTGTGAAACCATTTGCGGCCTTGGGGAATTGGAGCAATTGAATAGAGATTTACGATTTTAGCCTTGCGAAAGTGAGAGATCAAAGGATTCTGGAAGCCGTATGTAACGAGTTTAACCATCGCCATTTTTTCAAGGCCGTAACTCAAAATCCGTTCAGGGCCCACAAAATGACGCCAATTGAATAGCAAATTAACGTGCAACCTCCTTTACGGGCTCTCGGATCGCTCAAAAGCTCAATTGAATATGGTCCCTGGTATTCCGACATAAACTCTTAGCAATCAGTGATTTCACTGCCACTAAGAATTCTGAGTAGAGACTTGGAAATGAGGCTTAAAAAATTCCACGTATTTTGCCTGAAGCTCACTTAACATAAGAATCCATTTAGGTTTAGGCTTCAGAACATAACATTGGATTAGGGTAAAGTCCCAAAAACCCACTGACAGACTGCAGTTTATGGGGCCCACCAGTGAAAGTTTGGTTGTGGCAACTGTGAAATTAGGTTGGCACATAAACCTTAATGGATTCCCATGTTAAGTGAGCTAGGGGCAAATCAAGTGGTACATTTTGAGGCTTATTTGCATGTCTCTAACCAGAATCCTTAGTGGCAGTGAACTCACAGTTCTCTGAGAGCTTGTCCTTCCTGATTATACAGTGGAAGGTATTTCAATCACCTTTCCAGCCACCACAACACAATGACTTGCAGGTAAAAGCATCCACTAGGAAGGCAGCATCACATGGATCAGATGCTAATAGCGCAAATAACCCATTTTTATTGAAAGTAGCAAAAATGGCAAACAATCTAAGGCTTATTTTATATTGGTATATATGCAATGTATACGTGGACATTTGAAAAACATTAATTTGGCTGGAAGAATTATTAACCTTCAGAAAACTTTACAATTTCCATCTATTTAAAGACAGAAGCCGCTTGCAATCAAGTAAAGCATCTTGGCCATGTTCCATCCAGAATAGCAGCCATAGCTGTCTGACAGTGAAATATGGAATATCCATAATGTGTTCCTCTTAGTGAAATGAATTTGTGTTTCAATGTTATTGCATTAAACTAAAGAATTCAGAAGTAATGTTTAAAGGTCACCACTATGTCCCAATTTTATATTTTTGGAATAAAGATATACATTACTGACAATTTTATAGGGAATAATAGATTTGACCTTGAGTGGTATTTATGGACAAAAATGCCTGCTGATGCTCATCTCTATGCCCAACACTCCATTGTGTAAGCATTTTTTTTATTTTTAAAGACATCTAGAAGTTTCATGCATTATGAAAAGCATCCTATAGAGGAGAATAAGTAGTTTATGCAAACATTTTTTGCATGAAAAATCCAAAAATAAAGATTAATAAATTTACCATAGAGTTTGCATAATTTCTGGCAGTTGATTTTGAGAAGGAAATCGTAACACTTTGGCGGTTGTTTTTTAAGAAATATGTAAAGCTCTAAAACCTAGGGGAATGGCAGAAAGAGAAAATAGTGCATTCAATGGTGCATTAACTTGCAAGATTATACTTAAAGGATCCCATGCTTGTAAAGTATCAAACAAAGTAACAACTCTAGCAGCTATATTAAATTAATTTTAGAGAAAACCATGGGGGGGGGGGGGGGATTTACTTAGTGGACAGGTATTCATACGTGATCTAATGCAGAGCATCACTCATTCACGCTACTCACGTCTACATGCAGTTTACTAAATCCCATGTATTATAATTAGGTACATGATGCAATGTGGTACAGAGATGCTAGGCAATGCCCAAATTACCATTATATACCCACCCCTATCCCTTCCTTTACATAAACACAGTAAAGTATGCATATTTTAGGGGTTAAGCATATGCAGTTCATCAGCTGTTTTGTATGTAAAAAACTCTGTGCTGTATGGAAATGTGTTTAGATTCCACGCGTGTGCCATCAAAGGCAGTGGTTGGCAAAACTGAAATGTTTGGCATTCTGTGATTAATGATGTATAATAACAACAAACCGGGCAAATGATAACATACCAATGCATTGTCATCAGCACCACTAATTAATCACTTTTGTTTATCATGTAATTGTGGTAGCTATATCATGAAATTAAAATTAAATATTAATTAACATTAATTTGACACAGTTTATGTCACATTATATATATATATATATATATATATATATATATATATATATATAATTTGGTTATATATATAAGACTTATATTTCCATAAGTTGGGTTTAATTTACACTAGTTTAAGTTATATTTATCTTCTTATGTTCTATGAGAATGACTAAATATTGGTATTATATATTTTATCCAACTATAAAATATACTGCTATAACAAGGTCTAAACACTGAATACTGTAGCTCTATTTAACTTATGCAGAGAAAGCCTTTATTATTCAAATGGTTACAGTATGTAAGTGGATAAGAGTTAAAAACTGTAAACAAACAGCGTTATGTAAAAATAGAGAACTGGAAAAAAACGTGAACAACTTGGCCATAAAATGTTTTGATGTAAATATTGGTCCATATGGGACAAATACCATCAATTAATTAGATGAAATCCTACTCCCCCTTGGCTCTCAATAACCGCTTGAATGATGATTTGTTTTTGTTTTGTTACGTTTATGATTTGATATGTTGTACTAATTTTTGTTAATGATTGTCATTGTCTGTTTGTTTGTTTTTTGTGTAAAGTCTCCTGTTGCCGGGTGCACTCTTGTCCCGCGTCCCAATGTACTCCCTAAGCCCCTAACCCCCTACCTTCTTGCCGGCCCTAACCCTAACACCCTACACCAGTTACTTGGCCTAACCCTAAACCTAACCCCCTAACCCTAAGTTCCTAACCCCCTAAAACTAAGTCCCTAAGCCCCTAACTTCCTACACCCCTTGCTGGACCTAACCCTAATCCTAACCCCCTACAACACTTTCCGGCCCTAACCCTAAACCTAACCCTAAGCCCCTAACCCCCTACACCCCTTGGTGGCCCTAACTCTAACCTCCTAACCCTCTTAACCTAACCCTAACCCCCTAAAACTAAGTCCCTATGCCCCTAACCCCCTACACCCCTTGCCGGCCTTAACCTTAATCCTAACCCCCTACACCACTTCCTGGTCCTAACCCTAAACCTAACCTCCTAACCCTAAGGCACTAATCCCCTACACACCTTGGCGGCCCTAACCTCTTAGCCTAAGCCTAACCCCCTAAAACTAAGTCCCTAAGCCCCTAACCACCTACACCCCTTCCTGACCCTAACCCTGTAAACCTAACTAAAAAAAAACCTAACCACTTACCAGCCACAAGGAGACAGCTTCATCAGCGCAGGGCAGTGCAGCATGCGTGCGTGCACATAACAGATGCACGTGCACGTGTGGTAGCATAAAGCAGGAAAGGACCCACTGAAATATGAAATAACATTCTATAAATAAAAAGGGCATTTTGAATACATAAATGTGTGCTAGTGACTTGCTTTGTATCATCTTACTTCAGTGCAATGCAGTAGATCTGGACCAGTCTCATTTGCTATAGTATTAAAGTAGTTCTAGAAGTCCATGACTTAATTAACCTTCAATATGTTGTGTTGTTTACGGAGTGCAAGTTCTGTAAGTATAGTCATTATTGTTGACAATTTAAGAATGTTTGTTTTCTGTATGCAAAAAAAAATATTTTCTTATTTTGTTGATTCATTTCTGATCTTTCTTTGAATGTGTAGTAATTATATATATGCAGTACATTAAATGAAAGCTTATTTCATGCCTTGTAATCTGCTGTAATTTGGATATACAGCAGTGTCATCAAATGACTTTTTTTCTACTTTCCAATTTAAACTGCAAGCTATACAGCCATATGTACACATAATAATAAAGAATGCACAAAGATACTCCTCCGCTTCACTATTGATATATATGCTTTTGTACTCACATTAAGAGCTGCAAAGATTTTTTGTTTGTGTATCTTGTTTTTAATAATTTTACTCCACAGCAGCCTTGTGAAACTCTTCATCTTCCTACACAATACATTTTCATGAGTATATAAAAGCAAAAATAAAGAATCCATCTGCCTATACAAAAAATATAAAAAATCATAGGCTGACAATATATATAAGAGAGCAAAACAAAACAAAAATCACCCATATATGTTGTTTATTATTATTATGCTATATATTTAAATACCCAACATTTTCTGCCCCTTACAAATAGTGTTTGTAATGTAGATTGTGGGGTGTGTTATAGACAAGCATGGGTGGAGGATAGTGGTCCAGTCTTCATGCTCAATGCAATTATACAATAATGCTGCATGTTCTTATAAACAATGGGCCTAAAAAATGGTCTCTTTTGGGTGATATGGTTATTCTTAATAAGGGCCAACATTCAATTGCAATTTGGCCAATTGAATAAGGCTCTAAATAAGCACATAACATATTTTTTTAAATTAGTTTTTAGTTAGTAAACATCTATCCAAAAGCAAGGTTTTCACCAACTAAAAACTTCTTTAAAAAAATAAAAAGCTATGTGCTTATTTAGAGCCCTATTCAATTGGCCAGGTCGCAATTGAATGAGGCCCAAGGTGTTTAAGCAAGCAATTTGCTTCTCTGATTGGCTGCTCTGAAGTTAGTTTGCAAGGAATGTTAAACCTCAGAAAGCTATGGAAGAGATTGATGGAATGGCCCAGGAAATGTTGTTGTTAAAAAAATAGGGACAGTTAGGGGATTATTTGAACATAAAGAATGCCCGTTATTTATGGCTTTATATAGGAAAGAATATCAAGAGGTACTGGAGTGCTTCAGCAGATGAAAAGTATGGAGTAATGTACATAGGTCTGTTAGAGGCATTCGTGATGGATTAGAGGTAGGCAGTCAGTTGCCGGGTAGGCGAATAAATAAACATTAACAATAGTAAAGGTGGCACATGTTTGTTGATGAACAACATTTTTGTATCATCATGTATGAGAACATGGAACATTTTGGAGAGATTCTTTAGATGAACACTGCAGAATTTGTCAGCATTAAGATAGATTTAGTTATTTTAGATGTTGAGCTTTAGACAACTATGAAGATATATCAGATTGACAACAAATAACACATCGGAGTAGTGGGATGTGGATCATGATGCTGATGAGTTTATTATTGTATTTACAAATTATATAGACTGTGCTATACACAAAAATAAAATATTATGCAAAATAGCAATATAAGTATAATTATTATATGTATAAGTACAAATTGTTTTCTGGTGAATATAATTTACATTCTTAAAGGTTACATTATAGCTCCTAAAAATTGTCATGTTTTCTCTAAGTAATATACTCCCAATTGGTCCTTGAATCCAGCACTGTTAAAACAACAATTCGACAATAGATAAACTTTAAAAAATGTTTACAGACTATTTTTTATTGAATTGGAGAGGAGAGATAGATGGGAGTTTGACAGCACTTAAAGTGATCATGAGAGGAATATGTATCCAATTGGGATCTGCAGCCAAATTACTGGAATTGAAACAAATTAATGATCTTACTGAAATAATTGCAAAATGACAAATCACCAAAAACCTATGAGAAAATTCTTAACTTTAAGGATAAAATCAATCATGTACTCGGAGAAAGGTCATAACAATATTGCAACATAAACAGCCTTATTAAATTGCGATTCGGCCAATTGAACAGGGCTCTACATAAGCACATAGCATATTTTTTTTACAGAAGTTTCTAGAACTTCTATCCAAAAGCAAGGTCTTCACTAACTAAAAACTTCTGTAAAAAAATGCTGTGCTTTTATATAGAGCCCTATTCAATTGGCCGAATCACAATTTAATAAGACTGTTAGTTTTTACTTTTGCTAATAAGCCTGACTCTGTGCTAGCCTGTAAGTTTAGAAAACAAAGAGCAGCCTCTTTCATTTCTAAAATAAAAACTAAGGAAGGGTCAACCAACACAAATTATTGATATCTTTGCACAGTTTTATACTGAACTGTATACAGCAAAATCTAATCCAGGCTCTGCCGGACAACACTCAGACTCAAGCTTCCCACAAATAGATGAGGATGCTTTGATTGCTCTTAACAACCCAATCACAACTGATTAAATCAAAGAAGCGATAAAATCAACAAAATCACATAAAGTCCCTGGGCCGGATGGGTTTACAAATTTCTACTACAAACAATTCTTACAATAGGGAGAGATATCCATAGAGAAAAAAAGAGAGATTTCCCAAGAAAACAAGGTTTCCATTTAGACTATCCCCTTATCCCCTTTTTTTTTCTCTTTTTTACATTTTATTTTTTCATTGGTTGATTTCATTATTCTGACTTGATGTATTTGAGTATTGTCTGATTTTAAAGTAAAAGAAAATATGTTTGTGTGAAACGTGTTGATCATTTTCTATTTCAAATGTTTATAATGTTAGATTTGATATTGTAAGAGCTAAGAAAATGAGGGGAGGAGGAAGGAAATACTGAAAATCTAATAAATAAATTGTTGTTCAATACCAAACGGATGGCATTATGTGTTTTTTATGCTGAGAAATATTTACAGCTCTGTTTTGGTATATTGGTATTTCCCTATTGTAATAATAAAAATATTTAAAAAATTGTCATGTTTTCATAACCACACCATTTTTAGCCGCCTCTATCTTTCTCACAGTAAGCTCTAAGATATTTCTGAGTTTGATCTCTTGTTTTAGGAAAAATATGAAATGGAATATCTTGAATGGTTATTCCTTGCATGAGCCTCTGGGCCTGGAAGGCATAACCTTTTTGAATTGTTTTTTTAATGTGTCAAATAAAAACACTGCTGACAAATTATTTGAATTGACATTTCACAATTTATCATGAAGGACTCACCAAGGACAAATGTTTTACAGCAGCAGTGATGGAAAAAACTATAACCAAACCAATGCTATTTGCAACAAAGTATTGACTGTGATATGGACATGAACGGTAAATTAAAAGTATGGACGTTTTATGGGTTACGAATGCATAGGATAAAGGACAATCTGTAGTGCATACAAACATTTTTATGCAAGAAATAAATCCCAAAATATACATTAATAAACTTACCCTAAAGTTTGCAAAATGTCTTCACTTTTCTGGCAGTTGATATTGAGAAGGAACTCCCATGAAAATCCAATCAAAATTAGCATAAAATGCAGTTTGGTGTAGCCAATCAGAGGAAGGTACAACAATGTAGCTATGTATGGGGATTCAGCCTCTGCAGGAAAGCATCATGGGATGTGTAGTCTTTTGTTCCCACCACACATTTCTCTCTCCGCTTGCAAGGACCCAGCTCAGGCAGTGTTGCTCACACCCACCCATCTCCCCCTGGAATGGAGCAGCTTCTCTACTGGAGCAGCATAGCACCTCTGGATCTCTGCACTGTGCTGATATTGGCTGTAGGGTTAGTACAGGATTAGAAACTATAGTTGGATGCAGTCTTTCTATTGTTAGTACAAGGTGCCTATGTAGGCACCTCTGAGGGTGTGAAAGTTTTGTTTTAAAATAAAATAAACCTATATGTGTATAGAATGGATCAATGTAATGTGTGTTTCTGATATAAGCAGCATGTGTTGGATTAGAAAAAGGGAAAAACCAGGAAACTTCCATATACATTTAAAGCATTTGCCTAAAAAAGAAGGCAATACCTTACTTGCAATACATTTTACTGCAATATCTTATGTTTCTATTTAAGGTCTGACTAAATAAGAAGGCTATGAAAGGGAGAACTTCACTACAGATAACAGCTTGGTCCATCCACTTTGCCAATATTCCTCTCTTTCTGAAACCTCCAACATTTGGTTAGATTCAAGTTGTATTTTAAAATTAAAGAAACTAAACAAAAAAAAGCACTTACTCCTCAAGAAGCAATCCCAAATTTATTATAAATCAATATTTTAGCCATTTAACTGAGCTTGCCAATGAAGACTCTCCTTTAATACGCAATAAAATAGTTAAAATGGTCTAGATTCACTAATATTCAATGCATCTGTTAAATGACTGCTTTTGCCTTTTTATAGATAGCAAACTAGATATTAGTTCATTATTTTCACAATTCACCACTTGTATTGCAATGTCATAAAACAAATCACAGGGAGAATAGTGCATTTAAATAAATATTATGCATATGCCTGTATATAATATATACTGCTGTTGAAGAAAATTATTATTGTCTGTTCATGCACATTTGCAAGTAGTATTAAAAGTAGGTGGATGGATATTAAAAGCTTTGTGATTCTGATTATAAAAAGGAAATCTTAGTGGACACTCTTAAGGTTGCTGCTATGGCCAAAGGTGGATTTTCACAGTCTTTTACAGTGAAGTTTAGTGAGTCTAGCCCACTTTTAGTTCCTTGGCCCAACAGAATTAAGTGAACTTAAAGGTTAACATATCACAGGACATGTGTGGAAATACTTCTTGGATTCTTAATTGGAATTGCCTAGCAACCAACCAACTTTAGATGATACTTCCAAAAATCATCACAGTATTCTTGTAATTACTGATCTAATTTAAACTTCTTGCAGAAAGATCAATTTTATCACAATGATTTAAAAAGTTATATAAGTTATGAACCTTTACAGTATTTTGAAAAAATATTATATATATATATATATATATATATATATATTTATATTTATTATACATATATATATATATATATATATATATATATATATATATATATATATATATATATATATATATATATAAAGATTGTTGCAGTATATAGTGATACCTTTTTATTGGACAAACATATTCATTATAACGATAATTCTTTGAGACATAACCTCGCTTTATCAAGCTTGAAGCTATACTAGGTTGAGTACCAAAAAACGATTGAGTACCAAACTCCAATAAGGACTAATGTAAATAGTTTTTAGCAAACTCGATGAGTATCAATGTACTCGCAATGAGTACCAAGATTTTTTGCTCATTTAGACAGGTTGTGTATCAAAAATATTGAGTTCCGAGAAGGTTGAGAACCAGGGTACCACTGTATATACATAAGCTTATTTACCATATTTATACACCAATCTCTGTCATCTATCTACATATTATTGCTTACATTACATTATTTTTAATTGTGAAACAAGTGTTACAATAGTTAATTTCATAATAAACATGTTTCATCATCTAATGTGTCGATACTATGTCAACATATTAGTAAAATAACATTTAGTGCCTTTTCCATCTATTCCTATAATTTATCTCAAATGTCAATAGTAATATTTTAATGAGCCAAAAGTATCTATTTTTTACTATAAATCACCTATTTTACGGTATACTCACAACATAAGGGAACCATGCTGCTCTGCACTGGCACTTTTCCCTAAGGGCCTGGCTTAAATTGCATCCCATTGAAGAGCAAGCTCTCTACCTGTGATAAAAGAATAATAGACATGCCTTCCATTACTATGGTGTCGTTTCCTAACAAGTTTGGCGTCAAGAAGTCACATGACAGAATATAAAGGTGAACAATAAATCACTGAAAATGTACATTTCCAATTAGTCATCCACAGTTACTTTATAAATGTCTTCAAGTTGCTATTATGTTGTGATAGCTGTGTCATATAGATGATTCATTGCTTCTCTATCTTTCTTTTATTCCCAACTATTCAGTGGTGTTCTTGTCTTAGCCCTCCTACTAACTCTCAGAAATAATTTTAAAGAATATGGCAGCTCCAGCCAATCACACTGGTTGTTTGAATTATATGCATAAGTATTTATTTCATGTTACCGTCTACAAGTCGGTATAGAGATAAGTTGGTTGAAGATGCATTGATGCCCAAGTGTAAGCTGTGATTGACAAGCTTCCTTTTTTTCAATTTTTCAAAACTTTTGGTCACTTGTTTCTCATGCAAGAAAATGTTTCTGATGTTTATAAGATGTTAAATTATATTCAATGTTATTGTCCCTTCTGATTTCAAGCAAACTAATATGTTTAAATATGTTAAATTATGATCACATATAATAGTTGTCAAACTGTGATTTGTCGTCACGCTTGCAAGACTTGCAAAGCAAGAAGAGCCCTTGAGGCATTGAAGACTTCCGAGCACACAGGACTTCGGCGCTCATTGCCTTGCAAACCTCGCAAAGCAAGGCAAGCAGTTGAGGCATTGAAGCATGCACAGCACTTTGACGCTCATTGCAGACTTATTTGACGTGTTTCGTCACTCGAAAATCGGCTAAGTGAGAAAAAAATGGCGGACGAAAAACGTAAAAAATTCTGAAACCGGATGAACACGAGGCTGAGCAAAGCCGGGCACACGGGACTTAGAAAATAGAAGACGGCAAAGACACTTACACTTACACCAACAAAATACGACCTCGGAAAAATGCGGATTTAATGGCCAAACCTCGGAAATCAAAAAGCACGAAAAACAAGAAAAATGTTTTAAAAAAAATTAAAAACACATGCACACACAGCACAGGGGGAGAGCCAGGAAGCATGGGAGTGAGGTTGCAAATGATTTTCAGCCTTATCTGACGTCTTTCGTCACACGTAAATTTGCTAAGTGAGAAAAAAAATGACGGATGAAAAACGTAAAAAAATTCTGAAACTGGATGAAAACGAGGCTGAGCAAAGCCAGGCATGCGTGACTTAGCAAATACACAACGGCAAATATACTAACACTTACACCAATAACGGCAGGCATGCTGGACTTTGCAAATAAAACAAACGCCAGTCTTAGCGCGCCACACTTACATTCAGCAGACACACAGAATCGAAATACACAGGTAAGGGACTGGGGGTAGATGCTGGAAAGAGACACATAGCATTCCCAAAGGGGCTCATTGCGAGCCACACGATGAGCGCCGAAGGTGCTCAGAGAAGCAAAAGCCTCACATTGTGTGGCATACAGCATTGCCTGGCTTACAATGTTATTGCCGTCATTTTTTGACGTCCAATTCGCTAGTAATATAATATTTGACGATCCCTATCTCCAGATAAACAAATAACCAAAGAATCCAATTTATTAAAATGGAGGAGAGGTTGCAATAATACATTTCCAAAGCTTAATACGTTTGATTGATAAGCAATTTCCATTATTACAGGTGGTCCCCGGGTTACAGATGACCTGACTTACAAACAACCAGAACTTAAGAATGGGCTCCCAAGACTTTTGTATGACTTTGGTTTTATATTATGTTTGAATTAAAATAAAGAGCACAATAGTTTTTGTAACTTATTATTACAGTACAGGGGTATTATTTTTTTATATTACAGTATCATACTGTATTATTATTACCACATATGAGCCATTATAATATTGTTATTTTTATTATTATTATAATTATAATTATTTATATTCATTAGGGATCCGAGTTACATACAAATCCGGTTTTAAGACGTTAACAGGAACGTATCTTGTCTTTAACCTTCAGACCCCCTGTATTACCATATTGGCCCGAAAATAAGCCGCACTCAGAAATAAGCCGCACCTTTAAAATCCAGTGGGGGAAAACGAAAAAAGACAATACCCGATATAAGCTGCACTCTTAAAAATCAAGGAAGAAAAATAAAAAAGTCAATTAGATTCAGGGAAAAAATAGTGATTTTATTTTACCATGTATCTAGTATTTGGTAAAGAACATGCCTATAGGATTTTCCTTCAACTCATTTATTTTCTTGTTATGCAGGCTATTAACATCAAGAGTAAGGTAACAAGTATACACACAGTGTTGTTAGGTAACACATTTTAATTGGCATATTCTCTGTTGTCATTGTGGGAATGTGTGAGGAGAGAGGGTTAAAAATGAGAAATCAGTATAATTTTAAACAGCATACAATATCACCAAATGTCGTAAAAGCCAATTTTTGCAAGGTCGCAAATTTAAGTCGCACCATAACTTTTCACAGTTGAAATTTGGATAAAAAGTGCGGCTTATTTTCAGGCAAATACGTTATTTTTAATATTTAAATTTCCACATTTTTAATGATTTTCTTTTTTATTTAATAACTAGCGACTTGCCCATCAAAAATGACGCGGCAATAAAATTGTAAGGCAGGTAATGCTGTTTGCCACAGAAAGTAAGTGTTTTGGTCGTGTTAGTACATTGAGCTTTCATTGCGAGCCTCTCGGTTGGCGTATTTTTTTATCAAAGCTTTGTAAGCTCATTGTAATGTCTGCGTTGATCTCCTATTGGAGCTAATTGCGAGCCTCTCCCCTAGTGTACTTTGTGTCCTCTGAGCACCGTTGGCGCTCTTTGTGAGGCGCACGGTGAAGGCCTTTGTCGTTTATTGCGATCTTGTGGTGTTTTTTTTCTGTATATGTATTTTTTAATGATAATTAATTAATTATTAAAATTATAAATTAATATACTTTACGTAATTGTAATTAAAAAATGCTGCAAGCATTGTGCTGAAGAGCTAACAATCTGTTTTGATGTTCCTGCAGCATACAATGTATTCACTGTTGGTGAACTGAGGTATAAGTGTCACCAATGTGTAGTGTGTAGTGTAAATACGCTGCGTGCGCGATGGGAAGCCGTTTGTTTAGCTGTGTAATTCAGCATTCTGTAAGTTTGTGTTGTAAAATGGCGGCGATTGTGTATGTGGTACGCGGGTATGGATGATTATGCGTCCTTGCTAATAGTGTATTTTGTAGCTCATACGGGTTTGTGTAAAAGTCGTATGTGCCTGGTGGTGTTTTGCGGGTTTAGGGGGCGTGTAGCTTAGTTTTCATTTGTTTCGGTGGCAATTTTTTCTCTTGCTTAGGGGATTTTCGAGTGTCTAAACTCTGTAAATTGGAGCCTCCACCGCTTTGTGAGGGGCCACATTTGCGGCCTGCAATGAGCCTTTGGCTCATTGCAGCCGCCATTGGAGCCTCCACCTTACGCAAATGCAGCCCGAACTGCGTCCCTCGCTTTGCGAGCTCGCAAAGTGTGACGACGCATCGCAGTTTGACAACTATTATATGTGATCATGAAATATACACTACATATAGATTTTTTCAGTGTTGGTCTATTATTGTTCAGGAAACACAAAACGAATAATACATTAATAAGCCCATTTGCATGTGTAAAAGGCGAGGACATGCAAATGAGAATACAATGTACCTCACTCTTTTAATCCAAAAATAGCAATTTTATACATTCCCTTAAAGCATATGCCCGCCGTATTAAACAGCTTTTAAGCAAAGCACAGGGTTGGATTTTGCACAAACCAAGAATCACTCATATACAGCACTGTTTCAAGCTTTTGGCTATCATCAGTATGAGTCAGATTCTGGTTTGTACAGTAGATTTTGTAGGATTGGGTATTCCACAACAATCATTTAGTGTATGGTGAGCACTAGAGTGAGAAAAACTCTCCACCATACAGAATACACAAAATGAATAATACATTAATAAGCCCATTTGCATGTCTAAAAATTGTTCAGGAAACAAATATAATTTTCAGAATTTTTCCATTTTGATGCTATATAATTATTTTGCTTTTGATAATTGCAAGTAACTGTTAAGGTCCAGCAGAATGTGGGGCATATGGAACACATGTCTTTACATCTTGTTTCCTGTTAGCTGCACATTTTTCAGATGAAAGCCACTTGGATATATAAATGGATTTTCATGCATGAACAGCGAGGAGTGAATGGCTTACTCAGTGAATACTTTCCAGTAATTGATTCCTCTTACTGTTTAACTAGACGAGTCCTGAGCATTTAATGCGGCAGTGGCAAATACTGATTCATGTTTTAATTGCATATTATTTGTATTTTTTTCCTACTGTTTAATTTTGCCCTACCAATTTCTCATTGTATGTGCATATAAAGAAGAACAGTAAATATTGTTTTCTGATAACAAATACAAGGCATTACCCCATATATGTCATTATATACTGCTTATGCTTTTTCTTTAAAGCACCACTCAAGTGCCATATTTATTGCTCTTATATATAATATGCTCTAAAAAATCTTGAGTTGATAATACATTAAATGTTTTAGAAAGTTTAATAAAAAAAAATCAGGCTTTAAAATGTAACTAATCTATGCATTTTCTGCTTTAGTGGAAGATGACATTTGTTTTTGCTTCTCACAGGATTAGCTACCTGTGGAACCTTGGATGCAAATAATGTCTATTTTCAGCCACAATAGTGTGCACTTAACAGTCGCATTATATGGAAGTGCAACTCACAGTAGGATAATCCATCTCTCAGGCTCCAAGCCAAAAAGCAATCATAATGTAAATGCCCAGATACAAGCAGAATCTGCTGAAACAAATATTTTCTATGAAAGGATCCTGATTTCCCTAGCTGCTAATGTTATTTTTGTATATTA
Source organism: Discoglossus pictus (assembly GCA_027410445.1). Lineage (NCBI taxonomy): Eukaryota > Metazoa > Chordata > Amphibia > Anura > Alytidae > Discoglossus > Discoglossus pictus. Next base: position 378,170,773 of record CM050166.1, on the reverse strand, counting down.
TATTGTATTAACTTCATCAGGTTCTTTAAAATGCCTTAATTAGTTGTTTTCTGAATATAAAAAAAATGTACATCATATATCTGTTTAGAGAGCTCATGTAAACAGCAGAAACCCAAACCCATGCCAGATAGCCGAGAGTGTGCGGTGCAAAAAGTGGAGCTACCTTAAAAGGATATCTGGTATTTGCAGGATGTTAAATAACCGTATACGGCAAACAGTAGGCAGCTGTGTAGTGTGTAATTAAGTAGAGTTTGTCAGAGCCCGTGGCTCGAGGCCAACGCATTATACTACATTGGCAAAGAATACTTAATAGCCAAGGAGGCACCCCCACACTGTTAAACTTCTGTGGAGCTTTTGACAAATACTGCTAACTTAATTAAACATATGAAGCAGACAAATTTAAATGTAATCATGTATGGAAATAGCTAGAGAAAATCTAAGAATCAGGTTTCCTTATCCTAGTCTTAGACAAGCTGTGCAATATGTCACCGGACAGAACAGAGCTGGATGTGTCCTCTTAGTGGTTTTCTTTTGTTGATTTTTGGAAACCAGAATTTTTCAGAAGCTTAAGAGTTCTGAAAACATGTTCTTCTCCCTTACATGCTACTCGATGGTGAGGCTGCCAAGTATGTTGTCAGCACTCCATGTGGGTACAGAAAGTACCCACAGTCTCCAAAAGAGACTAGAATTAGCAGCCAGTGGGGATATATTTATTGTTGAAGAAACAAAGGTTTAGATGTAAATCTTCTTTTTTCCAACATTCTTTTATAATATACAGTTGAAACACAAGTATCTTGCATGTAAATAATAGCTCACAATGTGCAATAATTTAATATACTATCATATCTATAACACACAAATTATCCAGTAGGAGACTATTTGTTTTTATAAAGAACATTAGTATTTAGAGGGACACTACAGTCCAATATTTTTATTGTGCTATTTTAAAGAACTGATAAAGGCAATCCCTGGGTTACAGACGAGCTCCGTTCCTGAGAACATATTTAAGTCAGATTTTTATGTAACTTGGATCCCTCATGAATTATAATAATAACAATAATACTATAATGGCTCATATTTGGTAATTATAATACAGTGTAATCACATATATAGTTGTCAATTCAAGAACGTTGGTCACGTTTGCGGGTTTGTCACGCATTGCGAGTCCGGTTGAGGCACGCGGGACTTATGACCCATACGACTTAGGACCAAAACCTGTACATGCACTGTGCACCTCGCAAAATTACGACTTTAACGGCTGAACCGCTGAACTGAAAAGATATGAAAAAGCAAACAAATATTCCTCAAATTAACTTACACACACAGCACGGTGGGAGAGACAAGGAGCCTGTGAGTCAGCTTGCAAGTTAATTTGAGGCATATTTGCCATTTTTTCACAATCGAAAAAGCAAGAACAAAATGGCTGCTGAAAAAACGCAAAACAGCGAAATCGAGGCCCAAGGACATAAAACTAGCCCAAAGGACGTAAAACTAGCCCAGAGGACGTAAAACTAGCCCAAAGGACGTAAAAAAAATAGCCCTAAGCAGTAACACTTACCAAAAGCCAGTAACACTTAACCCAAGCCACTAACACTTAACCCAAGGCAGTAATACAACCCAAGGCAGTAACACTCAAGCACAAGGCCTAAAAACTACACAGGGGGAGAGGCTTGCAATGAGCCCCGAAGGTGCTCAGAGGGCCCATAGCCTCGCATTGTGTGGCAAACAGCATTGCTAGCCTTACAATTGTACAGTAGACGGAGGGAGTGGCTTGCAATGAGCGCCGAAGGCACTCATTGCAAGCCACGTGATGAGTGCCGAAGGTGCTCAGCACGGGGCTCGCAATGATCGCCAAAGGTACAGCATTGCCAGTTATTCCCATCCTTTTTCACAGGCAAGTAGCTATTACTGTAATAATAATAATGATAATACCTCTGTACTGTAATAATACGTCACATAAACTATTGTGCTCCTTCTTTAAATTCAAACAAACAAAATAAAAAACAAACTCAAGCTTGAGAGCATGTTCTTAAGTATGGGTTGTCTGTAAGTCATGTTGTCTGTAACCCGGGGACCGCCTTTATTGATAATGGTCACACATTTTTTAGTAAGTTTAAAAAAAAGGATCCTTTACATTCATTACCTATTTATCCACTTGTATGCTGTCCTAGCCATCTATGAGTTCATGTTCATTGACAAATAGGAAGATGGCATTAAAAGCTGAAATTAGCTAAGTTGAGACGTATTTATGTACAGCGCTACGGAATATGTTGGCGCGTTATAAAAAAACTATAATAATAATAATCTAGTTTTGTAAAATAGAGACTATAGTATCCCTTTATTGGTAGCATCATATGTTATTACAACCTTTGGTGGGGAATCGTGTAATACATCTGACAACCTGTTGTCCAGGGTTCAAATCCTGTGAGAGCCCTCACAGAAGTATATCTTAAATTCAAGATAATGAAGTTAGCTTTTTGAGGTGACAGTTTTGGTCCCTTGTTTGTCTAAATATATATAAACCACCTTGTCAAACTAATAGGTTTCTTCGGGCTCCAGTACAATGTCCACACTGACAATACCCTCATCTATCTGTCTTATCGGTCGTCATCATATCTATCTCACTTCTATTGTTACATCTCCCCATCAATAGAATTGTATTAATTTCTCCCTATACCATGTCACACAAAACCCCCTAAACCAATCACTCACAACACCATGCTGCTCATAGCTAAGAGACAAAATAGGGCTGTGCAGTAGGTTTGGTAGAAAATAGCACAGCATAACATGTTCATATCATATTATGTCTTCTGGGATTCTGATAGGGCAGTGGTGGAAGAAGATGATGGTCTCATTTTGAATCACTCTGGACATTTTGATTTCTTTCTTTCTTTATATTAATTTTTATATATATTTTATTTTTTGGCATTTTTATTTTTTCGAACATGACTTCATTTTAATAAGCCAATCTCTAAATGTCCTTTTGCAGTATTTCCAGAATATAAAAAAATATATATTTGGATTATTATGTGGATTGTGTATATATATATATATATATATATATATATATATATATATATATATATATATATATATATTTATATATATTTATATTTATCTGTTACTAGTAAACTATATGTGTCAATAGAATTTTTTTTTTTTAAATTATTGAAGTTTGGCTAATTGATTTTTTTTTTGTTTGTATTTTTAATATTTCATAGTCTATATGAGTTGTTTCTGTTCATTTGAACTGAACTCTCAACATTAAAGGTTCGCAATCGTGTCATATTTATCATCAAATTTATATGCTAGTTTGAAAAAAAATAGATAATGTGCAAAATGTTTTAAACAATGTAAATTTTTGCAGCATTTCATTTTTATCTATTGTATTCAATTTGGCTTTAATGATGACATTTTTTTTCTTTGTTTCTAAAAGCATGAGAAACAGGGGCAGAGTGGCGGGAGTGGTGAATTCAGGGATGATCTATATTCGCTTCTGTTAAAATACCCTCTTCATATAGCATACTTGACAACAGAACTCAATGACTTAGTAAAGATAGCCGTTTCCTTCAAGCTATACACAGACTAGCACTCTAAGATAGAGTCCACCATTACAAAATAAGAGTTATCGAAGTTTAAGATATTATAATATATTATTTTTCTGTAAAAAAAACTTTTATGTTTCTGTTATGCACAGCTGTTTATATTTTGTTACATACTTCACAAGCATGTGACGATTTTATTAAACTACAGTGGTTATTTAATCTAGACTCTTCTAATGTGTTAAGCATTTTTTTTGCATTGTCATATAGTGTTTTTAATAGTATATTATATTGCATTAACCACGTATTTAATATCATTACGATAAATATTTTATATATTTTCAGTAATTCCTAAAAACAATATCCCAGATTTACTGATTTATATCGACAAATGTTTTAGCACCCAGTTATACTTAGTTACTATTCCTTCAGTATGTCTTTGAGGAATTGCTGCAGTTAACAATGACAATCACAGCTGTAAATAAGTGTGAATGTCTGAACATTGTAACACTCCTGAGAGGCATCTCAAGCATTCAAATAAATATGTGTAATATTGCTTTTGCACATGATGGATACTTTTTTTTTAAGATAAAACGAGCAGATTGCTCATTTAGACCATCAGCCCCATTAAATTCGGGCTATGTGTTAGAACATAGCCTGTAACGTTAAAAGTAGGACTTGCGGCTATTACATTAGCCACGTAAACATCTCCACAGATGAACAAACAATATTTTGAGGGGTAAAGACATCTACCGGTATATTGTTTTTATTGTCATTATATTACGACTGAAAATTGCTTTTTACTGTTAATTGTGAAATACAAAAATATAACATGACCTCCAGCCTATAGTGAATATGGACAGTGGATATGTTGCCTATTATCATGTTCCAGTAATTCAAAATCTGCATTTCAAACCACTGTTTTCACTAAATTTTCACTGACTTTATGATAGCAATTTTTAAAATGATCCACAAATTATGCTTAAGATTTTGGCAGCACCGACATCATTATTATAGATGTCTTTTGAGCAAAATCCTTTAGTCTTGTAACAATATTTTCCTGAACATAGCAATTTTCCTCCCAGAAAGCCATTACAGCCTTTGTAAATTCTTAGTGAATCTAGGTGGACACTAACCATGGTTCTTCAAAAAACACTAACCAGACACTTCTAAATTGTTTATCTTAATTAAAAAAAAATGTTTGTGCAGCTTTCTGTGCAATTAATTTAAACATAGAATTAAATTGAAACTGTTTTATAGATTTATTCTTACTGTAAATTGCTAAGTCTCTGCAACCAATCTCGAACTCACCATGGTGCCGAAAATAAATGTCTCTGAAGATACTCTTCAAGTCCGGGAGTATGTCCAGGTTCTCTGTCCACTGATCCTATTCCAAAATGAATCTTTCAGAACATCTTCTTTTGGCAGCCTTGATACCAGTTAAGGAGACCAAATGCGTCTCTGAGCACAAGCAACATTCTAACTTTTAGTAAATGGAGAGTGATATTATTCATTATGTAAATGAGAAAAATGCACATTTTTAAACAGTTTCTGCAGAGGAGAAAAATAAAATAAGTAAAATATTGCTTCTTTTAAAACATCTCTTCTTTATTTAAACATTTTTCGTTACTGTATATATACAATCCATAAATTCCCATAAAACAATAAAGGCATAGTACTCCATATATCTGTCAAATTAAATGACTACTGTAGTTTGGGATGAACTTCACATTTGTGGAGTATGTACAAACTAACAATATTAGCAGCTATGATAATAAAAATATTTTTTAGAACAAATTTGATTTTAACGTACAGAAGCTGACATGACAGTATTTCTTACTGTTAAAGGCATGGGGCCCTTCCATTTGGCAGATGTGTTAATCCTTCGTTGTATAGAAAATGATGCATCTCTAATCACATCATGTGGGGGGACATGGTCACATATCCTCACTACAAAGAGTAAGGTGAGATAAATCACTATCGCTGGATAATTTGTACATCAACCAAATTAAAATAACTCTTAATAATCTCAATAAAATAATATGTTATTATTAGATATGTCGTGCACTTAGAACTTCACGTTACAGTTTATTGGAATATTATATCTGTATAACATGTAGATTAAGGTGGCCACACCTTTAAGGGTAGGTCACCTTAACATAGATGGCAATATACATAATATATATATATATAATTTACAGTTCGTTGATCCCTGACCTTTTGTACTCAGTTTAACCAAATGAAGTAGTAGTTAATTACAATACTACCTCCTGGCACAGTGGGCCTATCATGGATGAGTCATGGCAAACCACATACCCATTTAATGTGTTACTGATCACCTACTTTGTGCCTAAGGCAAAAAGATCAAATGTAGGAAATATGATAACACGTTACATGTAGATTCTGTACATGAGATACATTCAAAGTGGTTAAACATCAAAGCTAATGTAACATTAGTGAATCAGACTTTATTACATAAAATCTCAAACAACATGGAAGCCATGTGTTCTAGCCAAGCTACATCATTACAAGCCATACAGCATTTTGGGAATCTTGGTGTACAGTTGCTCTGTATAACCTTTTTTTAATAGACTGCCATATATAAGTATACCTTCTTATGTCAAAATGAAAATTAAAAGCTGCACTGACTTTCTGTAAAAGAGCCTTTTATGACTCTGGTTAAATAAACTAATAATTAAACAGTTAAAGACCCCAAAAACATGTTATTTGTGGTATTTCCAGATGTTACTCTATTTGTTTAATTTGTGGGTTTATTTAAGTATTATCAGTTACATTTAGGCCAAAGACAGTTTACCTGGTTGCTAATTGCTTAAGATGTTTCCCCACTGCAGACCCAAAAGGCACAAGATGTTTGGCCTTGTATTGTTAATGCTTTAAAATGTTAGTACAGTACAAACTCAAAGTAAGATCATAAATATGAACATTGAAAAAGTACATGTATAATGCATAGTAATGTAATGGATCCTAAAGCAGTGGTGGGCATACAATCCTCAGGCAATGCTTATGTGATCCACAAACAATTCTTTGGAGAAGGAGAGCACGCCCCTCTTCATCAATACCCTGTCCATTTGATCTCCCTAGTACTTGCAAATAACACCCAGTTGTGCTCCTAAGTGTCTGAAATCATGTGACTTGCCACAGTAGGGCAGACTACGGGTGATAATTGAGAATGTCTGCACAATCCCCAGGCCAAAAAGAAACATTGTATAAGTTATGCTAATTATCCCTGGGAATTTGAGGGGGTGGCAACATTGAGAGAAAACTCTTTGACATAAATTCTCCTCTATCAGATGCATTAATAACCCACATCACTTACATATACCTTCAAGGACTTAGAAGCTACATATAAAGTACAAGTGAAAGAGGTTTCCAGTCACAGTCCCACGTGATCATGTTAAAAAATAAAGTAGAATATGCTCACCTCAACTAAAATGTTTTTAATTGGCATAAACATTATTTCCTTGGACAATTATATCCCAAGTTTTAGTGAGATGGAGCAAGTACCAGCACGATACCCTCCCATAGAGGCTCCAGAAAATGGTTTTAGTGCAGTTGTATGAGTTCCTTTAACTAGCAATTACAATTAACATTTTGCTTACTACTCAGAAGGGGTAAGTCACTCTTCCTGCAGTCATCTGACTGCAACTTGTAACAAACACTTTAGTTTTATTAAATAAAATTAAAAAAATTGCTATTTGTAACTATTCTGTAGCACCTGAAGTGATACTTGAAGATATATACTGTAGAAGTTTCATGGATTATGAATGCATCTGGTAGAGGAGAATCGGTAGGATATGCAAACATGTTTTTGCTTGAATAAAATCCCAAAATAAACACTAATAAACTTACTGTGACATTTGCAAATGTCTTCAGTTTTCTGTTTTCTTTCAGTTGATTTTGAGAAGCAATGCCCCCGAAAATGCAAGCTAAATTAGCATAAAATTCATAATTGATTTTGGCCAATCACAAGCAGCTATATCATTTTTGCAATGTCTGGGAAATCCGTCTGTGTAGCAAAACATCATGGGGTGTGTAGTCTTTTTTTTCCCAAACCACAAGGAAGCAAGGAGGAGCTCAGTAATCACTATTTGGATGTTTTCTTTGTGCTGCTGTTTGCTTGAAGGGTTAAAAAACATACCTGAATGCAATGTTTCTACTGCCTATGTAGGCAGCTCTGAGGGTGTGTAAAAAATATTTTAAAATAAAATAAATCTGTGTGTATAGAATGTGTGTAATGTGTGATTCTGATATAAGCAGCACGTGTTAGATTAGAAAAAGTTACATACAGGGAAACTGGTGGCACGTCCTTTGCACGCAGCAGATTAGCGCGCCGTCATCAGAGCGCAGAGTGCTGTGTGATCTGCCCCTGTCTGGTGCCCCCCATTATACAAGACACCTCCAATGGATACACTGCCGAGTTTCATATGCCTCACATGCCACATCACTTCTACATGGTAAGATCTTGTATAATGGGGGGCACCAGACAGGGGCAGATCACACAGCACCAGGCTGGAGCGTAGAGTTCATCAGAGCGCAGTTTTCTACCCCCTGATGACGATGCGCTAATCAGCTGCGTGAGAAGCACAGGGTGCCAGGGAAACTTCCACATACTTTTAAATAAGTTATTTGACACTATTTATTCACCCTAAGGTCATTGGTACAAAGTAATGAATGGTATGTACAGTAGAATTATGACTCAGCTTTAGTGGTTCTTTTTTTATGTTATATGAACCTCAGGATCTCTTGAAATAAACTTGTTCATTAGTAAGATTGACATAACTTTCTTTACTTAGTCCACTCTTCCAGGCACAGACAACTTTTTGCGGTGGATAACCAATCTGTCTACTTGAATCAGATCTAATATGAAAGTATCAATTTGGTGTTTTCAGGGAACTAGCTTAGCAAAAGTAGTGTCTGACTCTGCATGACCTCATGGACCATAACACACCATGCTGATCCACTTGGTATTCATTGCAAATGAGTGGCATGCCAATTTCCTTCTCTCTCTGTATATATATATAATTAATAGTACATTTATACTCCCGTCTGAAAGTCTAAAAATAAGTTGAAAACTTATTTCCTGCTCAGGTTTCCCAGAAATACAGTCATTGTACTGCATTCTGGTGGGACTGGGTGATGACATGCAGATGAGATACAATGTACCTTACTCTTTGAGTCCAAATTACCATTTTTGTACATGGCTCCTTTGAAGCATTTGCTCGCTGTATTACACAGCTTTAAGTAAAGTTTAGGATTGGATTGTGCACAAGCCAGGAACCCACTCACAGACAGAACTGTTTACAGTTGATGCCTCTCATCGGTGTGAGGTTGGTTCTGCTTTTGTGCATTAGATTCAATGGGACTGGGTATACCACAGCAATCCTTTAGTTTATGGTGAGAAAAAGAGTAAGAGAAGCTCTCCGCCGTACAGAGTACAGAAAAAGGATTGTACATTTATAAGCCCATCTGAAAGCCTGAAAATAAGTAAAAAATGTATTTCTTGCTTAGGTTTCCCAGAAATACAGGTTTACCATATATATATATATATATATATATATATATATATATATATATATATATACTGTATATATATATATATATATATATACTGTATATATATATATATATATATATATATATATACTAGAATATTGCCCGTCAAAAAATGACGGCAATGAAAGTGTAAGTGAGCTAAGGGTGTTTGTTGTATATAATGTGGCTGATGTAGCGTCATTCGTTTTCTATGTCGTGCGAGTTTTTCGTAATATTAGTTTTCTATGTTGTGCAAGTTTTTCGGAATATGCGTAGGTGTTTGGTAGTGTTTTGCGTGTTTATGGTAGTGTTTTGCGTGTTTAGGGACCTTTAGCCTCGTTTTCGTTTTGTTCGGTGGCCTACCTTGCTGTGAGTAACCTTTTTATGTGTTTGTTGTTTGTATTTGTTGTGTTTGTAATGTTTTTGGGGTTGCGCGGGTTGCGTCCTTGTTTTCTAATCTCGTAGGTGTTTTTTGGCAAATACGTAGGTGTTTGGTGGTGTTTTGCGTCTTTAGACTGCTGTAGCCTCGTTTTCGTTTTTTTCGGCGGCCATTTTTTCTGTGTCTAAACTGCTTTCATTTCAGTTAAATTGAGGTGTAAACTTAGTTTTCGAGGTCCTGGATGGTCCCTCTTCTGGTAAGTAAGCTTTTTATGTATTTGTTGTGTGTATTTGTTGGATTTTTGATGTTTTGATGTGCGCTTGTTGCGGCCGTTTTTTTCGAGGTCGTATTGGGTCGTAACGTGTTTCGTATTTTGTTTGCGTTACGACGTAAAGTTTGCGAGGGTCGCAGTTGCTTGCTTTGCGAGGACCGCGGGCTCGCTATGCGAGCCCGCAAGCGTTAGCAACAACTCGTATGCTCACAACTATATATGTGATATATATATATATATATATATATATATATATATATATATATATATATATATATATATGAATATGTTTCTCCAATAAAAAGGTATCACTATTCACTTCAATACTATGATTCTCCAACTGGATTATTGGACATTCACGGCTACCTCACTCTTTATATATATAAACAATGTTTTTCTAGAGGATGTAATCATGGGAACATTTCCTTATAATTTTGAGTATGTGAGTTCGATCCAATATTTGGAGACTGTAAGTATTGTTCCACAAGCAAAGAGGTAGATATTGTTTTGTAAGCAGAGAACATTTCTCATCATTGTTAATTCATTTTTATTGTTCTTTTGAGACTTTTATTAGTGTAAGGGTAATGTTAGACAAATACAGATTTTTGCAGTGATATCAATATGGTAAACAAGCACATTGCATCCCCCCGGGACGTCTGCCATACAGTTCCAGCTGTGCAAGTGAAAAGCAGCTGAAACTAAAGAGAGCCACTTGGCAGTGTTGATAGATTGGTAAAAAGGGCTGCACTTTACACATAAATATAAATAAGCTGTTACACAGAAATTGTGTAAATATATTTAGTTTATCAAGTAATTAGCAAATACTTAGCAATGTCAAGAGTTCCTCCAAGGACAGTATAAATAACAGATGAAAATAAATACTTAATGTCACCTCCTTTCTTTAATCTTTGTGGTGTTGTTTTGGAAACATTTTAATATTTAAACAAACATTTACTTTCTTGCATCTAGCACGCAATAGGAGTTCTTGTCACAAAATATCCTGGCAGAGATCCCCTGTACTCCAAGTTTAGAGAATATTTTCTTGGTACTAATTAAGAAAATACGACAATGGCGCCCTATAAATCTAATTTGTATATTGCATATGACCAACTTGTAGTATTCATGTTTTACTCCGTATGATTAAAATGATGTAGTAACAAAAAGGTACATGTTTAAACATCTAAAGTGTATTTTTGTGTGAAGCCAAATTATTTATATATTAGATTAGATTTATCAACGGATTTAGTTTTCTTAAAGGGGTACAGCAAAGATGACAAATAGAATAATTTAAAAAATATAGGTAATCTCATGTTTTTAGTATTTGGCATTCACCTTTTCTGTTCCTTCTTCATAGCACTTGCTTTTGTCTTGTTCTAGTGTGTCTTGTTCAGTCCTTCAGTCATGTACGACTCTCTGAGACCACATGGACACAGCACGCCAGACACCTCTGTCTGTGTTTCTGATCATGCTTATCCATATGGTTTTGTTAGCAAAGATACTGGGATCTATGCCTCTGTGCCTGTGCATGTGTTCGGAAGAACTGACAGCTGCAGTTCCACAAACTATCCACTGGATGGCGCTGTCAGGTTTCAGGGAAGGCCAAGAACTATTCCCCCCTCCCACGTGGTGCAACTCAATGACACTCGGCCCTCCAGGGCCTCGGGCGCTCCTCTCATAGCTCGAGGGCCTCGGGCGCACTTTATTTCAATGTGCAGCAGTATCCGAAAATTGGCAGTGCCATCTATTGGTTGGCGGCGGAGCTGCTGCTATCAAATTTTGCGCAAGTGAAGAGGGAAAGGACCAGATACTGGAGTCGGCTGCCAGTTCCTTCTCTAGTGGACTGCAATTTGTCTAATCTCTCTGCTATGACCTGCCCATTTTGGTTGACCCTACATGGTTTAGTTCACAACTTCATTGAAGTACACAAGTCCCTTCACCACAAAAAGATAGTGATCCAGAAGGGGGTACTAGTGTGTGATCATTGATAATTATTACAAGTTAAGTAGTCTGAACATGATCAAAACCAATAAAAAACAGCTATTGAAATGTTCCACATTCTTCTAATTAAAAAGATTTTATTAGAATAAAATCTGTTAAAAAACATATTGATATCATCCCAACCAGGACTAGTGAGGACCATAATGTGCTTACAACTTTAATTTAGATCACACAGTATGTACTAAGTAATGTTACTCATCATTTTATTTAATAGTTAAAATATGTCTTTTTGATTAAAATGTTAATTAATTAGTGCTGCTTTGCATAATAATGAGGGAGACTGATTGTAGAGTGAAGAGTTTAGTGTAAACAGTGAGAGAGCTAACTGGGCAGTTATTTGGAACGGGTGTGGTGTCAATTTCAACTGTATCCAATTAACTTAAAGTCTCTCTCTTCCCTTCTATCCCACCCGTCTCTCCACTGATAGCCAAAACACACACTGTCATGATTGATCTCTGAGGATGTGATGGAACAAACACAAAATGGATTCTTATCCTCTTAAACATAGTCATATTTTTTTAAGTTCACAGAATACACAGCTGCTAATATTGTACGTTTGGTACATACCTGATAAATATTTGTCTTGTATTTTTTTATTTTTTTATTGCAGTAATCCTTTAAGGTCAACAACAGACAATACCTGTCTGACAATCATTGTAATAGACCAGCTACTGCTGGTGCAGCAGGTGCAAAACACTGGGGTCCATAACAGATTAATGGACTACAAGTGGTAAATGCTTGAAATAAAGGGTACTCTTAATTTTTTATGGGAGAGAGGAAGGTGATTTGATCTGGGGCATTCTGATAACCGATATATATGTATAATATAAGCTTTTTATTGATCTCTAGAGACACATAACATGCATAGAGAGTAGTGGGGTGGTGGTGGGGAATTATTTTGCACCACTACCATGCTAAATATAAATTTTAGAGATATCACAGCGTTTAATTAAACTACACCTCCTATTGTGTTGTCTGCATATAAATAAGATTACATGTTTAGAATGATGACTCATTTGATATTTTCGATATGTATGTATCTTAAAGGTATCTTTGTCATGCTGTACACATACAGATTTATTTTATAAAAAAAAAACTGTTTCCACACCCTCTGAGCTGCTCACATAGGCACAGTGTACCTGCCAATAGAAACACTGTATTTGGGTATATATTTGAACCCTTTACAAACCGTGAAGGCAACAGCAACACAGTGCAGAGATCCACATAGCAGTGTCTGAGCTCCTCCTGCTTCCGGGTAAAAACAGGACTACACATCCTATGATTTTTTGGTACACAAACAGCTATCACAGATTGATACAATTAGCTGCCTATTAATGGCCAAACGAAATATCAATGTTATACTAATTTTAGCAGGGATATATAGGGGTGTTAACTCACAAAATCAAGAATGCAAAACTATGGCCCTCATTCAATTGCAATTTTGCCAATTGAATAGGGGTCTAAATAAGCACATCACATATATTTTTTAAAGAAGTTTTTAGTTATTAAGCATCTATCCAAAAGCACGGTTTTCACTACCTAAAAACTTCTTTAAAAAATATATATTATGTGCTTATTTAGAGCCGTATTCAATTGGCAAAATCGCAATTGAATGAGGGCCTAAGTTTGCATACTCTACTGATTCTCCTCCATCAGATGCATTCATAATCCAGGAAATTTAAATATGCCTTTAATCATTTTAATATATATAAATTCTACATGGATAGTATTACACTGCTACAATTTTAGTCTTTTTCTCTGGAATGAGTTTTTCTGTAATAAAACTAATCTAAAATGACACTAAGTCTTAAGCAGCATTGAATGTCTTCATATCATTTCATTGCTCTGTTGAACCAACATTAACATATAAGATTAGCACCTCTGTGGGTGATTAAAATGTGATCCAATCCTGTTTCAGAAGTTATTTGCATACATTATCATGTATTTTACACTTTGACATTACATTATGCATATACTGTAATTCTAAAACAGAATCTCAGGTATAATGTACAGTTTTTTTTTTTTGAATATTCTATATCTAAGTACAAAGTTACCTTCCTCTCTAATATTGATAATACAAACATTTGAGAAAAGTTTGTGTAACATCATAAAACCAAACAAAAAAAAGTACATGGCAAATTCTAAAAGAACTTAAGTTTCTTTGGCATTAAAGATCAGTTTAATAACTATTTTTTTTTAGTTATGAAACTTATTTAATTTGTTAGTTACCGTATTTATCGGCGTATAACACGCATCTCAATTTAAGAAGGAAATTTCAGGGGGAAAAAAATAAATTTCAAATAAAGAACTTTGAAGCAAAATCCTCAACCTCCCTCCTCATCCTCAACCCCCTCCTCAAACCCCCCCATCCTCAAACCTCTCCTCAACCCCCTCCTCAAACCCCCTGCTCCACACCCCCATCCTCATGCTCCTTCCTCAACCCCCTCCTCAACGACCCTCCTCAACCTCAACCCCCCTCCTCAACCTCACTCCTCATCCTCAACCCCCCTCCTCATCCTCAACCCCCCTCCTCATCCTCAACCCCCCTTCTCATACTCAACCTCCCTTCTCATCCTCAACCTCCCTCCTCATCCTAAACCCCCTCCTCAACCTCCCTCCTCAAACCCCCCATCCTCAAACCCCCTCAACCCCCCTCCTCAACCCCCCATCCTCATCCTCCTTCCTCAACCCCCTCCTCAACCTCAACCTCCCTATCCTCAACCCTCCTCCTCAACCTCAACCCCCCTCCTCAACCTCACTCCTCATTCTAAACCCCCCTCCTCATTTTAAAACCCCCCTCCTCAACCTAAACCCCAGTCCTCAACCTAAACCCCCCTAAATACCTCCCCCTCACTTACCTGCTTCTGCTCCAGCGGAGGCCGGAGCAGAAGCAGGTAAGTGAGGGGGAGGTATTTAGGGGGGTTTAGGTTGAGGAGGGGGTGGGGGTTAAGAATGAGGAGGGGGGATTAGAATGCGGAGGGGGGTTTAGAATAAGGAGGGAGGTTGAGGATGAGGAGGGGGTAGGGAATATCGGCGTATAACACGCACCTATCGTTTGCCCCCTATTTTCAGGGAGAAAAAATGCGTGTTATACGCCGATAAATACGGTACTTATCCATTTTTGTAGAGAATGGAAACTAACATTTTAAATACAGTTTGTGTCACTGACACTGAGCTATGTGAGCTGATTGGGTAAAAAGTTCAAGAGCCAGCTAAAAGCAAACCAGATTGAATGTAAATTCTAAGCTGTGATGGTTATATTGTTCTGTGTACCTGCGTAGCTCACATTACCTAACATAGAGGTCTTGTAACAATAAAAGATAAGTTCTAAAATGTTTACATATATTTTTGAGCAACTTGTGTTCAACTAAAACTTCATCTTTAAGTTTAACAATAACATGTCTTAAATAAAGTAACTAAGAAAAATATACTTTACTGCAGAATTATGGGGCATGTATGACTCAGTGCTTCCACCGCTGATGATCTGGGTTCGATTCCAAGTCAGGGAAGCAAGAGGTCATACTACCCTGAAGTTGAGCAGGGTTGGGCCTGGTCATTACTGGGATGGGAGACCACCTAGGAATACCAGGAGCTGTATGCTGTGGCCCACTGGAGAAGGAACTGCCAACCTACTCCAGTATCTCTACAATGAATACCATGTGGACCAGCATGACCATGGATGTAAAGATGTTCTGGTGTGTTACAGTCCATGAGGTCACAAAGAGTTGGAAACAACTGAACGATTCAAAAAAAAAAAAAACTGTTAGAAATTACAAAAGAAGATATTTTAAATAATATATTTAAAAAAAATGTTTTTTATTAAACACTCCATCAAAATATAAGATGTAGAGTGTTTACATTCACTGCAACATAAATACAGAAAATAAGTACTATAAGCTTAGTGAGGTAATGTAATAAAAAGTATGAATTACATATACTGTAGTATTGCAGAATATATGAAATACTTTTGTAGTGAAAAAAACTAAATTATAGTGCCAGGCAAACATTTTGACCCAGAACACAAAATTCTTATAAAACCCAATAAATACAATATAACCTCCCTTTAAACAGATTATCCCTCTAATTGCTCCCTAAGTGACGCTGTGAAACTGAATAGGTAAGTTCCCTCTTACAATTGCTGACACCAAGGCCCTCATTCAATTGCAATTTGGCCAATTGAATAGGGGTCTAAATAGGCACATACATTTTTTTTTTTAAAGAAGTTTTTAGTTAGTAAACATCTATCCAAAAGCAAGGTTTTCACTAACTAAAAACTTATTTAAAAAAAATATGTTATGTGCTTATTAAGAGCACTATTCAATTGGCCAAATCGCAATTGAATGAGGGCCATAGCAATTAAAATGTGTAAATTGATTTATTAGGCCCTGAACAAAATCTGGTTGTTGAATGTTAATATAAGCTGGCCTTCTCCAAAGGAACTTTTCTTGTTGACCTTCATTGTCTACACTAGCTTTGTACTCAGCCCATGTGAAAGCACTTTGTACCATATTCCAGAATGGCCTTTATTTTGCTGTGTTCATAGGGCCTCATGCAATTGCTATTTGGCCAATTGAATAGGGCTCTATATAAGCACATAGAATAGTTTTTTTTACAGAAGATTTTAGTTAGTGAACTTCTATCCAAAAGCAAGGTCTTCACTAACTAAAAACTTCTGTAAAAAAATATGCTATGTGCTTATATAGAGCCCTATTCAATTGGCCAAATCGCAATTGAATGAGGCCCATGGTTTGAGTGAGTGTTGGATTCACTACAGTTGTCAGTAGCAAGCGAAAGTTTGTCCAAAAAGGACCAATTTATTAGGTTATTTGAGAGGACTATATCTGACATAGTTGGATCAAATTGATGCTTTAGTGAGTAGTACACAAGTTTAAAATTATTTTTCATGAATGTGCTACTCAACAGGAATAGTATAGTAAAGTTGAAAAACGTATTTTAATGTGAGTTGAGGAAAATTTAATCCATGTTTAAGCCCCTGTTGGTTTGATTTGGTATATATATATACATATATATATATATATACATATATATTGGTATATGTTTCACAGGAAATTGATCCTGGATATGTGTTAGAGATGTTGATATCATCCCAAAAATCTCAATAAAATTGATGGTTATTTTAGGAATCAGAGATACGAGTAAAACATTGAACAAGAGATAAATGCCAGGAAAGTCCAACCATTTTTCTGAGATTGTGCCACCAAAATAGTAGATTATATGGCATCGCTCTTGGGGGTTGGTAAAATGTATGGAGGTATAAATGCTTGGTCTAAAGCAGGCCAACAATATAAAATGGCATTAGTATGCCTAAATTGGACTACTAAACTATAATGCTGTGTAAATGTAGCCCTTCTTTGCTAGGCACCTGTGACAGTTTCAATTTGGAGGCTTTTGGACATTTACTATTAAAAATAATTTAGATAATGTACTATTAAGTGCTTTGTTATCCATTTATCTTAGTAATAAAGGTAGCTTCTGGAGTGTGCATAGACTTTTGGGGAAAAGTATAATTTCAATCAGATGACTACGACCCAGGAAATTAATGGGTAGTGATGACCATAGAGTGAAAGTACTGTATAACATTAAGTAACAGAGGAGTGGTATTAAATGGTACTGTATATATATTTCAAATCAGGGGGAATCTGCAAACTTAAATAGGTTTTGGGTCTGGTGCCCAAGTTTAAGGATAGGAGTATTCCACTACTGTTTAGTCTGTGGATAGATTTCCATGGCCACATTATTAAGCTTCTGTATCAGTCAGGGTCTCTCCATCAAGAAACATCACTTCCAAGAGTCTCAGTAACCTTCCTGTGGTAGTGACCAGGACAAGTTACTTACAGGGTGGAGATAGGATCAGTATCGCAGCAAACAGGAGCAAAAAAGAGAGCATACGATGGCTATATGTCTCAGCAGTCAACTCTCAGCCATATTTATAGAATTAGATACAGAGGGGGGTGTATACAATACAACAATGACAGGGAGTGGCAGAAAACACAGGAGATTGCCTCCACATAGGGTTCAACAGTAGCATCTTGTTTGGCACCTGTGAATAATAGGCCAACCTCCAATACACACATGTCGTCTCTAGTTGTCTAGCACATCAGAGATATAATTAGCTTATCTGGCAAACAGTGGGACAAAACAGATTACAGTACAATCCCTGGTTCCTGTCTCTCTACAATATCCTATTTTGTTTAACTGTTTCATGACCATTTAGTGAAAGTTTAAACATAACACAGAATATTACATGGGGAATTGCATATAATATACAGGATAAGGCAGAGACGTATGTCATAAGACCATACGAAGCATGGTGGTACTATGTTTTGGGGCTATTCACCCCACCATCTACCTGCACATATTTCTCATGTGGCAATATAATTCCCCTACTCATTTTCCAATGGGATTGTATGTCCTCTATGCAACAGGACACAGCCCCTGGAAAGGGGTCTGTGACAATTTGAAAATCTGAAACGTAGCCAAAATCATCAAATTAACATTGTAGGATTGATATGGAAGCTTTGGATTTTGAGAACAGCCTGAATTCTTCTGAATATCATTGGATACACTTGAGCCAATTAAGAGTTTTTTGTTTTTGCTTTATCTTTTTTTGATTAACATTATTCTCAATGTCACATACTTGCTGGGAAAAAGCTACATTGAATTTTTGTCTTATTCGCTGTCTCATACATTGCTGGCCTTTGTAGCTGAGTTTCTTTATAGCAGCAGTGAGCAATACAGCACTTCCGAAAAACACATTATAGTTTTTTTTGTCTATTTGCAGAAGGAATATTAATGGCATTGCAGGGGAAATAGATTCCTCATTAATTAACATTCTAGTAGCAGTTTTAGCTTAAGGTTAGATAGAGTTACTTTTCATTAAAAGTAAAGGGCTGTATAATCCTACACCTGTTGCAGCTGCTCTTTCCTATGTGAAGTATATTAATAGGATTTAACTGTTGATAGATATCTCAGCAGAATAGATATTCAATTGAGAAGTATAATCCGGTACTACTTGAGAAATGTCTACTGGAGAGGGTTTGTGCTGTGTAAGGTTTCATGGTCATCCGTCTTGCTTAAGTTTGGCTGTTTAATGTCTGGCAACTGTGTAAGCTGTGGGAAGTCCGAGGCCAGAAACAAATAATCTAACGTGTTGCATCCTCATTAACCATTTGAACCATGGAAACTTTTCTCTGTTACTATGATTTAATAGCAGAAACAAAATCAGCAACATTGGACTTAATCCGCAATATGTTACCCAAAATACAAGCTTGGCTGACGTGGCATGAGCAATATTGATGTCCTAACTCTTATGACTCTCTTATGACTAATTGTTCTTCAATTTTTTTTAAGACATTAGCAAGAAAACTTCTTATCATTTTAAAGTGCTCTTATATTTACAATACACTCTTTTGAACAACTAAACATGATAATGGGGCAGTGATTTAGAAACTGAAAACATATAATCCATCACTTATTTTTTTATAATTATTTATGCTATCAATACTTGATCTAATTTTATTGATGGGAAGAGGCTTTGAATACCGGGAAAATGTCAGCGGCTACAAGTGATTAATGAAAATGTATTTTTATTTTAAAAGGCCTCTTGTATTGAGAAAGCAACTCAAACAAGTACCCCAATCAAATCAGTGGCAACCCACAGAAAATCATAATTGCATATAATAATGGATTACTGTCTATATTTGTTGTTTTCACTGTAAGGCAGCTTGCAAGAGAGGAATAATATACTTTAATATGATACATAAACGAACACCTCTAATGGAACATTGTGATGTATCTTTATGTTCTGAATTATACAATATCAGTGTTGTAATCGGTTGTATCTATGGTTCAGAAGTTATAAATACATCTCTACTATGATCATAGTTTTGAATAAGTATAAAATAATCTAAAAACAAAAAATAATTGTGATGGATGACAATTGCTTCAATGTACCAAAGGTCAATGGCAGATAATTATGTGCAACTCATCATATGGTATAATTTGCTTAATGTAATGAAGGTAGAGATGACCAGCGAACCTCACCAGCTCTGAGCTATAGCATGCTATAGTTATACCTGCACCAATGGTATAATGTCATAAGACATAGCAAGGTAGCCATGTGTTGGATGATGGATCACACTATGGATCAAGTTCTGTTTGCAGTGAGAGTATTATTAAAATGGGATAACACAACTCATAAAAGTCACAACTTCTATTTAAATAATATTTCTTGCAATGGTTATTGGCTATATAAGCCCATACTTAATTTTAAGTCAAGTAATGTTTACATTCTTTAGATTGTAAGGGCCTCATTCAGTTGCGATTTGGCTAACTGAATAGGGCTCTATATAAGCACACAGCATATTTTTTTTACAGAAGTTTTTAGTCAGTGAACTTCTATCCAAAAGCAAGGTCTACTAACTAAAAACTTCTGTAAAAAAAAACATGCTCTGTGCTTATTTAGAGCCCTATACAAATGGCCAAATTGCAATTGAATAAGGCCCTAAGTTTGCAAGTTTTCAGTCTTGCACTGTGCTTTGGGGAAGGCACTCTGGACACTGAATCCTTTGCAATATTTTAATTTGTTGTTTTTTGCCATGAACTTAAGCTATGTATATCACTACGGAATATGTTGGCACGTTACAAATAAACGATAATAAAATGCAATGTATGTATTGACATGTACAGAACATGTAAAGCAAACATGCTATATTTCCAATACTATTCAATTACATGGGGATTTACCATTCAGTTATGGAACAATAAATCAGTGTAAGCTTAAACCATAACTTAGGGACATCCTGTATAGAAAATGTTTTTTTAAATGTTATTATACATTTGGTGATGCAAGAGAGTAACGATCAGTTAGCAAACACATGTGGGTTTATGTCATGTCTGAGAGATTTCTCTTGAATTATATATTTTTTATATTTTGCTATTAGTAATTACATACGTTGGTATATAATATATTTCAAGCTACAATATATTGACAGTGGTCATTTAGAATAACTTCTAATGTTACATACTAAGTTTAGCAGAATGTTAAATCAAAACTGAAATGTTGTTCTGGTTAAAAATTTAAAATAGACCTTATCATAAGCCTAACATCTTAGAGTTTAAGCCAATATACAACCCCTCATAAAAGATACATTACTCTTATGGTGTACTATGAAAATTGAATTAATTGCTAAAAAAATTATATTCCATGTCCTCTTTCTTAAATCTGCACAATCACCTTGGCTTACTATAAAACCGCTTTAGCAAGGATGAGAGAATTTTAAAACAAATTACTTAAATGGAAAATTTGAGGAAATCAAAGTGATTGTACATTTTGTACTTAACTATTTATACAACACACACAAATATTCTACTTTTACTTTGCTTCCAAATGTACTGTTTATAAAACATCTAAATCTAAATTATAGGTTTGCAAACCTTTCTGATTTATATTTATTGGGTGACATATGCATAATAACCTTATTACCAGAGTACTTTTCCACCAGTTTCGGATCAGTACCAACTCATTAGACATACTGTACATGCCACAAATCAAACCTTTAATATATTCACAACCTCTCATCCTCAGCACCTAATACAATGAAATGTCTTGACGCACATGGGCTTGAGCAATAATGGCAGTGCAGTATGTTTTGATTAACAATTTGGGCAAAAGCATTTTGGTATGGTCAGAACTATTCAGTTCCAGGAATCCTGCTTTTTCAGTACATTTCAAATAAAAAAATGGTCAGAAGTAAGACATATCAGTGATGGAGGAGGGAACTGCTATAAAGGCCCAGAGTTTGAGGAGGGCTTATAGACTCACAGCTTTCATCCTACTGCATTGGATGACTGGATTCTATTGAGCTGTAGACATTATACCACTATGTTTAATACAACATAATAATTGTGTCGTCCTTAGTTTTGGTGCCAGTAAATTAAATCCACAAGGAAATAATTATAATAACCAGGGCCACCACCAGGGGGTATAAGGTGTACTGATAAATGGGGCCCCATAAAAAGAGGTACTGAATTACTGCTGACTTGTTTCAGCATCCTTAAGCAATCTCAATATGAGTAAGTAACCATGCATGTCGAGCTAGGTTACATGCATGTGTTGAGCAACCTGTTTGTAACCAATCTCAATACACGCATGTAAACTAGCTCGACATACTTATTCAAATTTATCTCATGAACCTGAGTTCATAAGCATGTACTTCTTGCATAGGACACAAGATTAAAGTTCCTGATGATTGTAAAATACAATTCCTGGGAACTCTATTTTTTTATTAATAATAATTGTATACTGTTGATGTTGTGCATACATGTGCCACATTGTGATGCCTAATTCAAGTTTGTCTATGCATGTGCTTATGTTTCAGTGTATGCTGCCTACAGTGGGTTTGTTTCAGAGTGTACGCGGCTGTGCATGTGTGTGTGTATCACTGTAAGCTGCACATCCAATTGATAGTGGCAAAGTATATGTATATTATTGCATATATATATATATATATATATATATATATATATATATATATAGCTACTGTACTCCAGTCGGACACCATTTCACCAAGAATAACCACTCCATGAAAAATCTCAAAATCAAAATACTCAAAATTTTTTTTTTAAAACACTATGGAAAGAAAGACATTTGAAATTAAAATGATTATGCTCTTTAACAGTAATAACGTAGGCCTTAATGTAGATATGGAATTTTTATCTCATTACCAAAATTTCTTGTAGCCTCTAACATTCATGATTGTAAATATATATGTGTGTTTATTATTTTTTTTATTTTTTGTTCTCTGCCTTCTTCCTGAGTTTGGTTACAGCTCTATGGTTGAATAGATGTGATACTATTTACGACCCCAATTTACTTACTTTGGTAGGCACCCTCACACACTTGACTAGACATTCACGGCTACCTCAGAATTAATCTAATATGAGTTGCACTGCGATATGAGCAGCACTTACATTGCCACCTATGAAATGAAAGGCCGCTGTAATGGACCAGCTTTCATGGCTTTTATCATTTTCGAACTATGAAAATACCTGTTTTGATACAAAAGATCAACTTTTTTAAATTATACTAATTTGTTTTATTCTACCCATGACTACTTATAATTTATGAAAACAGAATCATTGGTGGCAACCAATACAGGCCACATATTAGGAGCTTATGCGGAAAATATATACAAATTAGACCGACTGATAAGTTTTACTTGGTTTCTTAATTAATGCACTGCAGTATGCATTTTACTACAGCTGTGGTGGTAGATTTGAATTTAAGATTATGAAATATATAATATATGGAAAACAATAAATTAATGCAATATTTTTTTTATGTCAAACTTGGTGCTATTTTTTTCTCTTAAAGGGTCACTGTAGTTCCATATTAAAAGGACAACAGTGACTACAAAAGTCCCGATATGTGATCTGCACCATTAGATAGAGGGAGAAAAGGAATGTGGAAAAAGTGTTTTAGGTTTTAAAATTAATGCTACATTCATGAAGTCAGGTTATTTCAGTGTATTACCTCTGACTGAATGAGAAATGAGCTCTGTAATACGCAGGTCTTATTAAATATTAATTAGAATCTGAATAATCTTTGAAACAAGCAGTGTCAATGTGATTTGTGACTACTTTTATCTACTGTAGCAGCTTATGCAGCAGCAGAGCAGAAGCTCTGTTGCTGGCTGTGGTGAATAAGGTCCATGGTTCAAATCCCCATAAAGACATTTTTTCTTTACTGCTTAAAAATCAGAAAGATGTCCTTTAGGTTATATACTAAAACATATGTCAATGTGAAGTAAATGTGTTGAGTGGTGTAGTGGTTTTGGTGTAGTGGTTTCAAAACATGGTTTCATTGGACCTAAGTCAATGTTTTCCACTTGTATTTCTTTAATTGACTAATGTATTTGTTAACACATGTATGATATATATATATATATATATATATATATATAATAAGAATATGAGTTAAACAAGAAAAAAACAATATGGGATGGCAAGGGAATTAAGTCTATGACTTATCAATGAAAAGAATCTTTAAAATGAATTTCCACTGCACCACCACATTCCACTTTTGAGTGCAGTGCAAATCTATAATATAATGTGTAACCGTTACTCCAGCCTTATTATTTATGCAGATTCTTGTCGGAGGTCTTTATGGAATAAATTAAAAATGCAATATCTAAATCAATTCTTGGTCAATTTTAAACACATTCCCCACATGATTTACCACCCTCTAACTAGTGGTGCAGCGTACATATGGTGACTTTTGTGGTCCTTTAAATATACTATTTTGAATAACTACACTTAAAAACAGACAAACTGATTTTATAGGGTAAAAAATATAGTACAGGCTCTAATTTATTAAAATTTCTATAAAATGATGCTGCTATAGACTCTACAATTTGGTTGGGTTGATCATCTTCCATGAGTGCAATAAGAATGTGGTTCCTTTAAACCACAGTAATATTTTTTTTTTAAGAATTACAATGAGGGTGATAAACTAACCATTTTAAGACAAATAGGCAAAAATGTTACAACGTACTAGATAAAGAAAGTCATTTGTCCAACTCTTTAACTTGCACCGTAATAGCTATTTATCAAAGTCTCCATGTTGCAAAACGATTTGCTAAGCAAAAGCTCTCCCAGAAAACAAAAATAATCTTCCTGTTTTTCACCTTACAAATTAATTAATCCAAATGTTTAATTTACCTGATATGGGATAAATATATCTTCTTGGTACTTCGTTCTACAGGACTGATTAGTGAATCGATGATAAATATATTGTTTAAGCGATCTACCATTTTAAGAGCATGAAGAGAATTATGTCTCATCTGAGATACATATCACCTTTTGATGAGTACCTCTGGTGTTTTGTTTGTTTTTGCTTTTTTTGGTCTGAATTTTCTGTTTGAATATAAAAAATGACTTTTTTATCTTTTTTTTTTGTCGTCCTTGACAAATCTTCTGGGTGAACAACTTTTATTTTATGCTAATGAATGTTAATGATGATAAACATCCATAATATAAGTTGTTGTAGAGTAACATCAAATGACAAATGCTTCTGTGGAATTATTGTGCTATAAATTCTGTTACTTCCTGAAGTGGGAGGATACTGTGAATAGACCAGAAGCTTCTATGTCCACAGTGGGAGCTACAGCTACTAAAGGTATTGTGGCAGCTTCAACTACAAGTGCTGTAATCAGAACTGATAGAAAAGCTATTCATTTATAAGGACACATATAGTGAACAGATTCCTGCTATAAAGGATAACTTCATGTAATAATAAAAAATGTCAAGGTTGTGTTTATTTATCTATTTATTTGTTGCTTTCTAAAAACATTTTGCTTTTTATTAAGTTTTGTTTATTAAGTTTTGTTATTGAAAAAAACATATATAAAAAAAACAAATTTTTCGGGAGCCTGGGAGCCAGGGCTTCTAAAATTTGTATTTCTGGCTCCTAAATATATTACCAAAGGATTCCTTCAAAGCTCATAGAAACAGCTTGTCTGTCTCCTACACATGGGGGATCTGGGGGTAAATACTATGCTTCTCTACACATTGAAAAATCTGGGGGGAAAGGTGGTTTGTCCCCCTCGTCCACCATAGTTTCCACACCCATGCTCCTACAAAATCTTCCTGGTGTTGAATATATTTTCCACCACCGGTCATGGGCATATATATCCCATTATTTTACTTATTTAAAACCTTACAGAAGAAACTATGGTATAAAAGTGGCAAACATGTTTTATTATTTTGTCTCTATGCCCAAACTAAGTAATAATACAAACATGTTTGCATTGTTTTTGACCATAGCAGAGAATAAGTATTCATTTAATGCACATTTTTTTACTTCAGATACATTTATTTTTTTACTATAAAACTTACTACGTTTAGCACAATAGAATTATTGAGCTATAAAACTCACCACTTTTCTACCATGTTTTAAACATTCTACAATTAGCTTTTTGCATGGGCAAATATTAAGTTACCTTGAGACTCATAGTGAATGCCTGTCTGCAAGCCACTATATCACAATATATTTCCTAGTCAGGGACTACCAAACAGGAAGATACTTTAATGGTACCTGGTAACGGTTTTCAGTTGGCTCGCCATGGAAATGTAGTTGTTTATCATTTATTTATTTTATTATCTCATAAAAAAGATAAAATAACTTCGACTCAGGGAGTCCACATGGCTGAAAAAAACAGTTTGGCAATATAAGATAAATGATGTCAAATAAACATTAAAAAGTAAAGCACAGTTCCTCCAAGTATACAGTAGCCAGATGCTAGGATACACACCTCTGTATTGTGGTATATTAATGGCCAGCCAACCATTTATGACTTATATAAAACAGTCATTATTGCTATCAGATGAAAAATAAGGTTTAAATATTTATTGGTTGTAAAAAGTCAAACACAATGTACCCTATAAAAATACAAGCTTATGAATTAGAGATATGTTTTCATGTGTTTTAATTTACCTTACTGCTTTGGTAGAGAACAAATTCTGCTTTGTTTCTTTACATGACAGCTCAGGTTCAGGAAGATGAACTTACATGAGTTATTGCTTGCTAGACTCAATTACAAAACAAACAACGGGTCAAATAAAGCCAAAATAGTCTGTAATGGTTTAATTGTAAAACTCTAGTTTAGTTGTCTTTTGATAATTAAATATTTCCTTCATCATCCACTGAAATAATAATATGGGAAACAGTAAGTGTTTCATTGTTTATATATATTTTCATTTAAAAATCCATTTTTTGTTTACAATAAATTTGGTATGGCATAGAGTGGACATACAAATGCATTGTTATATTATATATATATATATATATATATATATATATATATATATATATATTATATATATAAATGTATTTAAGGGTGGGTTGTCCAAATTGATGTGATCAAAACAACATGTTTTAAGCACAGTAGTGGTTTTCTTTATGTGAGGTATTAATGATCTGTAGTCTATAAAACATTCATTTTGCAGCACGAGCAATCCACAGTTCTTCCCTCAGTTTGATAAATTGGTTTAATTTAATCATGGTAATCCGGTACTTTACAGAGAAATATTGATTGTAGGTTATAAGGTAGATTTGCAGTATTTTCAGATCATTTATTTTGATGCAAAATAATCATCTTAAAAGCATTATATAGTAATTAAGTCTACATGAGATCACAATGTGCAACATTTCAGGTATTACAGTCTGAGCACCCATTGACTCCCAAAGTATTGGTCTACTGTCCTAGGCTTGTTTTCGAATTAATACTGTTAGTAAAGCTCAATGACATGGCACACAGGTATGGTCTTAGACCTACTGGTGTCCCAAGGAGAAAAATCACTCAGAGCCCTTTGCGTTTTCTGGTATATATGTGTGAGACAATCTGCACAACTGGAAACCAATGCTGGAGGCACAGCACATAGGACATGACAGATCAATATTTGCTACGCACTTTACATGTCCCCTTCCACAATTATTTTCCTGTTTATCAAGTTAGAGAGCATTCTTATATTAGCTAGGACAAAAGATGATGGGGGTCGTCAAAGCCTGGCACCCCAGGAAAATGTCTCTGATGCCTGAGCCAAAGATCAGCTTTAATGGCATGTTTTTGAAAGATAGAGGAGAGAAGAGAAACAAAGAAAATAGGGGGAAATGGGAGAAAGAAGGAGAGAAAGAGACTTGAAAAGGAAGAGTGAGACACATGAAGGGCAAACAGAGGTGATACACGGAGGAGATGGGAAAGACAGAGGGGCGGTCTGGGAAAGAGATTTAATCCAAAAGCTAAAGGGAGAAGCAACTAAAAAAGGGTTAGTGTAGTGAAAGAAAATATAAGAAAAAAATGAAAAAATAAATTAAGAGATGGTTGGAGGAAAGAGGTATGTGGAGAGAGGCAGAAGGTATTTTATATTCCTTCCCTTTTTCTTCCATCTCTTTATAGTCTCCAAGCTTGTAGTTTTCTTAGCAAATCCAGTCTAGAGCACAACCCTGGAAACACTAAGCACTATGGCATTATTGAATTTACTGACATGTTCTTGATATGGCGTAAATAATTTTCTAGTATTAGCTATTCCATTGTAATTTATTAGCAACATTTCCAGGTAAAAAATTAAACAGTTTATGTAAATCCTTTTCATTTTCATTTAAAAGGATTCGGAACCCTAAATAATATTGTAAACTAAAAGGCATGGTATGGAAGGCGAGGCTGTATTATTTATAGCAATATAGGGAAGTTAATCTCAATTAATCATAAAAAGCTCAGAATGAGAATGTACAAACTTAATTTAACCTCTCATGACTCCCAAGGCTTTGGGCCCAGGGTATTTTTTTTATAATTCAGATGTAACCTGAAAAGATACAACTGGGATATGGAAATAACTAATGACTTATATAACTGAAATTACTTCAGAGATCCCATTTTCACATACTGAATTGGCTTTCACTGTATCTCCCAACTGTATATGTTTTAAAATCAAATCAATTACATTTTGGGATTTATCTGGATTTATGTGCACCGCTGTTCAAGCGAGCTGCCGCAGTATAGCAAAAGAACTATTCTCTCCTCCTACGTGGTGCAACTCGATGGGGCGAGTGCGTGCATGCGGTGGATCGCAAACATCAACACACATAAAACAGGATAGGACCACATTTTTTAAATTAAAATATGTAACATGATTTTTTGTAACAATTTTTAATGGACTGCAAAATACTTTTATGGAAAAAAAATGGTAAAATTCACGTTCAGTTCATAGCATTGAGTGGGCTTAACAGTTCTGCTTAAAGTTAACAGTTATGATTCTCTGGCGGTAATTACGCTGTATACTATTATCTGAATAACCTGTTTGGTAATAATAGTCTGCTCTTTGACTTCCAAAAGCCTTTAGATTATAACCTAACTTCATTTATTACCAAAGACACTAATTGGTTTCCTGCTGTGCTTGGGAGAAAAAAAATTGGATTGGTCTTGATGAGTTACAGCTCCATGATTAAATGTATTTTTTCATTCCCTGCCATAACACTGTTAGCTATTTGGCTCCAGCCATATAAATTCATGCAAATCAATACAGTTAAAATATATATTGTATTGTAAATTGTTAAGGCAGCATGTGTATGGTTACATGGGCTGCATTACTGCTGCAGAGCCTGGGAAGCTGCCTTCCAAGGAACTCCACAGGCAAATCCATCTCTGAAACAATATATATAGATATTTCTAAACGAGCTACTAAAATGCTAGCGGTTTTAGCAAATGCATATTGTTTTCTCTGTGTGCATGTGTGCCTTTTGCAAGACAATCCTCAGAGAATATTGTGCCTGTAGAGATTTTCCTGTTATAGCCAGAGATTCCCCCTTTCTCTCCTATAGTACATCCTTCCCATTTCAGCTTGCTAGACCAGAAACATGTTGTGAATTCATTTGCTGAATGAGCCTGGCCTGACTGCAATCGCTAGCACTGCTAGAGACATGTTGAAGAGTTGTAGATGAAGCAGTCTGTGATGAGATCTGCACTACGGTAAGTCTGGGATTGTTATAATATATACATTTACTGGGATAATCCAACATCATCTTGCATTGTATTAGATACGGTATTACCAGCTTTGAGCAATCTGATCACAGAAATGCGTGTCATGTATTAAATTATTTATGCCATAATAATGATTATGATGAATATCTTGTTTAACCCAGAATCCCACTTGAATACTCAATCAAAATCCTCTTGGGATATCTTCACCTACATACACAGTTTGTAAACATTAATAACAATGAAAGGGCGTAGAGCTTATATAAAGGATGAAAGAAACATGTTTCTCCTATACATCTTCATTATTTTCCTGTAGACAGTATCATTGCCTATAGGGCTCAGTTTGATCCCTGTGGGAGAAGTACTGTAAGTGACACAGACCACTTCTTACTCTCCCGAATCATAAGTATTAAATATTACAGAATTCTTCTTTCATAACCGAATAATCTTAAATAATAAATGTACCGATATTGAAATATCTTTGAGTACATATAAAATTAATAAACACTATACATCTATATGTGCTTCTTTGATTAATGGTAGATGTGATTGCTTCATTTTATACCAGAAAGTAGAGTCGTGTAAATGGATGTTGAATCTATGATATAAAATATGCAGCGCGTTTGTGATATAAATAGAATATTTAGATCATGCACATCACTGATTGAAGTAATAGAATATTATATACCGTATAGTGCCAAATAATATTGGTTATATGAATACGAGTGAGCATCTGGTAACTGAGTAGTAAAACTGATTATATAAAAAATAGTCTTTTAAAGGCATTGGTTTTAATGAAGAGGTTTGTTGGACCGTATAATGAATATGTCTTTAGGAATTAGGTTAACAAACCAAGATTCAAATGTATGTTTGAAATGCATTAAATAATACAGTGTCCATCTCTGTATCAGAAAGTACAGGCCTCCTGGAATAGAAGGCTCCATTACTTTTACCCATGTCCCTTTAAGCAGGTAGGAAGAGTTAACAAGTGAAAATCAGTTATTGAGTTCAGTTATAAGTTTTTTTTAAATGAGTTAAATTTCCATTTTAATACTTTTTTAAACTATAGAAAAATGTATTGGTGTAATTGAAACATAGTCTTGCAATATTTAACGCTTAGTGGCATATAGACATCTATCTATCTATCTATCTATCTATCTAACTATCTATCTAGCTAACTATCTATCTATCTATCTATCTATCTATCTATCTAACTAGCTAACTATCTATCTATCTATCTATCTATCTATCTATCTAACTATCTATCTATCTATCTCTATCTATCTATTTATCTATCTATCTATCTATCTGTTTGTCTATCTATCTATCTATCTATCTATCTATCTATCTATCTATCTCTATCTATCTATTTATCTATCTATCTATCTATCTATCTATCTATCTATCTATCTATCTATCTGTTTGTCTATCTATCTATCTATCTATCTATCTATCTATCTAGCTAACTAACTATCTATCTATATGTTTATTCTTCATCTACAAATGAAGGTTTTATTGATTTTTAAAGTGGTTGTCAAATGTTTTTATCATCAAACTAATATTGATGATTTTTTTGCATATACAAAGCCATTTTTTTATTTCGAAATATACTTCTGGTGCATATATGATTCGTTATTTGTGCATTTCAGATGATTGCCAATTTATTATAAATACCAAAGCCATCAAACAAAAAAAATAGATGATTGTAAATATATCATTTTGGAGCTTAACTGCTATCTTAGATCACCTTCAGAGGAAAAAGTGGATAAAGAGTCTTTAAATATTCAATACTGGGCTTTCATATAACATTAGAATAATTCATTACAATATATATCATTCTGTTTATAAAGCCAAGTATGCATCAGGTGCATCAATCATGTCATGGCATTCTCATTCTTCACTTTTAAGATATACTAATTCATTTTGACAATGCAGTATTGAATTGATTTTTATTTGTGACATTTTGCCAGGAGATAAAGTAACAAGCCTATTAAGATTACATTTATGTGTAGCACAAATTAGACTTTCCATATGCCAGATTCCATTCTTACTACTATACAGGTAGCTGATGTATGCGCCTCTGATCTAATATGCTAAGTTGTACCTGCCAATGAAAATATTTTTTGCAAGTATAAAAACTGCTGAAGAATTAGCAAACAGTGTTGTATAGCACTTTTCTACTAGTAGATACTATTTTAGGTAAATGGAATTTGCTTATTTAGGTTTTATGCGCCCCAGGCCATTCCGATTTGTGCTCCCCACACACTCCATTTGCGGCTCCTTCTTTCCCTTTGTAAATCTCAAATCATCAGTTTATGTGTTAATAATTTTACATATATATATATATATATATATATATATATATATATATATATATATTAGAAAGTGTCAAGTACACATAC
Source organism: Discoglossus pictus (assembly GCA_027410445.1). Lineage (NCBI taxonomy): Eukaryota > Metazoa > Chordata > Amphibia > Anura > Alytidae > Discoglossus > Discoglossus pictus. The sequence goes on along the minus strand of CM050166.1, from coordinate 378,139,073 downwards.
ATAAATATTATGCATATAGACATTTCTGAGCATATACAGACATATTTCAATGTACTGATCTCCATCTTCAGACAGCCTGTTGCCCCGTGTGCTGGCCTGGGCCTCATGGGCCTAGGCAGAAACACGCCCCTGTATCTACCATTGATCTTTCATGAGTTCACTCATGACATTTTCCAAAAGAAGTTTAAAATAAATGTATTACAGTTTTTACAGCAGCACCCATCCATCTTTGATTGCTCCAGGGTTGTTGCTCCATTTGGATTTTCTTAGTAAAATCTATTTTCCAATATTATGGGCATGCACCCCCAGTTGTTAGAACTATCCATAGTCCAGCAGCAGGGAGGATACTCTCTGTAACATAACAAATATTAGCTTTCAGGGGTGCACAGGGGTTTCCATACATGCAATATAATTTTAAAAATAACAGTACACAAAATAGTATTACTATTTTTATAGTTCAGTAAGAGTACTTTGTTTTATGTGCTAAAACACAGGTTTACCATCACATAGAATAGTTGTGGATATACGGGCCGATGGTCACGCTTTGCGAGCCTCGCAAAGCGAAGCGAGCTGTTAACGTTCATTACACTGCGAGACGAGCAGTTGAGGCACGTGGGACTCAGGCTGCAATGAGCGCCAAAAGTGTTCATTGCACTGCGAGCTCCGCATAGCAACGCAAGCAGTTGAGGCACGCAGGATTTAGGCTGCAATGAGCGAGGGATGCAAAATTACGGCTCGTAGAACTTAGGACCAGAGGCACGTATATGGACTGTAGGCCTCACAAAAATACAAAAACACACAAATATGCCTCAAATTACCTTGCACACTCACACACAGCACAGGGGGAGAGCCAGGGGAGCCTGTGACGGAGGTTGCAACTGAGTTTGAGACATATGTGCAATTTTTTTACGATTGAAAATCGCCTAAGCGAGGAAAAAAAATGGCGGACGAAAAAACGCAAAAGGATGAAAACGAGGCCGAAGCTCGCAAAAAACAGCACCAAACCCGTAGCACTTAAGGAAAATCAGGAACACTTCCTCCGCAACAGTTATATTTACACCAATGCAGTAACCCTTAACCCAAGCTAGTAACACTTAATCCAACACTCATCCCGAGGCCCCTAAACTACACGGGGGGGGGGCTTGCAATGAGCAACGTAGGCGCTCATTGCAAGCCACGTGATGAATGCAGAAGGCAATAGGGCTCACGATAAGCGCCTAAGGCGATCATCGCGGGCCCTGTAAAGTACGCAGAGATGAGGCTCGCAATGAGAGACGAAGGTGATCAGAGGGCCCTTAGCCATGCATTGTGTGGCAAATAGCATTGCTAGCCTTACAATTTTACTCCCGTCATTTTTTACGGTAATTTCCTAGTCACATATAATAGTTGTGGGAAGTTACGAATGTTGGTCAGCAATGTTAAATGTTACGGGCTTGCACATGCGCAATGAGCGCCTTTGGTGTTCATTGTGCGCCTCGCTATGAGCACCATAAGCGCTCATCGTGAGGCCTGCATGACTTTGCTGCAATGAGCTGAAGGCGCTGAAGGCACTCCTTGCAGGCTTTGTGATAAGCGCCACAGTCGCTCATCGCGAGGACTGCACCAGTTTTCTGCAATGAGCTCAAGAGGCGATCATTGCAGCCCTCACGATGAGAGAGAGGCCTGCACCACTTTGCTGGCCTCGCAATTGTGGCCTTTCAGGGTCCCTCTAAGGGTCATCTGTCCCGTCATAGTTGTGATTTGCTTAAGGGCGGTCCACCCATGGAGGATGGAAACAGATTGAAGGCGCTCATGGCGATGACCTAGATCAGCGCCAAAGGCCATAGGACTTTGACGCTGATCACTAGGCACGAAAGAGTTTGAAAAAATTATGACTTTAATGGTTGATATTTTTTTCAAGTATGTAACTTAGAAGCCGTCGGAAGACCACCAAAAAATGCCAATTAATTAAAAATGTTTTACTTACAACCTCACACACAGCACAGGGGGAGAGGCAGGGGAGACCGTGAGGTATGTTCCCTTTAATTTGTTTGTGTTTGTGTGCGCTAAAATTTTTGCAATGTTATTGTGTCTTAAGCTCTCTAGCATACATTGCTTGAAATTTTGCATTTGTTTACCATAAACAGAGTATGGGGTAAGAAATTTAGCAAAGATTTTTTACTACCACTAAGTGTTGCATTTCGCTTCCATATGTAATGGGAATTCAACCTTCTTAATTGTACATAAATAATAAAATTAAAAATTGAATTTACAATAGATCTTAAACTTCTTTTATAATACAGTAGACTCTCAGTTATATCGGCACCCATGGGGATTGGTAGATGCTTAAGAGTTACATATAAAAGATGCCTAGATGAGCTGCACATAGGATGCTCTGCCAAGTATATTTGTCATTGAGGGCTGTTCTAGCAGCAGTAGCTTTCACTCATCACTGGTACGTTCAGCATGAGGGTGCAGTGCTGAACCCGGGGAATGTAACCCCAACACTGCACTGGCTCAGTTACTCATGCCCGGGGAATGTAACCCAAACACTGCCCTGGCTCAGTTACTCATGCCCGGGGAATATAACCCCAACACTGTACTGGCTCAGTCACTCATGCCCTGGGAATGTAACTCCAACACTACACTGGCTCAGTCACTCATGCCCGGGGAATGTAACCCCAACACTGCACTGGCTCAGTCACTCATGCCCGGGGAATGTAACCCCAACCGTGCACTGGCTCAGTCACTCATGCCTGGGGAATGTAACCCCAACCGTGCTCAGTCACTCATGTCTGTCTGCTTCCAGGTAACCATCAAAGTGCACTATTTTTTACTAAATCGCAACTTCTTCAGATATTGTAAATATTGGGAGTCCTTCAGTCATTTAACCACATATTCTGTTCTTTGTTCCCACCAAGTACTCAGTCTTTATCTCCTCCAGCCTGGTGGCACCAGGCACTAATTTCATATGAAAGAACATTCATTTATAATTCACTTTAGGTGGATATTTAATCATAGTTTTCCCATTAACTTTTTCCACCAAGGGAGAAATAGTTTTCCATTGACCCTTTTCCTTTTGCCCTGTGCGATTCTTTTATTTGTTATGTGCTTACATTGAAACACTGTTTACACAGCATGGAAGGGTGAATGACGTTGATGCTTTGAGAGAGCAAGCTAATGTCGGGTGTCAGCGTCTGACGTCAGAACCGGATATCTGGATTTGCCCTAATGCTTTTCTCCACCCACCAGTGCTCTTTCAAAGGGAGAATTGGCATCCATTCACCCTTCCTTGAAGTGTAAATAGTGTTTCAATGCACATAACAAATAAAAGAATCATACAGGGCAAAATGAAAAGGGTCAATGGAGATCTAATTCTCCCTGTGTGGAAAAAGTTAATGGGGAAAATAATATTAAATATCCCCCTAGGGATCTGTGTGCGCTCCATGTTTAGTTGTGCGCACTCATCTCAGGGTATGTGTGCGCGCGCACACGCGCACAGCTTAGAGGGAACAGTGGCTGTGAGTGAGGTTTCAAGCTAATTTGAGGCTTAATTGGCATTTTTCGGAGATTAAAAATCGGGCTAAGCGAAGAAAGAAATGGTGGTCATAAAAATATAAATGTTTTCAAAAAGGCTCAAAACAAGGCCAAAGCCAGTAACACTTAGCACATCAATGCGAGCCCCACAAGACTTAGAAGCAACGGTGCTCATTGAGATGCACACAAGACTTTGAAAATACAAGCAATGGCGCTGATCGCAGGGCACGTAAGACTTGAACAGAGACAAAGAAGAGAAAGATACAGGGGAGGGAGAGGGTGGAAAGAGACATGGAAGGGTGAGAGGGGAAACAGACACAGGGGTCAGAGAGTGGGGAGAGGTTCGCAATGAGCATCGAAGGCGCTCATTGCGTACCTCGCGATGATCGCAGAAGGAGCGAAAGTGGCGGGTTAGACGACGTCTGCAATGAGCACTCATTTCAGGACTCACAATGAGCGCGAAGGTGCAAATCAGGAAAGTGGCGGGTTGGACGAGGCCTGCAATGAGCGGCCTCCCACCATAAAGTAGACGGTGGGAGAGGCTCGCAATGAGCCCCTCAAGTTAGAGGTGGGAGAGCCTTGCATTGTGTGGCAAACAGCATTGCCAGCCTTCAAATTTTATTGCCATAATTTTTGACGGGCAAGTCACTAGTTAGCTTTATAACAATTAACAAAGCAAACCATTCTGTTTATCAAAGCAAAATATCCATACATTAAACATAGAACCTCAGCATGGTTTTCTGCAAAGTTTGATTTCAGTATTGTACAATAAATAGTTACTACTAGATTTTTACTTGTCAGGAGACAATTTTAATATTTATCTTAAAGGCATATCTAAGTTTCCTAGTTTATGAATTAGTAGGGCATGCAAAAACACTGTTTGCATGAAAAAATACCAAAATAAACATTTACAAACTCACCCTGATGTTTGCTAAATCTTTTCAGTTTGCCAGATGCAGCTTTTGTTAGTTGATACCCCTGAAAATCCCTGCTTTGGTTAGCATAACATTCATAATTTGTTTTGGCCAATCAGGAGAAAGCAGGGGTTAGCTGAAACATTTGTATTCAATTTTGGAATTCCTGTGTTGCAAAGCAGCCCAGGATATGTAGTCTTTTTCTCTCTCTCCTTCTGTGAGCTCAGACCCCACCCAAACATGTGATTCCATCCTGCAGCAGTACTCCCTGTGTTCTGTATTAGAAAGGTCAAACTCTGTATCTGGCTGCCTCTGCTCAGTGTACTTTGCTATGTAAGCTCCCTGTGGGTGTGCAAAGCTGGATTTTACTCTCCTGCATATAACTTTGTAAGTACACTGAACTTTTCTATATAACACATATTTTTCTGATAATCACTGCCTGTTTCTTACCACACATTTGAAACCCAGAAAATGTATATATACCTTTAAGCTTCTACTTAACCCCCCCCCCCCCCCCCCCCCCAATTAACCTTTTGAAGCCACGTGGTAGTGTACAAGTGTAACACTATGCATTGTAGACATAGGGATATGGACAGCACCAGTTATTTTTGAACATCCATTATAAAAATGTCCTTTTAATGAATAATATCTTCATGTTGATATCTTTCCGGGGGAGTTGAAAAGTTCATATTTCTCATGAGATCTGAAGTTCATTTATAAGCCTGCAGTAAAGAAGATTTTAAATATCAAAATAAGTTTATGGTAAAGAAGAAAGCTACAAGCTAACTCTTTAAAACCTATATATGTAAAACACTTAAGGCAAGTGTTCTCAGAAAGATGCTTTTATTCTATTCCTTCCTAGATCTACAGTGTAGGGATTTTCTTTCACCCTTCTACCCTCCATAACATATTTACAGCCTTATTAAATTGCGATTCAGCAATTTGAGAAGGGCTCTATTTAAGCACGTAGCATATTTTTTTTACAGAAGTTTTTAGTTAGTGAACTTCTATCCAAAAGCAAAGTCTTCACTAACTAAAAACTTCTGTAAAAAAAATGCTATGTGCTTAAATAGAGCCCTTTTCAAATTGCTGAATTGCAATTTAATAAGGCTGTTAATGTCTAGTGAGAGTGTCTCTCTTGTGTGCTGTTGATCAAATACTTAAGAAGGCAATTGTTATTTTTGTGTGATCTAAAGAACATGTTTTGATACAGCTGCATGTTTTTTTATACAATTTATTAAGCACAATATGTTTTTTTATAGTTTATAACAACCAGAGTGTCTCTCCAGCCTCATTTCACAGTTACCAGAACTCTCACTTGATGAGCCCCATATATATGGGTGAACCTGCAATCTGTGAATTCTGTCCCCTAATCCATGACTATGTTCTTAAACCTGCCTGAGAGCCTGGCCCATAGTCTTAAATGCATACCCATGTGGGTCTGAGGCAAATAGGTGGTTTTGAGCCTCATTTGCATGACATTGCCCATAATCCTTAGCTACAGTGAAAATACTGTTTACTGAGAAGTTCCGTGGAGAATAACAAGAGTCTTGGCCTGTGTGAGACATGTAGTGGTACTGAGAATGATCTTTTCTGTATATATACTGGGAGATTTTTCAGTCATCTTTCTATCCACCATAACATATTTAGTGTCTTTTTTTCATTCAACACTCTACGTCAGTATTTAACAAAAGTAAAAGATCAAATAGCTGGAGTTGAGGATTAGATTAACTAAATGAAATACTTGCAGGCTTATTGTGAAGAAATGGTACAGGTAAATGTGAAACCCATCAAACACTAATATATTTGTATGCTTTATGTGTAAAATCCATGACTGCAGCTTTTCAAGGGAAATACACACATTTTGTACAATATTGTGCCTAATTTCATTAACCATGAATATGCAGATTTGCATTATAAGCATCTGACATATTCCACTGGTGTAGGGCTACAGTACTGGAAAAAGATCTAATAAACATATGTACTGTATATACAGTTGTATATTTTGACCAAGGCCATTAAGGCACTGGCCTAGAACAGCACATTTTCAGCAGTGTGCCATAAAGTAATTTATGTTTATATGGGATACCATTTCTTTTTTATAATACATCTGACATTTTCTAACATACAGGATGTATTCATAATCCAAACTAATTGTATGTTTCTAATACTTATATTTATTTATCTGCCAATCTTAGGGGGGTAGCATGAGAGTAAAGGGAGAGGTATAGGGTGCCTACATGTCTGAGGTACAATGGGTAGCAAAAATCCTATATACTCCTCTGTGCCTATATATTGAATAACACAGTGGTACCTTAATACTCAACTTTAATCCGTTGTGGACAGCAGGTTGAGTAATTCAAATGTTGAATACCAAACAAGCATTTCCCATACGGATCAATGTAGATTGAAATAATTCTGAACCCCACAAAATTTCACATTTTAGATTGAACTGAACCTTAAAACTAAATAGACATAAATAATAAACAACAATTAGATCAAATAATATAGAATTTAACTTCACTTTAACTGTACAGAGAGGAATTAAGATCCCAATGGATGGTGGCGACATAGAGAGGGAGGAGAGAGGTTATTGCTTGGAACTTTGGTTCTTATAGGCACAGGCTGCACTTTGATTCTTTCTTGGGCTCTTGTAGGCATGCTACACTAAGCCATAGTACTTTCTTTAACTTCCTGCTGAGACAGGATGTGGAGTGGCATCATGTTCCGAACCATTTTTTCTCATTCAGATGTGTCAAGTACTGAAAACGACGAGTTCTGAGGTAGTTGCGTATCGAGGGTGCACTGTATTTCAAACTGTGTGAATGAAAATGTTGGGCAAACAGTTTGATTAAGTTTTATGTCCCGATCTATAAATCTTTCTGTGTACTTTAAACTTGACAATCAAATAGTATATTTATGAATACATTTAGGTTTTGCCAAATCCGTTACGTAACTTCAGGGTACATTTACACATCTCAAACAGGCCAGGTATCATCTCCCACTGTCGCTAAGGATTTTAGGTAGTGAGAAGCAAATTTTATTGAAGTCTTGAGCCTTTTATCCTTCATTTGTCAACACAACTATTGATCACGGTAATAAATAAATGTTTTCTTGTAAGTAAAAATATAGAATATCCTTCTCATTTAAACTATTTTTGTGTCAAAAAGTTGTTATCCTGGATCATGCTGAGGATATTGTGCTGGGAATTTAAATTCAAATTGCCCTGATATGTGACAATTACCATACTGATCTACTCCATAATGTTTAAAAAGATTAGTAGTCTTAATTTTCTAATAACAACATGCAAAATAACTTAACATCAAAATGTTGTATTAGACAAAGAGGAGTCATTTAGAAGCCCAACTATGAGCTGCTATCTAGTCTGTTGATTTAAATATTTATTGTAAATTACCTGTTCCTAGATAAGGTAATGTGAAAGACAATTAAATATTAATGTGTTTTAAGTATCATTATTTTAAGGATATGTGAATTATAGGCTATGTTCTGTATGACTATTGTCTTTTTTCCCTTCCAATATACAAATTCCAATATACAAACCTTCTTCTTTCCTCCTCTCTTATCACCTCCTCTCACTCCCGTCTTCAGGCATTTTCTTGAGCTGCCCCTATTCTTTGGAACTCCTTACCTCGCTCCACTAGTCTATCCTCCTGCCTCAAAACTGTGAAAACCTCACTAAAAACACATCTGTTTTAAGAAGGGTATCACCTTTAGTCTTAATATACACAACATATTTATCATCCTTCTGTATCTCATCCTTCTGTACCCTTAGGATTGTAAGTTTACAAGTTTTCAGTCTTCCTAGCTGCTTTGGGGAAAGCACTATGAACATTTAATTTTAAGCTCAAAGACTGGTTTCTTGCATTGTGTTAAGATTGTTTTACTTGAACTTACCCCTATATAGCGCTACAGAATATGTTGGCGTGTCACAAATAAAGGACATCATAATAATATATAAGTCCTATCATTACTTATGTACTTCTAAATACCCATGTTGTCTGCCATCCCACTTTACCATTATTGGTATTATACTATCACAGGTCTAAACATGATGGGAATGTTTATTATGGTTAAGCTACAAAATAGATTTAAAGTCAAAACACTTTTAGAAGTTCTACATTGCAAATAAATAAAGCATTTGTACAGGTAAAGTTCCACGAAGGACTGTGACATTTCTTTCTTCAGCTGTGAGTAAAAAAAAATATTTTTTTACAGTTAGTGAAAATAAATTAATTTCTGCAGTGGTTTATCCTTGGAATTGTATCATCTCTACAAGGAACATTCTTCACCCTTTTCTTCTATTGTTAAGCTTCTTTATTTATAATATTCAATTCTATTAGTTTATTATGATTGTATTGGATTTTACTTTCGCAAAGGCATTATCAAATATATTGTTAAACATGTACATTGACTTGTATAGTAATTTCAATACAGTATTTTTATCTTATGACTAAAACCAGTTGTTTCTAAACCACAATCACACTGTTCCAAAGCACACTAAATTTGAGCTTTCATTCATTTATTGTCAATACTTCTATACATCAAGGAACCTTTCTCAAGACAGAAGAAAAATGAAAAGGGAACATTTATGGCGACAGTAGCAAGGGATATATGGCATGTAGGTCCCTCACCTATTAACCTGTAAACTAATTACAGAGCCATTGCAAGGTATGTAGTGCAATAGTGTGACCACACATATAATCTTACATTTAAAAAAATGACATTAAAGTTGAATTTACAACTCTTCTATAGTGTTATGAGATCGGTGGCACAAATGGTGTAACACAGAACTCAGTCGGTAATAAAGATGTATTTCTCTTCCAAGTCCCCAATATGCCTGCATCCTGAAAGCAAATGAAAAAGCAATACGCCAGGGGCCAGTGTGCATAATCTGTGATAGGCAATAAGAGTTTCTATTACAGGGGTTTGCTGGATTATGAATGCATCTGATAGAGAAGCAGTAGTGTATAAAAACATTTTTGCATGAAAAAAATACACTAAATATCTTAAATTGGCAAGCAGTTTATTATGAGAGTTAAGTTTGTTGCAGTTCCTAGGTTCTGAATGACAACAAAATAGTTCTTAGCTGTAGTAATAAAATTTGATAAATTACCTGAGTATTTGTTGTTATAGTACATTAAAAAATAAAGACGGAAAATAAAGGGTAGAAGGACAAAAGCACTGTATCTTGCCTGCAGCACTTTTTAAAAGTATATTTTTAATACATTAATTAGCTTTAAATGAAGATGTTACATCATAATACTAAGATAAAACAACATAAGGCTTATTGACCCTTTCAGACAGAATGATAACAGTTTCTTGTTTAGAAAAGTATCGCAAATTGCAATAAAATTTGCATAATTTAAAACTGATTAATTCCAAGAGATGGTCTGTGGGAGGTATTCTGTGGGATGTTTACCTGCATCAGACAATGTTCCTGCAAGATCTGCTTATTCAGTGACACTGGTAATGATTCCAAAAATTGGTCACATCTAATACTTTCTATGCTTCTTAGTCTTAATAAAAAAAGTTGTGTAGATATGCTGGTAGTTTCTTGACAGTTGATTGGAGGTGACAGTCACAACACTATGCAATGGATTGTATTATGCAATATATGGTTGATAGAAGCACATTTATTATAGGCATCATTATCTTTGTGGTGGATTAATTTAATAAGTTTAACATTGTGAAGTTCTTTCGCTGCTCATGTTGTGCTATTATACAAAATAGTTCAGATCATCCCAGCTGGGTCTCTAAATTGTATTACATTTTCCATGTTGTTGTTTTTATTCTCTGAATTCTGGCACATTTAAGACCAAAACAACAAGTCAGAGGCGCTCATCATAGAACGAACCAACCTTAATAGGTTAGTTCTATGGCCATGATAAGCCACTCTGAGAGCAACCTCTTTTAGCTCACTTGTGCCCTTCACAGGGAGAAATATCCTGTAGTACATTAGTCTGGTCCCACTCAAAAGAGTGACCCAGCCCCAAAATACCAGGCAATTCTACCCTGAACAGGAGAAACAGCAAACCTTAGACTTGTTTCTGCCTTTATGGGCCTCATCAGTGAGGTGCAGCTGAACTCCCTAAGGCACAGTGTCAAGGGGTCCACGTCTGGAGTCCCCTATTACCCTTAGGGAGACTAAACCCTAAAGGTAATTTGCATATACATTTTAGACCAATGTTCAATGTTTATTGTGTACTATGGGACATGTTTCTAATATTAATAGGAGTATATCAGAGTGAGTGTCCTAGCTGATCTACAGATACTAATCTTGCATATACATAATTGAACCAATTGAAATACCAACCAATCTGTTCCAAATGGAAATCTTGTCCCTACAAGGTTTCCATTTCATTCTCAAGGAACACTTTAATTATAATAATAATAATTATTTTATATAAAGATTTTCTCCTAAAAGGGACACAAAGCCCTTAAGAAAGAAAAGAAAACAGATCAAAAAGAGGAAAGTTGTAATTTATTGGATGGAGTGAAGAGAATGGTCTTCAGTCTCCTTTTGAAAATGACCAAATTGGAGTTTTTAAATATCCCTTTCCTGCCACAATCCCATGATAAATAAGTGTAAGATTTCATGGACTTGTAGTGTTGCAATGTTTCATAGGATTTGTAGTTTTTTAGGGTAGTAGTGGTCAAATAGATTTTGGGATCGGTGAATGATAGGAGTTGTAGGTATTTTACAAATATTCATCCATATTTTTCCTCACTTTTTTAATGTATGTTTGTCTCATGGAAATAATTGAGTTATATGTATTTATTTTTGTTAATGGTCAATACTATTTAATAATATAATCTTTATAGTTTTATAAATTATAACTATAAGCACTCACATAGAAATTAAGTGATAATTCATATTTTAGATTATTGTTACATTAATTGATATTACATAGTTAATTTGCCATCTGATTTTTATCATTAAAACACATTTGATGTTATTCTTATTTTTTATAGCCCTTAATTTAGGTAAGAAAGCATCTGATTCAGGTTAAAAGTTATTTTTTAGTTTTACTTTGTCCTCAGGTGTTCAATACCTCGTCCCTTTCTTTTTAATTCCCTCACTGTATCATCAAACCAGTATTATAAATCCCGCAAAGTGAGGGATTGTGGGCAAACCGGGGCAATGCTGTCTTTCGCAGCAGTCACAGCTTTATTATCATGGTGGACAAGAGCACATGGACCATGACAGGTACTCATTACATCATAGGGGCCACATTTCTCTCTCCATGGGATGTCAGTCCTCTCAGCAGGTAGTGTGTTGTCATCTGCAAAGGAGGAGATTTACATACATTTTAACTGGAGACACCATTGCAAGTAGCAAGATCACTTTCTAACATTAGATAACATATAACCGATGATAGCAAATATGCAAAGAAAAGTATCCTAACATAGCAAATTCAATGTACAGTATATCAATGTACAGTAGACTCTCAGTTAATCGGCACCCATGGGGATTAATAGATGCCAGATAAATGTAGATTCTGGTTGCTTGAGAGTGACTATTAAAATAGGCCTAGATTAGCTGCACATAGGATGACCTGCTAAGTATTTTTGTCAGTGAGGGCTGTTCTAGCAGCAGCAGCTTTCACTCCTCACTTACACACAGGTACATTTGGCTGGAGGGTGCAGTGCTGACCCTGGGGAATGTAACGCCAACACTGCACTGGCTCAGTCACTCATGCTTGTCTGCTTCCAGGTAACATTGAACTGCAGAAACATACAGTGTATGAAATCTAGGTTCCTGTAAGCAATTTGTGGCATGAACACCAGGCTCCTGGCATTTGATGATCCCATTAAAAAAATGTTTTAATGTACAATATTTTTTTTTCTGGTTGTTTATAGAGTTCTGGTTGCTTGAGTTCTGGATAACTGAGAGTCTACTGTATATCAATGTACGTAGACTAAACATCATTGCCACCATTTTATTGACGGGTTTCATTAGAGTAAAATCATATGATATAGTATGTCAGTATTAGGAATCCTAAATTCCTCCGACATTTTACTCATTTATATGTTCTGTTTAAGTAATTAACAGATACAGTGAGGGAAAAAAGTATTTGATCACCTGCTAATTTTGAACGTTTATCCACTGACAAAGAAATGATCAGTCCATACTTTTAATGGTAGGTGTATTTTAACAGTGAGAGACAGAATAGAAAAAAAAGCCCCCCCAAAAAATGCATGTCAAAAAAGTTATAAATTGATTTGCCAGTAATTGAGTGAAATAAGTATTTGATCCCCTATCAATCAACAAGATTTCTGGCTCCCAGGTGTCTTTTATACAGGTAACGAGCTGGGGTTAGGAGCACTCTCTTAAAGGGAGTGCTCCTAATCTCAGCTCATTACCTGTATAAAAGACACCTGTCCACAGAAGCAATCAATCAGATTCCAAACTCTACACTATGGCCAAGACCAAAGAGCTGTCAATTTTGCCAATAGACCAAAGATGTTTGCCAATAAACATCTGAATGATTCAGAGGAGAACTGGGTGAAAGTGTTGTAGTGAGACCAAAATCGAGCTCTTTGGCATCAACTCAACTTGCCGTGTTTGGAGGAGGAGGAATGCTGTCTATGACCCCAAGAAACACATCCCCACCGTCAAACATGAAGGTTGAAACATTATGCTTTGGGGTGATTTTCCCCTAAGTGGACAGGACAACTGCACAGCACCAAAGGGACGATGGACGGGCCATGTACCATCAAATCTTGGGTGAGAACCTCCTTCCATCAGCCATGGCATTGAAAAAGGGTCGTGGATGGGTATTCCAGCCAAAGCAACAGAGAAGTGGCTGTAGATTTTGGTGTGCAGTATACTTGTTATAGCACTGTTTAGTTTGGCCCTCATTCAATTGCGATTTGGCCAATTGAATAGTGCTCTAAATAAGCACATAACATATATTTTTTAAATAAGTTTTTAGTTAGTGAAAATCTTGCTTTTGGATAGATGTTTACTAACTAGAAAACTTCTTTAAAAAAATATGTTATGTGCTTATTTAGACGCCTATTCAATTGGCCAAATTGCAATTGAATGAGGGCATTTGTATCTGGCTGTGTCAGTGTCTTTCAGAAAACTGTAAAAACAAGTATGCTTTATTCTGTCTAACCCCTTCTGAGCTGCTCGTGTACTTCAGTGATGCATGTAGAGTCATCCAAGATGGGCAGGTCATAGAATTCGGTCCACTGCAGAAGGAACTGTCAATTCCCTGCAGTATCTTTGCCAAGAGAGTCTTATGGATTAGCACGGCCAGATACAGTGCCTTGCAAAAGTATTCACCCCCTTGACTTTTTACCTACTTTGTTACATTACAGCCTTAAGTTCAATCATTTGTTAATCTGAATTTTATGTGATTGATCAGAACACAATAGTCTAAGTTGGTGAAGCGAAATTAGAAAAATATATACATACAACTATTTTTTTAGAAATAGAAAACATGTGCGTATGTATTCACCCCCTTTGTTACGAAGCCCATAAAAAACTCTGATGCAACCAATTACCTTCAGAAGTCACATAATTAGTGAAGTGATGTCCACCTGTGTGCAATCTAAGTGTCACATGATCTATCATTACATATACACACCTTTTTGAAAGGCTCCAGAGTCTGCAACACCTAAGCAAGAGGCAACACTAAGCAAACACTGCCATGAAGACCAAGGAACTTTCCAAACAAGTAAGGGACAATGTTGTTGAGAAGTACAAGTCAGGGTTAGGTTATAAAAAAATATCCAAATATTTGATGATCCGCAGGAGCACCATCAAATCTATCATAACCAAATGGAAAGAACATGGCACAACAGCAAACCTGCCAAGAGATGTCCACCCACCAAAACTCACGGACCGGGCAAGGAGGGCATTAATCAGAGAGGCAGCACAGAGACCTAAGGTAACCCTGGAGGAGCTGCAGAGTTCCACAGCAGAGACTGGAGTATCTGTAAATAGGACGACAATAAGTACGCTCCATAGAGTTGGGCTTTATGGCAGAGTGGCCAGAAGAAAGCCATTACTTTCAGCAAAAAACAAAATGGCACATTTTGAGTTTGCGAAAAGGCATGTGGGAGATGCTTAAAATGTATGGAGGAAGGTGCTCTGGTCTGATGAGACTAAAATTGAACTTTTCGGCCATTAAAGAAAACGCTATGTCTGGCGCAAACTCAACACATCACATCACCCAAAGAACACCATCCCCACAGTAAAACATGGTGGTGGTAGCATCATGCTGTGGGGATGTTTTTCAGCAGCCAGAACTGGGAATCTGATCAGAGTTGAGGGAAAGATTGTTGGTGCTAAATACAGGGATATTGTTGAGCAAAACCTGTACCACTCTGTGCGTGATTTGAGGCTAGGACAGAGGTTCACCTTCCAGCAGGACAATGACCCCAAATACACTGCTAAAGCAACACTTGAGTGGTTTAAAGGGGAAATATGTAAATGTGTTGGAATGGCCTAGTCAAAGCCCAGACCTCAATCCAATAGAAAATCTGTGGCCAGACTTAAAGATTGCTGTTCACTAGCGCAAACCATCCAACTTGTAGGAGCTGGGTCAGTTTTGCAAGGAGGAATGGGCAATAATCCCACTGGTAAGATGTGGCAAGCTCATAGAGACTTATCCAAAGCGACTTGGAGCTGTGATTGCTGCAAAAGGTGGCTCTACTTGACTTTAGGGGGGTAAAAAGTTATGCACATTGACTTTTTCTATTATTTTGTCCTATAAAAAACATCTTCAAAGTTGTGGGCATGTTCCTGTAAATTAAATGATGCAAATCCTCAAACAATCCATGTTAATTCCAGGTTGTGAGGCAAAAAAACAAGAAAAATGCCAAGGGGGGTGAATACATTTGCAAGGCACTGTATATAATTATAGATGTGTCTGGTGTGTTGTGGTCCATAGGGTCACAGAGAGTCGGACACGACTGAACGTCTAAACAGCACTATTCTGCCTAAATATCAGTAATAATGCAAATCAGTTGCCCTGCACGTTTGACTCATTTTCTATATCCTGTTGTGGAGATGATCTGCATAGTTAATATTACTGTTTTGATGTCTTTGATCCCAGTTTCTTCTTAGAACACATATATGCTGTGGGAGTAGTAGGCTCGAATATGAAACAGTATAGAGATGCAGACAGCTTATTTTGTCCATATTAATGCTCAGTTGTTTCAACAAAAGGATTGGAACTGTTCTAGCTGGGAAGATCATGGGATGAATGACAATTCAGTTTATAGCCTGCAGTACTGAGTTTATACAACTTTTTTATATTTTGCAATTTCTGTGTCAGGATTCAAAACTGATGCCAGTATTAAAAGATTTGCTTGCCCTGCAAAAACTGGCACTTTTGAAGTTATAGACAATTGTTCCTGTTATGAAAGACGGAATTTATCTAGGTATACCCACAAATAGATATGTAAAAAGTACAGTCAGATGCAATATAAAACAAGGGGTTCTAATTGTCTTTCTTTGTCTTAAAAATATAATTAATTTTTAGGGAATTGTACATACAGAAAACTTTAATTTATTGTCTGCAATTACTGAGTAAAATATAGATTATAATTGGGCATAGCATACAAATTAGTTATTAAGATCATGGTAATTGCTCTAAACACTATTTTAATTTGTTTTAAATTAAATTATGAAAAAGAGGTAGAAAAATAATCCAACACAATTAAAGTTAGGGACAGTCACCTCTTTCTATTTTAGTCCTTTCACAGCTCTGAGCAGGAAAATTAGATACAAAATAAATAAATATTGATTGCATTTTTCAAATTGTGACCTACTTTAATTGCATTGTGCTTTGATATTGAAATATAGATGTACTGTGGTGTTTATTGGTCCTTGGAGATAGTCTTCACTGTATGAATAAATCTAAAAGCTACTTTTTCCCCAAAGAACAGACCGGCCACATTCCTAATCTGACATGGACCACTTTTGAGATCCATACCATCATTAATTTATTTTCATTTAGTTTTGAATCAGTTTGAATCAAATACTTTCTATTTATGCCTAATAGTAGTGGCATTATTAAAAGGAGAGTCCTACCTCAAACCAAACTGCAATAATGCTAGTGACCTGTTCAAGGAGTCTGTCTTTTTCCATAATCCCCTTTTCTTAGTGTTTTTTCATGCCCATTTTTTAGTGAGGGCCCTCACATAAACTCTTTCGGAAAACTTGCTCATCCAGCAATGAGTGCCAGTTCAATCAATAACATACACTACATATAATCTAAAAAATCTCACATTTAATACCTTTGTTTCATTGGTCTTGTCACCTCACCTGATCTTTATTAAGCAATGTCAACCCCTTTGTATCTAATACCCTGACAAGAGTAGGAGTAGGGCACTTCTCCAACAGTGTTTATTCTTGTGTCAATGTTGTCTTATGTATTTACTGTAACCAATGCAAGTAGTGCAACAGAATATATTGACCACTTTATATGTAAGTGATGATAAGGTACCAGGTCCTGGTGACCAGGAGCAGTCAATGGTACCCTGACCCACTGTTGAGAACCACTCTTCTAGAGAATTATGTGGTTAAGGGTTATCTACAGGATTCCCTGGTGGTCCAGTGGTTATGATTCTGTGTTTTCACCACTACTCCTTGGGTTCGATTCCAGTCAGGGAACCAAGAGGTCCCACCACCCTGAAGGGTTGGGCCTGGTCAGTACTTGGTTGGGAGACCACCTAGGAATACCAGGAGATGTATACTGTGGCCCACTGGAGAAACAACTGGCAACCCATTCCAGTATCGCTGCCATGAAAACCAAGCGGATCCATGAGTTCACAGAGGGTAGGACACGCCTGAGCAACGCAAACACAATGGTAATTTAATCAGAAAACAGAAAATATTGCCAGTGACTGATTTCCTTAAAGTTATTGTCAATTTGGTTTATACATGTTTTAGTAACTTTTTACAACCTATTTCTGGTGTATTTCTCCTATTTTGCTTTGGTGATTATTGTGTCTATATGCAACTGTTAAAATGAGCAAAGTAAAAATGTAAGCATAAAAATAACTTTAATACATGAAACCCTGGAACAAGAAATAAGAAAATGTTGTAAACATATATGAGGCAAATAGATAAACCGTATGTATTCATCTTTATTTGGAGAATGGACCCCATTAATACAGCAATTTACAGTGTCATTAAAGGACAGTATTAAACATTTTGAGAAAAGATATGAAAGAGCCAATACAACAACGTCATTGCACAATTTGTTAAAATAACTATTTATTAAAAACAAAAAGTACTACAATTCTCATGCACATAGTATAGGAAAAAACATAGCATGGTAGAACACAATATAAAGCACTTATTCTTAGATGTGATGCTATATTTGCCTTTTGGCTAACTACTTTCTAGAGTAGCTGCACAGAAAATCGTTTGTTACAAACTCACCGACTCATGCTTGATTGTGCGTATCTAAAGGTACAATGCCATCCCAAAAAAAGTTGGTTTCATTATAAATAGTGTAAGACACTGGTTATTCCCCTTATTCACGGTTTATCTCTATATTAAATTAATCCTGAGATTTACAGCATTGTTTTTGCAGATCTTGTACGCTTCATGGTGGCTCAATGGGCTAGTTCGCATCTCAGAGTGTTTGATAAGGGTGTTGGAGGGGGATCGTGCTGCATTATAATATCAGGACATTGCTTTGGCCACCACAGGCACAGACTGTGGCCTCCATTCAATTGAGCAAATTGTAGTTACAAGAGTCTGTAAAATAATTTGCTGTTCATTTGGCGTCTTTTAGCTACCCGCAATCGGTTTGCGGGATAGAAGCTCAAACTCTGCGGTTGTCAAAATTGTAACTCCGACCCATCTAAACCTTTGATCTTTCAAGCCTGTAAATGTTACAATCACAAATCACTGTCCAATTGATACAATTCCTCAAGCCCGCAATTACCTTCAAACTCGTAAATGGCAAATTTAGAGGAAAATCCTACGAGTAACAGATAGGACTCGCAAGGGGGTTAAACACCTGTTCGTAGCACTGTAAATGCAAATAATAAATCAATACTGCACTTTAAAAGATGGGGGAAGCGATGAAAGACGTTAGAATTAATTGCACAACAGTCTCAAGCTCACAAATCTACAATAAAAAATACATTATTTTACGTTTTATTTTCGTGTTATATCAATCTCGGTAATCAAGGAGTTAATACATATGAGGCCACCTACATGGACTAGAACAGTATCGTCATTCATTTTTATTATTGTGTACATTGCCGGATTGAGAGTCTGATCGCATATCAGACTTCTAAACCCTTATTAAATGACATTTAACCTCCATGTTTTACTGACGTCATGATGACAGTCTCATTTACTATTGGATGTTTCTAAATCGGTAGTTACAGCCTTGCCTAATTGATCTTGGACATGCTATAAAATGCTACTTACGGGTGCATGGTTTACTGTTTAGGCTTTCGGCCAGGTAGCTGCGGGCTTGTTCAATTGAATTGCTCTGTAACTGTTGCAGACTTACCGCCGGTATGAAGTAAACTATTGGCTTGCAATTGAATGGAGGCCTTTAATACTAATTTGCACGCTAAACAGCTAATGCATATTTGGGAGCAGCTCGTCTGCATATTAATACATGGCCAATACAATATATAGCAAATGTTCCCTTTAAGGCAAGATTCTTGTATGTGTTTATGATAATATAGCTTGATGCAATTCTGACATAGCCAGCCTTTGAAAAAGTCACCTTTGGGAATGGTTTTGAAGGTGGTTACAGTAGGAGATAGTCCTGTATTCTGAGAGAGATCACAATTTATATGGTCTGGAGAGGAGATAATCATAAGCAGAAGATCAAGGAAAGGTATAAAGAGAAATGAGATCTGATATATAAGGGCAAGCAGATTAGTGAATAACCTTGAAGGTAGGAAGGAAAGTTTTGTAATTTACTTGTGACTTGATCAAGGATTCCAGCATAGGAAATGTAGAAATTAATTTATAGGCAAGGTAAAAGGCTCAGGCAGCAGCGTTCGGGCTATATTACAGTGGGTTAACCAAGAACTCCAGGCCTTAAGAGTTTAGATAGTAAAAGAAAAGTACAATGGAAACTTGAGTAAGGCAGTGGCTGGATGAAAGAAAGGGCTGCGTGCCCAAGATCAAATCAACATGCTTAGACATGTGTCCAAATACAAAAATAGGGCTTTAAGACACTAGGTGGCAATAGGATTTCCTCCCAACCTGTCTAATACACATTTTAAAAGTACATTTATACATTTGCTATAAAAAAAAAAATGCAGTTTACTTGGTTTCTATGAGTATTTACTAGTAGGCTGAGAATAAATACTTTCAGTGTGATATCTAACATTAATGTTTTCCCTCATCTCAATTTGTAACCTAAATCTGGATTATAGCGCTACCCAGGTTTTCTGCTTTGTTACAGCTGTATTATATTCCTATCAAAAAGCATTTACCAAAAATTAATCATATAAACCCTTTACCAATACGTTATTACAATATCATTCCTATACTATCATTACACTATCAAGTATTGGATCAGTTTGGTAATAGGCTTAGATCTGAATCTTCTTTTTTGCCTGGAGGACTCTGGAGACACAGTTTTGTTTCCATTAGCAGGATAGGCAGACCAGCTTGTTTTAACCCTAATGATCTTTCCTAATTCAGTTACATGTTAAATATACCGTAGTTAAACATTTTGGTACACCTGAAGTTTTATAATACTGTATAGGAGTAGCATATGTATTTTTTTAATAAAACACGTGGTTCACAAGCATTTACACATGTAAAATGACAATGAGGATATTTTTTATAATGTTAGTATACAACTTTTGTAGTGTTTGCCTGGAGTTCCACCATAAATATTAGCAGCCTTATTAAATTGTGATTCTGTAAATTTAAAAGTGCTCTATATAAGCACACTGCATATTTTTCTTACAGAAGTTTTTAGTTAGGGAACTTCTATCCAAAAGCAAGGTCTTCACTAACTAAAAACTTCTGTAAAAAATATGCTGTGTGCTTATATAGAGCACTTTTAAATTTACAGAATCACAATTTAATAAGGCTGTATATGTATAATCTGCATGAAAGGGGTAGGGGGTTACTTATACAATCAAAAGTAATAGATTGCCTGAACGTGTATGACTTGCCCTTTCACAATATTGTTATTAGGTAAAAAGCAATCTTAGTTAATAAATTGAACATATTGAATTTAATCAAGTTTCCTGTTCATATGCACCATACAATTCATGCATATACTCTAATTATAAATGTTGATCTAGTAATTATTCTCAACCAGTATGTCAGTACTGGATGTGTGACAGACAATTAGATATGGGGTGAAAGATTATAAGGAAGGTGGTATATACGTCTTTAAAAAAAATATGCTATGTGCTTATTTAGAGCCCTATTCAATTGGCCAAATTGCAATTGAATGAGGCCCATGGAACATAAAATTGCCTTTTTTTATTTTATTGAGAGGTTTGTGTTTTTATAAAAGACGGGTAATAGGGAACACATAAAGTAATCAAAGTAAACTGACATTGATTCCCATTAGCAGCGTGAATCGGATTCGAATGTGGTAAAAAAAAAGTTATATTTGCAAACAGTAGCTTTAAAAATAGTAGCTTTAAAAATGTTGTCTATATATACTCTGTAATTAATACCCTTTACTTCCGGTTGCTGTTGTGTTTGTGTGATATTTTATAGAATTGGCTTAATCCTCAGTGGTTCACAGGCATTAATAGAATTTACCAGGGTGAACACTGCTGATCTAGATGTATGGTGCACATACTAACTGCATTATATTTGTTTCTGATGTTTATTAAAATGCAGGTTTGCACTAGGTTTATGCAATCCAACAGCCTCCAGCTTAGTAAGCATAATATCTGTTCAGTACATCTTCTGTAAGTTGTTCTTCTGGAGTTTATCCAAATTCTATTATGTCATCTGCATAATATTGAACTGCAGTGCATTTTATGACCATAGACATCATTCTTTGGAAAACACTTGGTGCTGATGTAAGTCCAGGCTCTCCGCAGAAATGAAATAATCCAATATGATTAATGAATTATATTAAGGGCGTATAAATGTCTGCTATCCTCATGGAGCATCACCTCTTTTACTATGCAATGATATTTTCCTACTTTAACCTACACAGCTTTACATAAGAGCTTACACAGTATGATTTATGGTGTGGGATAGTACTAATGTACATAACAATATTCACTGATGAGTAGTGCAGAAATTGACTTGCTTATCTCCATGCAATCTTTATTGACTTTGTGATACAAGTATTTACTAATGGAAATTAACTAATTTTCTCTAGTGCAATATTTGAAGCTGCCACACATAGGTGTATTTAGGGTTTGTGCCCCCCCCCTCCCCCCCACCTGCTGCTCCTCTTTCCCATTACTATATCTCAAATCATAAGTATATGCATTTATATATATATATATATATATATATACAGCCTTATTAAATTGCGATTTGGCCAATTGAATAGGGCTATATATAAGCACAGAGCATATTTTTTTTACAGAAGTTTTTAGTTAGTGAACTTCTATCCAAAAGCAAGGTCTTCACTAACTAAAAACTTCTGTAAAAAAAATGCTGTGTGCTTATATAGAGCCTTATTCAATTGGCCGAATCATAATTTAATAAGGCTGATAGTAAATAAACAGTACATTTGTGCTCACATTTGAATGTCTAAAATAAGTTAGAAAACTCATTTCCTACTCAGAGTTCAGAGAAAAAAAGTTGTTCTAGGAACCTGGGCAGGGACATGCATATACGCTCTTGGAATCCAATACCATTTCAAACATGGCTTCCTTTACGCATATGCCTGCTGTTTTACACAGCTTTAGGCAAAGCTCAGGATGGATCATACACAAGCCAGGAAACCTACCCATGTACAGCTGTTTTGAGGTTACTGCCTCTCATCAGTGTTCCTAGCTTGTGTAATAGACCTTGTTAAAAGGTAGATTACCACAACAATCATTTAATTTATGGAGGGCCAAAGAGCGACAGAAGCTCTCCACCGTACAGTAGGATGTCTAAAATAAGTTAAACATATTTCCTGCTCAGAATTCCAAGAAACACAGTTATTCCACTGCATTCTGGGAACCTGTGCCGGGATATGCATAGTATGTCAGAGTACACTTATAGACAGAAATATATCTGCATATGGATATTTCTGTGCATATATTTCAATTTACTGCACTGCATTTTCTGGCAGCTTGCTTTCCTCTGAAAATGAGTTGCCCAAGGCCTGGGCCTCGTGGGGCTAGGCAGATACACACCCTGCTCTCACATCAGTCCCACAGTAAGAGATTACCATTTCTAAACCACTTGCAGTAGCCTCTGTAAAACTTCCAAGTTTCAGTCATCTTGGAAAATGCCACAGCAAGTGCAAGTAACTTGTACGATAATTACGGTTAATTTATAAGGCAGAGGGTTGCTTATTAATAGAGTATAAGCTAAACGATTTCTTAGTTGTTTTACATATTTTGACATGCACTTAATGTAGCCTTTCAATCTCATCTCAGCCACTTAAGATGCTTAGTAAATTCTACCCACTTTTCACAGCACGTGCTTGAAGTACGGTGCTTACCCTTTTCACTTACCTTACTGTAGCACATTCTATAATTATCTCAATCTTACACTATTCTTTATGCCACAGGCTATTTTAAAATCTATAGCTGTGATTGATTTGCTTATTCTTGACATTGCAAGCTCCCTGTGAGCAGCAATAGATTGTTCACTGTTTTTGGCCTTGCTCCTTTATTTCACAAGTTTTGCTAATCTGTATTTTCTTGAAAAAGTGCTTTTGTTGAAAGCCATAGGCAATGTGCATGCTTCGCTTTAGATATTTTATGATTTTACATTTCATAAATACAGTCAGATTTATTATAATGGAGGCATATTGTTATACAACTTGAGTTTCATAATGATGAAGTACCAGTTTAGATTATTATAACTAATATTATATCTGTGTTTTCTTTGTTAATAATAATACAATCTTCACAAATACATATTATTTATTGGAATCCACTATTCATCCTTTTCTCTTATATTTTGCTAAAAACATTTTACTTCTTATATTTCTGTTATGAAACAAATTACGTGGCAAATGGAGAATATGATAAAAGGACCACTGTAAACTGAGTAAAATGTCACATTCTAGTAAATTATTAAGTCGACAACATTAGCAGTTGTGTAAGCCATGAACCTAAAGGTGCACAGGAGCTGCCATGACAATAATTCTTCAGAATTTCCCAAACTACAGCACTCTTTTAAGTAATATGCATTGGTGGATGATTTGGATAAATATAAATGGCAGATATACAGGTATGCAGAGCTCAATAAAAAGTATTAACTCTGTATCATGCATGATCATCATGGCAAACTGGGTGGAGAATAAGGGAATGCTTCACAGCTGTCTTCTTCATAATTAGGGCATCTTAGTAAATAGGGTGAAGGCAACTGCCACAATTGATTTCAAACCATCCCTTCAGAGTAAAAATGATTGAATCTAGATCTATATTTCTGTATATCTATATATCTTTTAAGTACCTAGCTACAATACTTTTTATAACTTTGTTATATACTTTTTTATAACTATTTTTATAACTTTGTATAATACAAATATATATATAATATATATATATATAATATATATATAATACTTTGTACTTAATTTGAAATATATGCTATATAGAGATTTTAAAAAATGCATTTATCACATCAGTAGTTTACTATTTTTATTAGCATATTGTAATTCTATACAAATAAGAGTCAGGTACAAAAATGTATTCTAATCCTGCTATATGTTTCTGAACATCTTTTTAGAACTTAACTATCACCTATAATACTTAACAGATGTGAGTAATACCTGCGCGATGCGTACTGATTGCCGGTGCACTGGTGAGAAATGGGCAACTGCGCATGCACAATGCTGCACTGTGGGGGAGGAGAGAGAAACGGAGGGTGGGAGAGAGAGAGGGAGTAGGACATAGGGAGAGAGAGTTACCAGTATATATTAACTACAAAATATACAAAGCTATACATTTAGGCCCTCATTCAATTGCAATTTTCCCAATTGAATAGGGCTCTAAATAAGCACATAACATATATTTTTTAAAGAAGTTTTTAGTTATTAAACATCTATCCAAAAGCAAGGTTTTTACTAACTAAAAACTTATTTAGAGCCCTATTCAATTGGCCAAATCACAATTGAATGAGGCCCTAAGAGTGCAAAAACACATTGTTAATGTCACAATCTAATGCTTGGTTGGGCTTAGAAAGAACCTAGTTCAGACCTACTCGGTAGAATCGTAAGGGTCTGTTGATATCCCTGCTAGCAGGAATTGGCCCAGAACAAGGATAACAGTTTCCAGGAGCACCAAGGTTACCAAAGTCGACTTTATTCCAACCATGTAGGAAAAATGAGCAATGTATATACAGTAGGTTCATTCACAAGTTCTAACAAGCAATCCATACTTATAAGGGGTTCTGGGAATATGGATCCTAATCTTCAGCCTATCACAAGGTAGTGATGTCATCATCTAATACCATGGCAACCCTATAAACAATGTTCAGCAAATTACAAGGTAGTGTTGCCATCACCCAATACCATGGCAATCCTACAAACAAATTCCACTTATGTAAACAATACAGCCATCTCAATGTTTAATATACAATCCAAATATACATTAACAGCCTCTAAACCAGCCTCTAAACCCACCAGACCAGCCATGATTTAGGTGAAACCCTGTGTGAATATACAAGTGAAGCATTTTGAGTCTCCACCTCCTGTTGTATACTTGTTTTACCCTTATTCACAAAGGGTTTCACCAAAATCATAGCCTGGTATGGTGGGTCACGAGGAGAGGTTTGAGAACCACTGCTCTAAACCACCCCATAAGGCATGTTCTCTTAACATTTGACATTAGGATTTGTTGGGGTGGATGGAGGAGCTATAGGTCAGCTTCCCTCAGGAAATACAGACATTTTCTCACACAACTCC
Organism: Discoglossus pictus; assembly: GCA_027410445.1. NCBI lineage: Eukaryota > Metazoa > Chordata > Amphibia > Anura > Alytidae > Discoglossus > Discoglossus pictus. Next base: position 378,113,614 of record CM050166.1, on the reverse strand, counting down.
AGCTCTGACAATGAACGATGTTGAGAGATGATTAGTTGAGAAAAATAGTGGGCAGGAAAGAGAAACCTAAGTAGAAATAAATGAATTGTTTCAGTGCTCTTTTACTGTAAAGAATATATGTGACCACTTGTTGAATAACAATGTTAAATGTGGTAACATAAGAAACTGACATTACAGGAATACCATGGCTAGCTCACTGCCATGTAACTGATCCATATCAATCTATTGATTACATACTAATATCAATTAATTTGCATCCTTTATGTGTATTACATACCTGTACTAGATGCAATACTAGCAAATACGGACATTTACAGAAAGCATAGTAAGTACGTGAAATATTCTTCCATCAGAATCCGTAAGGACAGATACAATAAAAGAATGAATAACTCGGATATGCAAAATATTATTTAGTAATGTGATTATGTCAGTTAGATGTGCGCAGTTGTTCTTTTATACCATCAATTACATGGTTTCTATGGGTCATTTTAGCTAGACATTACAGCATTTAGATCCATTGCACAGTTATCTGACCAAGCTGAAATCAAAGACAAAGATAAAAGAGATACATTAGTTTTTGACATCAAGAATATATTAGACAGCAATGTCCTCAATCCTTTAAAAATCACCCAATGGTTTGTCTGACTTATTTGGACAAAACAAACACATGTTCTGGCTGTCCTCAAAGATTGATGCAATTGATTTAATTATAGCTATTAATTCCAGCTTCTCTGGCCTTTCATGCTGCCTTGATAAATGAGTCCCTGATGCTTTGCAAGTCATACTATTTTAACACCATTACAAGTTAAATATGTTTCTTTGACTTTATAGCCTCTGAAGGCTATGTAATTTTTCGAATTTAACAGTTTTCTGTTACAGTAGCCATTTTAAAAAATGAACTTTTCTTTACTGTAAAATATTGAATTTTAGATTATCTCAATCATAAGTTATCCTGTATGTCTATGGCTAAAAAGTATAAAATACTAAAAAAAGGTGAAAATGTACCATAGCATGAAATGTCTCCTGTTGGTGAAACCATGTAAAAATATTGAAGTTTAAAGGCCCATTTACCTCACTGTAAGTGCTCTTCATGGTGTGAAAGAGCACAAGATGTATGTTAAAATGATGTATTTTTTTAAATTACACTAATAACAGCTATAAAAATCTAAAGTTTTAAGACTGTTTACAAATACAGTCTGTCTTTCAACATGCTTTTCGAAGATCTTCACAGTGGTGTGCTCCAAAATGTTCTGAATTAAGTGGCCCCTTAAGTATATATATATATATATATATATATATATATACATATATATATATATATATATATATATATATATATATATATATATATAAAAGAAAGATTCACTAATTTGAGGGCCACCAACTTTACAGAGGAACATGTGGCACTTAAATAATGTTACCCTTTTTGGGTTAATACATGTTGTACTCCCACTACTCAGTCTTGAATGTAACCTAGTAACATATTAATTGAGGTTGAAAAAAATACTTTAATACATCAAGTTCAACCTTCATATATCTCCTCTGATCGTTATAATATGTGGATTAATTGTTAATTGACCCAGAGGAAGGGAATGAAAAAACAATATGTCCATGGCCTATACATCTAGGACACTTTTGTAGACTCTGTAGTGCTGAATGTGCAGTGTAGTGTCCTAGCCTAGCAGGGACTATGTCTCAGGAAAGATTCTGCAGTATGCTGCAGAGAGATGGTCTCTAATAGGTTAGGGCACAACACTGCTCGCCCAGTCTTTGCATACTCTGTAGTGGGCAGACCCATACAGGGAAAGTTTGTATGATTTTAGTACATAAAAGTAAATAAATACATAGGTATATTATAGAACTAGTAAAATACAGAAACCTTCCATATCCCTTTAAGTTCCTCTACCAAGAAGTTACACATACATTTTATCCAACATTATTATTTTTCCTTGCTTTACCTTTGTTCTTGCTTTACTTTTCTTTTGACATTTAACTAAATCTTTGTGTTCAGGCTTTTATAGTATTTCCCATTTTTATATATCTTGTTAGCTTTGTATTACTTGTGCCATTACAGGCATTCTGTGTAGAAATATCCGTAACTTTTATTAAATCTCCTTTTATTTTTTTTCTCCTCACCAAGAAATGCCTTAAATAGTTTTACATCTCTGAAAACTCAGTGTTCCTAAAACATAAAACCAGTTTTTTATGTGGTATGACTCAGCCTTCGTCTAGCTAAAACACATTGATTTTGCTCTGTGGATTTCTCACCCATAATAACATTCTAAACTGTATTTGTAAGAAATTAGAAACTTATGGCTGAACTTGATATACAGACACACAGACACACTTATATAATCTATGTTATTTGCCCAAAGCTATGTAATACAGCAGGCATATACTTAAAGGAAGTCATGTTTGAAATGGTTATGGATTAAAAGAGCAAAGCCTTTGTGACCACATTTGCATGTCCCCGCTCAGGTACCCAGAATAAAGCTTTAATAACTTAATTTCCCAGAATTATGAGCAGGAAACACGTTTTTTAACTTATTTTAGATATTCAAAAGTGAACACAAATGTACTATTTATTTACTGTACAATGGAGGGCTTCTTTCGCTCTTTTGCCCACCATAAATGAAATGATTGTTGTGGTAAACTACCTTCTCATAAAATGTAATACATAGGCTAGGAACTGGCCCCACGCTGATGAGAGGCAGTAACCTTGAAACAGCTGTACATGGGTGGGGTCCTGGCTTTGGTAAAATCCATCCTTAGCTTTGCCCAAAACTGTATAATACAGCAGACATATGCTTAAAGGAAGCCATGTTTGAAATGGTTATAGATTACATTAGTAAACACAAATGTACTATTTATTTACTAGGCACTTATCTCCAGTTTCTTTTTCCTTAGTGCTGAAATATAGACAAGTAGAAAAGAGGCTCCTCTAAGGTTGCATGTTTTGCTCTCCTTGTGCAGGGTTATTTGTGCAGTCAGCTTTATGCATGCAGTCATCAGGGAGAGAAAGGTATGGTCAATACATTTTTAATACATAGTAAAAAAAATTATATAAAAAGCTTACATTACATTAGTAATGTCCACAAATGGAAGATAACTTCCTTCAGTCCTCTGTGTCTGTATCTATACAGGTCAGCAGCAGCACTCCACATGCTGTGGTTCTGTTTCCTGCTTTGGGTGTCACAGGTGGAACTGTTTGGGTGTCACAGGTGGAACTGTTTAATTCCTCAACCAGTTTCACTTGGGCTTCACTTGTGCTTTCGCCTCGTAAACATGAACGAGCAGCTGGTAAAATAGGGAACTTCTACATAAATCGACTTCTGTAAGAGTGATCTTTAATGTAAAACTCAAATTTAGGTGGAACTTGACGTTTAGTTACATAACTTACATCTGTATATCACTATAGATATTGCTTTCTTCTGTATATACTTGATGTTATATGAATGAGTTGTTCATATTTATAATCTCGGAAAGAGCTTATGATGAAGATATACATATTGACTAAGTAATTGTAATGTCTTTGTAATAGTGATCTCAACTCTGTTGCATTTTGTTGTCTTTATATTTGTGTACACCATATTTGTTCTTTATTTGTATTTATTGCACACACTCTACTTTAAGTGGTAGAGTTAGTAAGTGTAGGGTCTTGGTGAAAAATAATTTGGGACCCCTACAATGCAGGTACCTATTGGGGTCAATGAAAAGCCAAAATATATCTATGTGGTCAGATCATCTTTCTATATAAAATATTATCTCTACCATACTAATTACCCCCCTCTCCCTCTATTTTCAATAATCTTACCCTTTTTGTGCACCTGCTACACCTGCTATCTTTGCCACTACCCTTGTTAGTAGTACTAGGGAAAATGTTAATGCTTTATTAATGAATAGTAATAATAATCGGAATAAGTAAAACTTTTCCTGATTCTATAAAATAAAGAAGTGCATGTGTTTGAACAATAATACAAAGTCAGATTAAAGCAGATTTCAAGAAATAATAGGAAGAACTGAAATCCCATATGTAAGCATGTTTAATTTTGAATAATTAATGGAAAAGCTTTTAAAAATGTTTAAATTAATAAAACAGCCAAAAAAGTTGATGCTCAATTTAAATTGTATACTATAATTAAAATAATCTGTGTTTTCCTGAAGTTGTTTTGCTTTCTAATATGTATCATTAAAAAATGTGACCCTTTTGAGAATAATACATTAAGGGTAAAAAGCTTGTATGAGGTGGGAAAAGAGAAAAGTTTATTTAGAAGTGTTATCATAGGAAGAACACAACTAATAGATGTAAGTCATTAGATTAGTCAGATCATTAACACATGATGTCACAGTATCTGATTAGATGGTACAGCGCAGTACAATTAGATACAGGCTGTATTATGTGACAGGCATTTTCTTCTGTTTGGGTTACACTGCTCAGATGTCTCAAATTTCCGTGGCTGCGGATTAATTACTAATTTGATGGCTGAGTTCTAAGCAAACAATGGTCCTTGCTGGAAAGGGCATGTTAGTTATTTACAATAGATAACTAAAGCAACACTATTGTAATCTGTCAGATCTATTTGTGAGTACAGTATTAGTTTTTTAACTATTGTCTTCAGTTGCATCCATTACTGAGTGTCATAGTGTTTCCTCATCTTCCTTTTCAGATATGTGTCACCAAGATGTCTACACGGAACTGCCAGGGGATGGAGTCAGTGGTAAAGACTCTGGATACGATTCCTGAGGACAAGAAAGTTCGGGTGCAGAGGACACAGAGCAGTTTTGACCCCTTTGAAAAAACTGCAAACCAGGTGAAGAGAGTGCATTCAGAAAACAATGCATGCATTAACTTTAAGAGCCCATCCGTGGGGAAGGAGTCTCCCAAAGTCAGACGCCATTCAAGCCCCAGCTCGGTAAGAACGGTATCCATGTGAATCCTGCTCGTTTGAAGGATTACTGTGATCAAAAATGTCTTATTCTTATAAAAAAAATGTTTTACTGAAGGGGTCAGTTTTCCCTTCTGTGTTAATCCTGCCCTCTATTTTATCAGGAGGGTGTATACTTGTAAACTAATGAGCTTTCCAATAGTCCTGCAGAAAGCACTGGCAAATTGTGCTCATTAATTCAGAGAATCCTTCAACCTCAAGGAGTTCACAGCATAAAACAAAATGGTAGATTACAATGCAACTTAATTGCATATTCAAGGTGATAAATAGGAGGCTGTGTTTTTTTACATTCCACAAATGGTCTGTCAAAGAAAAATATGTATTTGGAATAACCCAGCCTGCAATTTTTCATTAGTTTATGCTATTTATACTAATTGGCAAGAGTGTTAATAACACTTCAGCCTTCTTCCCAGGAGGATGTGAACACACATTTTGTTCTGCTGATGGATTTCAGCTTTAATTGTTTGAGTCCTTTTCAAGAGCTATACAGTTTCCCATTATGTTTTGGAATTGTTACATTTTGTAATTAAAATGAACACTATCCAATTAGAAATGATTATGACATTGATATTATGATTCCAACTTTTTCCCCACTGAACACTACTTAATTGCCATAGTATGAATGTATATGTAAAGTTCAAAAGAAATTCCTGCTTCTAGATCCTTTTTCCTTATAAAATAAGGTAGTTATTCCTATATGCTGTATTCAGTGTATATGTTCCTAAAAAAAAATAAAATAAATATATATATATATATATATATATATATATATATATATATATATATATATATAAAATTGACTAGATTCCATTAGAATCTGAATCTAGTCCATACTCTGAAACCTATTTGAGAGGCAATTAAAAAACACATTGAAGAAAATGGTTATATATGTATTACTAGCAGACATTATACCATATTATAGTTAGTAGTAATTGATGTTTGGAGATAAGTGGAGTTATGGTGATCCATATTTGATTACTCTACTAGGGTGCACTCTGCATAATAGCCTACAAAAAAACCATTATAAGGTGATAGTATGCATTTGGAGGCACAAGTGTCCATTTTTATGTTCTAGACAATGTTTAAGACACTAGGGAGCTATTTTCTTGTAAAGAAAGATATTTTTGGAGTTTCAAATGAGCCATTTTGGATTCTTGGGAATCATAAATACTTTTGGAGGGTTTTGTTTTGTTTTCCATAATTGCCTTCTCTGTCTTTCTGGAGTTTTAGCTCTGAGATATTTTATTTGCTTTTTATGCTTCCTAAAGCTTTTTAATACATTCAACTTGTATATGCTATTTACTGTGACTTTAAAAATGCTATTATTTAAAATCTATGCAACATAATCTACTTAAAACATTATTATCTGTGTTTATTTACTGTGCATGTCTTAGTAAACTCAGTGGAATAAATCTAGTTTACAAATTATAAATACCTTTTATAAATGGTATTTTCAGATTAATATTTATGCATCAAATAACTAATCCAAGCTGTGCTTTTGTTAAATACTAATTATTTCACATAATACATACAGAGTTTAAATATTTTATAATATTTTTGCATATTATGGTTCCTCTAAGCTAGTAAAAGTAATGAAATGTAAAAGAATATTAAGCTGCCAGTTACTATTCATCACGGGTGCTTTGTTATAAAGTATAGTATATTATTATGCAGTAGATCCATTTTCTAGACACACTCAGAGATGTTAGTAGCCATATCTTAAAATGACAAACATTAAAATCTGCAATTATTGTTATAAAACATATCATTAAAGGGAAACTATCATTATAAAAATGACATTTATTATTACTCCTTGTCACAGAAGAATCAGTAGTTTGTATTCTTTTATTTGTAAAGCTTGTAATATTTTGCATCTTATAATATCACTGAAGTCTTGTATTTATTTTTCTTCAAGAGCTAGCATTGATGATGGCCATTTTTTTAGATTGTTCAGTGGTGGGAATTGTCATTACTGTGTGATTATCTGCTTGATCAAGTGGGGGCGACCATATCAAAATGCCTCTATGAAAGCTTGCAGAAAGATTAAAGGGGAGGTAGTGAGGGAGAGAGAGGCAAAGGGACAGAGGCAGGGAGACAGAGAGAGGAAGGGGGAGAGAGAGGAGGCAGAGAGAGAGAGAGGGAGGGGGAGAGAGAGAGAGAGAGGGAGGGAGAGAAAGTGAGGGAGATAGAGGGGGAGTGGGGAAGAGAGAGGGCAGGGAGGGAGAGAGAGATAGAGGACACAGCAAGCAAGTGAGCAGAGAGAGAGCGTGCGCAGAGAGAGACAGAGGGTGCACAGAGAGAGAGAGTGAGAGTGACGCCGCATACAAAGATATGTTTTTAAAGAAAATAAATCAATCAATAAATACAGATTTATCAGATATTACAGTTTATGTTATTAAGCTGTAGTGTTGCCCACACTATAGTATACATTTAATAATTAATAAATAAATTAAATCCTTTCGGGATTGATACCTTGCCATTGTGAAGGGGCTTGTGTACCTCAATAAAGCTGTGAGCTGTACCATGTAGGGCCACCCAAGATTGGCAGGTCATGGCAGAAAGGTCAGACAAATTGTGGTCCACTGGAGAAGGAACTGGCAACCCATTCCAGTATCTTGCCAAGAAAACCATTTGGATAAGCACAACCAGAAAAAGACAGATGTGCCTGGTCTGTTGCGTTCATATGGTCAACGAGAGTCAGACACGACTGAAGAACTGAACACAAACACACACAAACACAAATAAATGAAAGGCTTTATTTGTTTTGTATTTTCTAAAATTATTTTACTTTATTCCTCAAAGAGTGTACTGGTTATTATTACAGGTAGGTAGACCATAAATTATCTCAAACTAATGTATTTTCTAGAGCGAACTTAACAAATGCCACAATTAAAGCTATTACAATATTGATGTTTTATGGACTAAGGTGATAAATAATGTTAAATTCTACTTCCTCTTGTTATATATATATTTTTCCTTTTAAAGAATATTAAAACAGTCTATGTGAGAAGCACAGCAGCCAGTTACAGGTGTATTGGTCTCTGTGATAGCCTATGTTATCAAAATCATGGCAATATATATACATATACTGTATATATATTATTCCCCGAATAACCGATGTGTACAGCTAGACGGCTTGGTAGTGCGTCAGTAAGATGCTGAAATGATGACAAGGGTATCTGTAGCCATGCAGTGCATCCGACAACTTCTGAAGAGTGCCTGGTGGAGGATCCGTACAGCGAACATGGTGATCAAGTTGGTCCCAAGGGTGCTCAATGGTGTTCAAGTCAGGGGAATTCGGAGGCCAGGAAAGTACTTTAAAGTCCAACCACTGCCAGTGAATTCTGGCTGTATAAAATGTATGTAATATTCACTAGACCATACTGCTGCCATCACCAGCTTGTGTTCTTCCATCAATGGCTGAAGAGTGTTTGTTCTCCGGGGTTTTGCGCATGGCATGCCAGAAACCCTTTGCTTATCAGACGTGGTCCAATTTTGGTACTGTTGTGCAAATTGAAGCCATTTCTGAACCCTCGTCCGCATGGGTGCAGTGACCAGCCATTTTGCTTAGGAGCCCCATACAAATGTTGCTGTAATGTCTGGTAGCCCCTGGTTCGTTCGGTGAGTTGCTCAACTGAAACGTGTTGGTTGGCCCTCACACACCTTCGCATCCGACGTTCACCTCTGACATCAGTGACATGTGGTGCTCTGCAGTTTCCATGCCATTTATTCTTAATGGTGCCGTTCGTCCAGTCACAATACACTTTAACTACTGCAGCACACAAACAGTTTACAAACTGCTCTGCTTCAGAAATTTAGCCACCCTTGGTCGACAGCCAATGATTATCACCTTTTTAAAGTCGGATAAATGGGCTGTTTTAACCATGAAAGTGGTGGTTGATATGTTTGCAGAATGCCTACACGTTACCTTAGATACCCACCAAGCCAGCTCACGGCACTTGTATTTCATTGGCTATGTGATATGCAAATCTGCTCACCTAAATAGAATTGAGATAGCAAGTTGTCTATATAATACAGTATGAATATTACAAAACATAGAGAATACATTTTATCTTCCGGTATTTTGTATTATAATACAAACCACTTGGTTAGTGATTTTCATGCTTACTTTTGGTCGTCTTGCAAAGTATTACAATTGATGTATTTTTTGTTAAAGAACTTTCCATTTTTTCCCTATAGATGGTTTAATATTGAGTGGTTGGAGATTATTTTCTGCATTCTAATATGCTAATATATATTAAACTATAAAAATAAAATTATCGGAATTATCAACATTTAGTTAAACTTCTGAATACGTTTTTTCTGACCCAAGCCTTGTATTTGAAAACCCGCAGTGACATATTATCAAATACTCTGATTCAACAAAGAAAAATATATTTATTTGTCTTTCAAAAGAAGTTATTTTAAAACTTAAACTTTAAGTAACATTATAGAACAGTAGTACTCAAGATTATACTTTTTACTTACAGTTTGTTATATTGAAATGAAACAAAATATAAGAAATATGTAAAATCATTTGGAATAAAATGTTCCTGCTGAGAATCAAATGATAATTAATATAATATGATTTTCTGTGTTGCTATGGTAATGCAAGGCTCGTTCTGGGGAATAAAGTCATAAATATTTTTTCAGATTATAAAAAACTTATTTTTATACTTTATTAGTATACTCAATATCACAATACATTAGTTAGACTTTTATGGTATTTTTGGGAGTACAAGGTTCATGGCCTCCTCTCCAAAAAATCTTTTAGAATTTACCATAAAAAGTAAAGCTTTTAAAGATTTTGAGATAAGTGAATCATTTGAAACCTGATGCATTTGAACAGTTCATGGATAAAATGTTTCCGCACTTCCTAAAATTGTTTAGCAGTCTAGAAAGGGAATGCTTTTTTTTATAATAGCATTTTCAATTTTTCTCATTTTCTGTGTCCAATGCAATCTGCTAGAGTAAATGCTGTCTGTTTAGGGGACTATGATCGAGGATCTACACTATTATAATTTATTATAAATTTCATGCAAGTTTTGGTTCTGCCATATTTATAATTGGACATATGCACACAAATAGATTTCAATTGAATAGCACATTTTGGCAGATCAAGGGTATACCATGGAAATTCTGCTGACATGCAGATAGGTATCATTTGCCATGGATCACAGAGATAGTTTGCACATTATGTTATGCACTCATATGACAAAAACTACTTTAGCTGCTCAAGTTTTTAACTGGAATTTTTGTGCAATATGTTAAATACTGGGATATATTCCTGAAATATGTAGCTTGTGTGTGTTCATCCCTCTTGTTTCCATCCTGAGGTTATCTTTATAGCTGGTCTTTCTTACCTTTTACTGACTTCATTAGAATTAACTCCCATCCCATTAATCACTGAACAATCTTGGCTTGATAGAACTACATTTTACAAACTTATCTTCCTTTATCACAACATTATTATTATTTAGTCATTCAGTCGTGTACGACTCTCTGCGACCCCATGGACTGCTGCATGCAAGGAACATCTTGTGTCTGGTTGTGCTTATCCATAAGGTATTCTTGGCAAAGATACTGGGGTGGGTTGCTAGATCCTTCTTCAGTGGACTTCTCTGTTATGACCTGCCCATCTTGGGTGACCCTACACTGTATAGCTCACAGCTTAATTGAAGTACACAATGCTTTCCAAGTACTTTCTATGTGTGATAGGCTCCCTTATCTACGTGCAAAGCATCATACACTGCTATTATATTTTCCCTGCACAAAAATATTGTGTTGTCTCAAATGTGCTTGTGCCTAAAATCTTCACTCACAATCGCTTTTCTAGCCTTTGGTGTGTTTGAAAGGCCTTCAGTTTTGCTACATTTGTTCCATTCTATACCACCTGAGAGTTTATGATCCCCTCTATCTTTGCCTCACCCAACCTAATCGATTAAATAAACACTGTGGTCCTTGGCATTTTCTGTATATCAGGCCCTCCCTTCGTCCAACACCCTAATACTTTTGGGTGTGGCCCCATTAACCCCTTATGGCACACTTACCTACACTACCTACCGCCACATACTCTAAATGAATACTTACTGCCCATAGGGGATCCCTACAAATCCCCTATCTCTAACCCCAATAGGGGTCACTATTAACCTCCATGTCCCCTAAAGAATGTTCCAAATCACGGTCCCTATGGATGCCCATGGTATTCTAAACTAATATCTTAGGGATCTCTACTATAAGGGTCCATGAGGATTCCCATATCCACTAATAGTAACTACCTCTAAATGGCCTGATCTAAAATAACTGCAGAAAATACTACAGTAAAAAATACATTACAAAAAATATGTTTACAGAAAATCAAAATTTTTACATTAAATAAAAAATTACAATTCAAAATAAGAAATGATTAAACTTGTAAAGGAAAAAAAAAAAAGTCAATTTATATATACCATCCCTAGATCGGGTGCTGTCAACCAATGCCCTGGTCCTCACTCTTCATATGAAATAAACCCATTTTATAATCCACCTTGATAAAAGCCCTTTTACCCACGTCATCCAGCCATCCAGGAATACCGTATTTGCCGGCGTATAAGGCGACTGGGCGTATAAGACGACCCCCAACATTGCAACTCAAAATCCCTCCTCAACCTCAACCGCCCTCCTCATCCTCAACCTCCCCCCATCCTTATCCTCCCTCCTCAACCCCCCTCCTCATCCTCAACCCCCTCCTCAACCTCCCTCCTCAACCTCAACCCCCCTCCTCATCCTCATCCTCCATCCTCAACCTCCCTCCTCATCCTAAACCCCCTCCTCACTTTACCCCTCTAAATACCTCCCCTTCTCCCTTTCCCCTTATTTACCTGCTTCTGCTCCGGCCTCCGCTCCTTCTTGACCCGGGGTATATGCTAATGACGTAGCGCATGTAACGTCACATGCGCGCTGGGTCAATCTCCAGGCCATGGCAATGCTCATTCAATAAAAAAAGTGTCACTCTAACAAAAAAATACATTAAAGTAATGGAACTCCTCCTGAGAGGAGCTGAATGACACTTGATCCACCTTTTATAGGGATTTGCTAGGCTCCTGACTGGCTGAAATGTATGGCCAGCATATTCAGCCAATCAGCATTAAGTATTTGATATCTACGGGATGTGACTGGTTACTCAGTTACTCAGTAAGCAGTCAGAATAGGCTACCACCCCTGTTGCTATGAAACTCTGTCTTTCATACTTGTAGTCTCTTACATGTACATGTTGGGAAAGTTGTGAGAGCGCGTTCTAAGTAGCATGTAATGAGCAATAGCCCCACTTCACGAGTCCATAAAAATTATAATAAGAATTATCTATTCAGCTAAAATCATTCCATGTAAGATAATTTTAAGTAGAACTGGTAAATTTATTTTGTAATATCAGAAATAGTACAACCTGTTTAGAATACAAGTTGTGTGTAAGTTTTTGATTTATCAAATGAATTATTAATTTTAATTGATTTATTTCAAAACATTGTTATTATAAACTTTTCATAGTTCATTTAACTACAACTAGAACAGAAATGTCACTTATCTTCCCTTATTTTTCAGCGAAATATTTTTTCTTCTTTATTACCCTAGCTGCTATGGCCTCTATGGTCTCTATGGTCTTATGTTAGTTGAATTGCTTAAAACTGTGACTTTACTGTTTTACGTTAAATATAACAATCAAAGTTTCTAAAATGCTAGGTTAAGTGTATAAAAATAAATGTGTAAATTAAGAAAGCTTTGTACACTTGATTTTAAACTCAATAACAGGACCTTCCATTCTTTTGTAATTTGTTAAAATAGTTTTTCCCTTTTTAGCTCTACGTAATATGGCCCCTATTTAATTGTCCAAATCGCAATTACTGGAGTCCATAATGGAGCCCGTAACATTTACAGATATTTAATTGGCTACATTTAGCTACTCGCATTCCATTTGTGAGATACAGGCTCAAAATCACTGCGGTTAATAAAAACATTACTCCGTTCTATCTACTCCTTTGATGTATCAAGGCTGCAAATGTTACCAGTGCTAAAGACGCAAAATCCACATTTAATTGCAACAATTCAGCAAGCCCCCAATTGCCTTCAAACCCATAAATGGCAAATGTATCAAAAAATCCTACGAATACTACATAGAACTCACACCTGTTCGTAATACTGTAAAAGCAAATAAAAACATAGCCGATTTCAGACTTTCCAAAAACGCCCATTAAATATTAAATTAGCTTGTACTGACAGGCTCCCTGCCTCTCCCCCTGTGCTGTGTATAAGGTTGCAAGTTCATTTTTTATTATTTTGCGTCTTTTTGTGTTCTTCCACCGGCTTTAAAAAATGGTGATGCATGCCACGCGCTGATTGGGACTACGGCCTTTGGCGTTCAGCATGGGCCTTCGGCGCTCATTGCCAGCTTTTCAAAGTCTTGCAGGCCTCACGATGAGCACCAAAGGCCTACAGCCTTCAGCGCTCATCATGGGCCTGGCAATGCGTGCCTTTGGCGCTCATTGCCAGCCTTTTTCAAAGTCTCGGTGGGCCTTCGGCGCTCATTGAAGCAAAGTTGTGCCGGCCTCACAATGTGCACCTACGGCCTTTGGTGCTCATTGCGCATACGCAAGCCGGTAACTTTTAACATTGCGTGACCAACATTCGTAACTTAACACAACTACTATATGTGATTTAAAAGCATTTATGAACCATTCGGGGTGCTTTTGGAACAGGATTCAGCACATATTTTTTCTACAATTCCGTAAATTTTAAGCTTTGCATTGTATTTGTGTCTTGCACTTTTTACCCATTCACCTACCAAATTCGTGACCTTCGCGGTATATTTGGGTGGGGCTATATTCGAATATCTATAGTAAATTAGTTTAAAAGTCTGATTTGAGATGTAGAAATTCCATAATTATTAATAAATAATCTGTTCTAGCCCATGGGGGTGGCCTGATATGTATTAACTCTTTGATTCCTGGGATCAATATAACATGGAAATAAAACATAAAAAAGTATTTTTTTATTGCAGATTTGCGAGCTTGTGACTGTTATGCGATTAATTTTAATGTCTTTCATTGCTTACCCAGTATTTTAAAAAATGGCGGCCGTAAAGACGGAACTTAATCGCGAGGCCCTTAAGACATAGAAAAATGGCGCCATTTAGTAGTGATCAAGCCCGTAAACTACAAATGTAACTCCAAAATGCCAGCTACCCCACCAATCGCGCACGTGCAGTGTGTTTTGCGCCAAAACTAACGGTTTTGTCTTGCGCTTGCAATCTATGGGCCTCATTCTATTAGCGGCCGCAGCCGTTGCGGGGCCGCAAGGACCGGCCGCAAGCTATTCTGCTATTCTATTCCCTTACGGCCGGGGATTCCGGCAGGCTTGCGGCCGGTGCCTTGCTATCTCTTGCGGCCGCTCGCGCCGGAGGAAAGCCTTTGATCTAAAACGGCCGCAAGAGATTTGCAATTCAATTGCTCCGGGAAACCTCTCTGCAAGGCTAAAAGCGAGCCGCAGCTTACTTGCAGGAAAGAGGTCTCGCTAGCACCAATTAAGCACATAAAATAGCTCAAATAAAGCCATCCTGCACTTTGAGAAGACTATAAAGGGATTTTAGGTGTTAGAAAAAATAGCACATAATTATCCTGTACTCAAATCCGTAAAATATTTTATTTTTAATATCCGTAAAATATCCATGTAAAAAGTCCAGAGTGCTTGGAGCACCTCAGACACACCCACGCCGCAGCCGGAAAATAAACAGTTAATTTGAACTCGGGTTTGGGCAGATGTGCAAGCTTGAGAGTGGGTTCCTTTTAATCCTCATGTCCCCCAATATGATCCCTAGCATTTACAGAGCTGTACAGTGCAGGTCTGAATTTATTTTTGCGTTTTTATATTTCACAGCTTACGGACGGTTCCAAGATATGCGGCCGGCCGTAAGATGAGATCCTTGCGGGGCCGTATAATAGAATCGCGAGTTAACTGAACCCCCGCAAGGAATCGCAGCCTTACGGCCGATTTACGGCCGATAATTGAATGAGGCCCTATATATACTGGACGCTTTCCAGATCTTTCTCACTTTCTCCTCAGGTGAGAACCAGTGTGACTGGACATTTTCTGCAAGAGTAATTTATGAAGAGATTGTTAGTTCTTCAGCATTTTGACATCAGGACATTAAAGATAATAGGTAAAGTATATTTATTAATTAATTAATTAATTAATTAATTAATGTTTTCATTCAAAAATATGTTACATTGTTGTAATTAGTATATTTTATGATGGCATAATTACAGAAGAGATTTTTAGCTAATTAGGTTTTTAATTGATGTAAATTCAAGATAATAGCTACAAGAAAATGATTTATTAATGAATTAATTTATTTCATATAGAAATTATATTATGTTATGGAAATTATTACATTTTAGGCTGGCGTAATTGCTGAAGAGATTGTTAGCTCTTTAGGTTTTTGAAAATTAAACATAAAATTAAACAAATTAAACATAATTTTTGAAAATTAAACATAATAGATCCATTATTATTATTTATTAACTAAGAAATTGTTTAATTGAACATAATTATATTACGTTATTTACATTATTATAGAAAAAAGAGAGTTCAAAGTAAGAAAGTATTAATGTATAGATACAGTAAATACAATAAAAAATGGTATTTATTATTCAAACAATTGAGAGTAATTTTGGTTTATATGATTTCATATTTTGCAGGTCTCTGTCAATTTGACTATAGATAAAGACTGTGTCACAGACATATTTGCTGCAGTGAGTGTTTCTGAAGACAGACTGTCACATATGCATGATTTCACAGTCACGTACTTACAAAGACCAGCTACATTAGATTTACTTCTTCAAAAATGTTATAATTGATTTCAACGTTAAAAAAATAAAATAATAGCAAGCTAAATATTAAATACATGGATTATTACTTTGAAGAGTATAAATTAATGCTGAGGATTGAGGTTTAATGAAATTATATTAATTGACAAAATAATGAAGATAAAGAATAAGTTGAAGATTTTAATAATTTAATAGTTTGTGAAAAAACAACATACATATTAATTTAAATCAATAAAAAAAACACGAATGTAGTGTACTGGGGGTTACAGATAAGAAAAAAAAATACATTGCAAAGCAGCTTTCATATTATGACACTTACATTTCTCTTACAGATTGAACTAAAAGATTGAGAAGAGTTGAGTCAGAAAATTTAAGGAAGTTGGATTCCATAAGCTATTAGAACTTTAGATAAGCTAAAGACAATGATTAGTAGAAAAAAAGGTAAAAAAATAATCCATATTTTGAAAATATTTAAAGATATTTAATCTTAAATAGTAATTTAAAATTACAGATTACAATGTCGGATAAGCAAGAAAACACCAAAGAATACAAACAACGGCTGGCAAGGGAATGCAAACAAAGATGGAGAGAGTGACACTGTCAGCAGACACTAAGAAAAGAATATGAGAAGAAGAGCGTGAGAGAATTTTCAAGCAAAGAAAAAGTGTTAGACTTACATTGCAGCGTCACTTAGAAACGAGTAAAAAAACAACTGCTGCATATGAACAATATGGTAACAATAGTAAAGTTGATGTAGATAGTAATGTTAATATATCTTCACAGGATAGTCCATTATTGACAAATATAACAGTAGAGCCTCAATTGTGGATTGTTGAATGACGTTTGTCAGTTTTGTGGGGCTCATCATTTCCACAGGAAAGACCGAGAGATGGTGAGTTCATTAGTTGCTGTCAAAAAGGAAAGGTAAGACTTCCAGAAAGACAGGAATTCCCGGCATATTTAAAAAAACATAATGAGTGACCCGGCTTTCCCAAATTACACTAATTAAAAATAAAATAAAAATGGGATCTTATAATAGTGCCATTTATTTTGCATATATGGGTGCAACATTAGTTGCTAATGATGCAGGGCATAGCCCTTACTGTTTTAAAGTCCAAGGCCAAATTTACCACCGGACTTCACATTTACATCCAAAAGAAGGAGAGCAAAGAAAAGTTGCTAAGCTATATGTCCTAGATACAATGTAAGCTATTGAACAACTTATGCAGCTTTCAGAAAATAAAAATAAAAACTTACCTGCTGTTTTTCAAGAACTTGATTACATTATGGCCAAAAACCCATATACGGTACTCAAATTGGCAGAAGTAGAACAAGAACAACGGATTCATGCTGAAGAGCGTCAGTTGTCAATCTCAAGAGTTAACATGGTTCTTAGAAGAGATCGCCATTGTGATAAACGCCATTATAACTTACCCATATCTAATGAGGTTGCAATGGTGTTTCAAAATGACGAGGGGGAACCATCATTTCAAAGGGATATTAGAATATATCCAAGAAATGAAGAGCAACCTTTCATTAATATGAATATCTTAAGTACTCATTTAGATCAAATGACATATCCAATTTTTGATCCCAATGGTGAAGCAGGATCATTGATTCATATTTGCAGGTTGAAGCAAATCATCTAAATTTCATAAAATATCAACAAAATAAACTACATGTTGAACAGTATTGTGGCCTCATGGATTATGTGGCAGAAGTGGCTACAAACAGAGATCTTCCAGCTGGCCGAGCAATCATTTTGCCATCTTCTTTCAAAGGATCTCCTCGCAATATGAGAGAAAGGTACAATGATGCTATGGCTATTGTAACTAAATTTGGTAAACCAGATTTATTTATTACATTTACATGTAATCCACAATTGCCAGGGATTGTTGATAATTTGAAAAGTGGTCAAACTGCTAGACCAGATTTACAGCCTTATTAAATTGCGATTCGGCCAATTGAATAGGGCTCTATATAAGCACATAGTGAAGACCTTGCTTTTGGATAGAAGTTCACTAACTAAAAACTTATGTAAAAAATATGCTATGTGCTCATATAGAGTCCTATTTAATTGGCCATTTTGTCATGTATTCACAGCATTAATACATGACATAACCATCAGTAATTTATTTTTGGCAAGTTTGTGGCTTATGTTTCTACTATAGAATTTCAAAAAAGAGGCCTTCCACATGCACATCTTCTTTTCATCCTTCAGGAAAAAGATAAATTGAATACTGCTGATCGAGTGGATTCAGTTATTATTGCTGAACTACCAGATCCAAAAAAACATGCAAGACTATATGAAATTGTTACACATCGCATGATTCACAGACCATGTGGAGATATAAATCCACAGTCACCATGTATGGAAAATAAGAAATGCACAAAAGATTTCCCAAAAGAATTTAGAGAAAAAACATTTGCAAATTGTGATGGCTATCCGTTGTTTCATAGAAGAGAAGGTCGAAATGCAATAATTCGGGGCAAAAATTTAGATAACAGATATGTTGTACCATATAATCCACATTTGCTGATGAAGTACAATGCACACATAAATGTGGAAGCTTGCACTTCAATAAAATCAATTAAATATGTCTACAATTATATTTATAAAGGATATGATGCAGCAACTGTGGTGGTGAAAAGTGGACAAAACCAAGAAGAAAATTAGATACTACATGATGAACTTGCAATAGAGTGCCCCAGAAGTCTATTAAAATTTGAAATGCATGATCGTTCACATGCAGTATATCCATTAGCTGTACATCTGCCACAAAGACACTTAGTTTATTTTAATGCTGGCAATGAAGCAAATGATTTTGCACAAAATGAACATCGAGAAACAACACTTACTGCTTGGTTTACATTAAATTGTAACAACGAGGCAAGGGAATTCTTATACATTGAGATTCCATATCACTATGTTTTCGTTAATGGGCAATGGTGAAAACGAAAAAGGAGTGATAATAAAATTATACCAAGAACTTATACTGTAAGTCCAAAAGACATTGAACGTTTCTGCTTACGTTTACTCCTTTTAAATGTCCCTGGTGCAAAAAGTTTTAAACACCTGAGAACTGTTAATTACAGACTTTATGATACATTTCAATTAGCTGCTCAACAAATCAACTTTCTGGCTGATGATTCAGAATGGAAGAGATGTCTAGAAGAAGCAGCACTATGCCACGATGAGAGAACAGTTTGCATTCATTTGCATATTTTGTAATGTACCGAATGCATTAGCTTTGTGGGACACATTTAAATTATACATGTGTGAAGACTTCTTGAAACGTTACACCGAGTCCATTGCAGAATTAAAAGCTTTAATGGAAATTCAAGAGGTATTTCTTTGTCATGGATTACGTTGTGCAACTTTT
Source organism: Discoglossus pictus (assembly GCA_027410445.1). Lineage (NCBI taxonomy): Eukaryota > Metazoa > Chordata > Amphibia > Anura > Alytidae > Discoglossus > Discoglossus pictus. Next base: position 378,094,429 of record CM050166.1, on the reverse strand, counting down.
AATCTGCCAAATTAAGGAATTATAGATGACATAAGCTTTGAAGGGTATGAAACTGATATGGAAAAACAAAAAGCGGAAGAAAAAATTAACCACTTTAAATACATAGCAATTGGAAGCATTTAAAGCCATACAAAAAGTAATAGATGATGAAATGCTCAAGGAGCGCTATTTCTATCTAGATGGACCCGGTGGATCAGGCAAAACTTATCTACATAATTTATTAATGAGTTTAATTCAAGGTCAAGGTGAAATGGTACTTCCCTTTGCAACTACTGGAATTGCTTTTGTTAGAATGTGGTAGAACTGTACATAGCGGATTTAAACTGCCAGTTCCCTTTTTTGATCAGTGTCAGATATTAGAATTACATCATTACAAGTTAAAAATCGAAAAAAATGTTTTTACATATAATAGATGAGGCAACAATGATGTCATGCCATGCTGTGCAATGTATTGATTGTTGCATAAAGTCATTGCTAAGGATTTGCCTTTTGGGAGAAAGGTGATGTTGTTAGGTGCCGATTTTAGGCAAACATTACCTGTTGTTGTCCATGGAAATAGGACAGACATTGTGGAAACATGTATAAAGGCAAGTCCACTATGGAAAATATTTACACACCTTAAATTAGAAAGAAATATGAGATCAGAAGTCCAAAATGAATTCAATGATTGGCTAATTAAAATTGGTGAAGGCAAAACAGAGGCAATAAGTAATTTACCTGAGGGTACTGTGGAAATTCCAAATGAAATGATTTGGAAAGATTCAATAATATCAGCTATATTCCAAAATGGCATAATTAACAATGATTACTCAGAGCTTGCCAACAAAGTAATATTAACATAAAAAAATAAAGATGCATTGCTTCTGAACAATGAAATATTAGAATTAATAGATGAAACCAAAAAAACTTCTTACAATGCAGATTCTGTAGTTTCTGATGAAAAACAGAGTGAGGCAAATTTTACAACTGAATTTATAAATTCATTAAATCCATCTGGAATGCCACACAAAATTTGTAGCTAAAAAAAAGGGACTATTGTCATGTTACTACAAAATATGAACCAAAAAAAAGGGGCTTTGTAATGGGATCAGATAATTGTTCAGGATTTAGGAAAGCATTTCTGAATTCTGAATGGTACTCATAAAGGTGAACTAGTTTTCATACCAAGAATAGATTTGGCTCCAAGTAAAAGCAGTTTGCCCTTTGTACTTCAAAGGAGACAATTTCCAATCATAATGGTATTTCCCATGACCATCAATAAATCGCAATGACAACGTTTTAAGTCTTTTGGCCTCTTTTTAGAGGAACCAGTATCTTCCCATGGACAACTCTATGTGGCATTTTCAAGATGCAAAATGCCATCAGAAATTAAAGTCTTCATTAAAAAAAAAACAGGAAAGTCAGGGTTAGCTATTAGATGATGGTAGAGTATTTACTCAAAATATTGTATATTAGAGGTTTTGTAAGGGTAAAGACAAAAAGGGTTGAAATGTAAGGTATATATAGATAATAGATGGAATGGACAATATCAGTGAATGTATATTAATTGTGCATGTGTGACTAACAGATTTGTAATTTCAGGACATATAGAAATATGTAAATCATAACTTCGTGGGTTCGCAGATAAAAAAATGTTTAGTCTAATTGTATTAATAAAAAAAAGGGAACATGACATTAAAAACATTCATTGAATATTGTTAATAGTTTCATGTATAGTAAAACATTTAAATGTGTTTTAATATGAAGATATTGTTCATGATTTGTTTACAGATAAAAGTAAAGAAATCGGATGTAATAAAAATAAAATAAAGGAATTAGTAATATTGGGTTACATTGTCAGGATATTCATGTATATTAAAAATAATTAAATGTTTGCAGTTTTGAAAGAAATTAATCATTATTTGTTTAGAGAAAAGAATATATAAATAACATGTAATAAAAAATAAAAAAGTTAAATGGGTGTTATGATTTATTCAAAGATAACATGTAAACATTTTGGTAGTACAATGTTATGATCTGCATGTATATTAAAAAAAACAATGAAGATGTTGTGTATTATTGGTTGCGACACAACAAAATACAAAGTGGATTGAATAACAAATAATAAAATGTTATTGATTTTTGCAATTATGCCATATTTATTAGACAGTAGGAAAAAATAGATACATATGTTACACATAGAGATAGTACATAAACTGAAAAAAATAATAATAATAATGCCGTCATTTTTGACAGGCAAGTCGCTAGTTCAATATAACAATGAAATACAACAGAATATAATATGTACTGTATGACTGAGACCTCCACTCCCATTCCCACCCACTCCCGCCCCTGCAGGACTCACAACACAATGGCCACAGCGTTTGGTAAATGCAGCACTCAGTGCACAGGCTGCAGCAGCAGGATGCACTCTAATAGAGACATGACAGCAGGGAGCCCTTTGTTCCTGAATCGATGGGAAGAGTTTAAACGTTTTTTCAACAATAAGACCTGCAGGGAATCAGTTTATCAGAATATAGAACAGATGTATCTCAAATATACCATGATCCTCCGATTATTGGTTAAAATGGGAAAATAAAAAACAAGTGGTATAATCGAGTATCTACAGAAATTGTAGTCTAAAGTCCATGTTTTACTGATGTCATGATGACGGTCTCATTTACTATTGCTCTGTCTAAATTGTAACTTACAGGTTCATGGTTTGCGTATTGGGGCTGTGAGCCTGTACTTGTGTGATGGAGCAATTAAATATATCTGTAACTGTAGCAAATTTCTAACCCGCAGACATATGGGCTGTATGAATGTAATTACGGGCTTGGAATTAAATAGAAGCCTATGTTGGCGTGCTACAAGTTAAGGTTAATAATAATAACAATAATAATAATAATACTAATAAATTAATATAAAGATTATATCCTGTCACTTAAATCCCCATCCAACACACGTATGCCAAGTTATTATGTGGAGTCAGATTTTTTGTAAATCAAATTACACAGGTGTGAATGATGCAAGAAATATTGGGATCCATAAACTGCTTGGACACTCATCATGACTAAGTCATTTGAATTAACCCACCCGGAGCTAATCAGGTTTGGATATATTGGCCAGTTGCAGTGTTCCAATGGATGAAGAAGTAAAACTCTTGTTGAAGTCATATTTTATTTATGTGAATACTGCAAATTGTTAGCATCACTTATTTATGAACTGACACCACTGCAGCATTGAACACAAGTTCTTGTTAATGACAAAATGTTGGCTTGAAATAGTGTATAGTGAAATATTTATGCTTTTTTTCACATAAAGTGTTATAAATATATTGCATTGGTTAAACAAAATAACCTGTTTATCGCTGAGTTCCCTTACCATATCAATAGTTAAATTTAATTTCACTTAATTAACACCGGCCATGTCGCTATAATCTCTTTCCCTGATGTATAATGTTCTATTGATGTTGATGCATGCAAAAAATAATGTTGAAAGTACTTGTGGTTGTAAAGTATGACATTCTCAAGCTGTTTCATAGTAATAAAAAATGCATGAGACATATAATCCACACAGCTTGTGTAAGAGGCGTCAGGTGATTTTGGATTTAATCTTCCATTAAGGCTCCTTTTATTGTCTCTCAGGAGTTCCTTGAAAAAGTGGCAGGTGTTGTTATGATACCCTCTTACAATGAATTACACCACAGGGATCACCCGACATTATTTTATAGATGGTTTTAGTGTTTAAGAAAATAAAAATGGTCCGAGTTTCTGAAGTGCTGTGTCCCGCTGTACTTATACGCACAGAAAAAAACTAAATTGTTTTGAAAGTTGTTATGTGTTTAACTGAAAAATAGCTCAAGATGGAAACTCTGCATCTGGGATCTGAGCATGCACAAAACATTTCATAGGAGGTTAGTTTTGCGGTTATATAAAATGTGGTGGCTTAGTGTTTGAAATAAAGAGTTATAACCTAATGCCAAATGTGTCAGTTAATTTAATACAAGACAACTGGGTTATTGTATATCAGTTTTGTTTTAACTAATGTTATCGCAAGAGGATCTCTGTAATTTGGGAGGAAAAAAATCACATAATTATAACTGACCACAACAGCGTATGTGCAAGTTAAGACCTTAAAATCAGTAGGTTTGGCTTCTGTAATGGGCTCCTCCATCTTGGAATACCTGTGGGTCTGGAGCCTGAAGGACAAGTTACATTTTTGTCTGTATAAAGGTTTGATAATCTTTCACTAAAATGGTGGATATATCTAGATTTATAACAAAGCACAGGATGTTTGGAGGAGTATTTTTAGATAGTCAGTATTAGTATTAGTCAGGCAGATAGCATATTGCACACTAGAGCCACTAACCTCAATTGAGTTTCTATGAGATATCTTCCCTCTCCTACAAAATGAAAAACCTTTCTAATTTTGCATAACTTCCTACCTAAGTAAACTTTCACTTCTTTCCTCACCCTTGCTACTCCTTATATGTTTAATCTTGCCCAGACTTCTGCCTCTTCCATTCCCTTTAGATTGTACGTAGCGAGTTTCCAAACTTGTAGGGTGCTTTGGAAAAAAAAAATGTCTACAAAAATCCTAAACTCAAAACAGGCTTACATTTTCTTCAGTATGTTAACATTGTATTCTTCCTTTGTACTTATCCCCTGTACAGCGCTACGGAAAATATGTTGACGCATTACAAATAAAAGTTAATAATCACATATATAGTTGTCAGCAGCCGGGCTTGCCAAAAATCCATTGGTAACGCAACAGGGAAACTTTGGGCTCACAAAGCGAGCTTGCAGCAACTGTTGCGGCCAGCCAAGGAGTGCCGAAGGCGCTACTTGCGCTGGTGGAGATGAGCGCCATAGGTGCTCATCCCTACGACCTCGTAGCATTTAGGCAGGGAGAGCCAAAGGCATTCCCTGCACTGGTGAAGATGAGCCCCATAGATGAGCCCCATATTCTCCTCCATTAGATTCATAATCCAGGAAACTTACATATCCCTTTAATCTTCACGATCGCAATAAACGCCAAAGGCATTCACTGCACGCCTCACAGGGAGCACCAAGGGTGCTCACAGGAGCAAACCTACACCAGGGGAGACACTCGCAATGAGCGCCAAAAGGCCATCAGCATGGACCTTGCAATCAGCGCCAAACGCGCTCGAAGAACAAAAAAAACACCAACCCAGAGGCTCGCAATCAGCGCCAAAGGTACTCACACAACCAAAACACTTACTTTGTTTGCAAAACAGCATTCCTTGACTTACTATTCTATTGCCATAATTTTTTGACGGGCAATTCACTAGTAATAAATAGTAATAATTATAGAATCCCAGTAAAATGCTAATAATTGCTTATATCACAGCTATGATATTAATCATAGCATATAAAATCATACTCTGATGATTATAGATAATTTAGGGTATCTAAGCATTCTTCTTTCTCTTACAAATCAGTTTTACTTTGAACATGCTTAGAATAAGTCTTATTATTTTTTTTGTTAAAGACCCATATTTCCTTTAACTTTAAATAATTATCTTTTACATTTTAAACTGAAATAAAATATACATTTAAAATGGATAAGGTTAAGTACACCAATTACTGATAATATACTTTTGAATTATCCTTAGACATTGGCTTATATCCTATTATAATAATTAACAGAACTGAGATGGAGAACATCTTGGTGGACCATTTGGTTATCTCCCTTGTTTTATTGCTTCACCTTAACATGGAATGTCTGAGGCACTACATTGCTGTCATGTTGCTGCTGATCTGACTTAAAAAAATATCTAAGTGAGCTGGATTAATACATTTCTTCACTCTGTAGGCAAAAAGCATCCTATGTGTATGCCGCACATCTCATAAAACATTTTATTTTTACTAATATCTAAAAATCCCTCTAATGACTATGTTGACACCCCCAGGGGTGTCTACACAACTTCCTGGTGCCCCTCCCCAATAAGTATGCAGCACCCGGGGAGCAATATTAACCCACTATTTACCTGCTGTTGCTTGCTCAGCCAATCTCCTTACAGCTTCCTCCTTGCAGCTTCCTGTCACATGTCAGTGATACACTACATTTCCCAGGCTCATTTGCCTACATATACCACAGCTTTGCACCACAGCCAATAGGAGAGCAGCGTTGTCACTGCTGTTATATGACTCATCCCTGCTTCTTGGCTATGCTGTGTGGTGTTGCCATATCAACTAACATAGTGCTATGTCTGAAATCTTTCTCTAACCGGATTGGCCAAAACAAATTGGAGGGGGTGTTAACCTTAATTTGAAACTGTCAGAAATTACAATAGATTTTGCTAACTTCAAGGTAGGTGTTTAAAGGTTTATTTTGGTATTTTTTCATGCACACATTTTTTTCATACACTTTTGATTCTCCTCCATTAGATGCATTCATAATCCAGGAAACTTACATATCCCTTTAATCTTCATTCTTGCATAGACTCACAGCCATTGATAGAGAGAGAGAGGGTACTTTTGTTAAGGGCACATGCTGGTAGAGGAGCCGATACCACCAGGCATTTATATTATGTACTGAGCTTCCTGTCATCAGGAGAGGAAGAAACCAAGCTCCTGGAAAAAGCCTGTCTGTATCCTAAATGTTAGATTTATTTTGCCCACTATTAAATATACTTATTTAAGGCCATATTAAATTCCAGCCTCATAAGTCCAACGTGTAGCAAGTAAGGGCTGCGTGCTTCAAATTTGGCAGGCTTACGTTGCTATTAAATTATAAAGGGCTACGAGCGAGAGACGCTATCTCGTAAACCGGTTGCGGCCATCGGGGGTTACATGCTCAACCGCAAACAATGAATCAATCTCGTAGTTACATGTTCAGATGGAGCCAATGGGAAAATAGATTGTTAGCCTTATGTCACTGAAAAAGAGGAGGGTAGATTTCAACGTCCTACGTGCTTCAAATCCAATTTGCGTTCAGACCCACAGGCCAGAAATAATACAATATTAATAAATCAGTACATACGATATTCGATTACATGCGAGTTACAGTATATGTCAGAACACATTGATTGCACATAAAATAATCATGTGATAAAGTATTTTTCGGGGGGCGATTTGCGGGCTTGAGAATGTTGTGCTATTAATTCTGAGACCTAACATCACTTCCCCTTATATTAAGTGTGCAATAGAGTGATTTTATTTACATTACAAGTGCTATGTATTGCACTTTACCCCCTTGCAGGTGCTCTAGAGCACACGTTGGCCTCTGGGCTCCATTTGCGTATTACGTGCTTGCTCGCGAGTGACCAGGTTGCAATTTGATAGCTGAATAGAACAAGTAGTAGTTATGATGATGAGAGATCAAAGGATTTACGTGCACAAAGTTCAACGTTAACACACAAAGCCCGCCATGAGCAACGTTAGGAGGCATCTTAGCACGCAAAAAGCACTAAGATGACAGTTACGAGCTACGTTTTAACACATAGCTCCAATTTAATAGGGCATTTCCTATTTAGCGCGGTATACTCGTTCCTGCATGCATGCTATCCGAAAACCGTGCTAAATTGGGCATTTTATTTGCATAGCGCTGAACAGTGCTAAATGGGGATTTAGATGCCCGCAATGCGATTTATAGCCATATCGTGAGATTTAGATCTGTTTGGGGTCTTGCCCCGGAAACAGCGATATCACGAATCAGCACTGCACGGGATAGCGTTGTGCAGGGTATTACTGTATGTCACCACTATAACTGCAGGTAATGGCTTTTAGATTATACATTTGCAAGTTTTCAATCTTGTAAGGTGCTATGGAAAAAAAAAGCACTTTGAATGTTGGATTTTAAGCTCTAAGACAGTGCCCTCCATTTTTTCCAATGTGTTAATATTGTTTTTGTATTGTACTTAACCCCTGTATAATGCTACGGAATATGTTGGCACGTTACAAATAAAGTATAATAGTAATTATAATATGGAAAATTAATGTGCATTTGTTTCTGGCTCCAAGATTTCTGATACATAGACTTAATCTTCTCTCCTACACACTCCTGCACGTTCACAATATTTAAGATGTTTTTCAAATGTTTAGAATGCAACATCAGCTTTGGTTTTTAAGTCCTTGAGTCAGATACTAAAGAAAATAGTGTTGGAGGAATCACTGCATTATTTTCCACTCAGGCACATGCTTTATAGTGAAATCACAGCTACATTTTGATAAGAAATTAACTTGAAGAATATCATTTAATTATAACAACAGAATTTAAAAGGTGTTTAGTGACAAACACCCCACATGAAAAAATTCAATCACAGATCGGCCAAGAATAGCAAATGTACTGTGTCTTTAGCAGCTTATTTTCACAAGTTTTTTTTTGTAGACATTTTACATAATCAGTAAATGTACTGGAAGGCAAATGGGAACTGTGACGATCCGAGGGTAGGGGCTATTCAAGCCCAGGGCCACCTGCTATAGTCTACAGGTTAACTACCCACAAGGTAATAAGAGACAAATAATTTATATATGTCTCCAGAAGGAACCTGTTTTATTTTGAAAAGTCAAACAATATTTATAGAGGATAGATACAGAGGGGTGTATATAGCACAACAATGACAGGGAGTGGCAGACAAACACAAGAGATACACTCCACATGGGGTCTAGCAGTAGCTTCCTAAGAGCATTAGGCTTAACCTCCAATACACATCCTGCCGTCTCTAGCACATATCAGATGTGATTAACTTTATCTGGCAAGCAATGGGACAAAACAGATTACAAATACAATGGAGGTGTTTATGTACATAATCCAGTGGCTGGAGCCAAATTGTTTGTCCTTTAATGGGCTAAGACCCAGGGACTGGAAAAGGGGTCCGTGACAGGAACCATTTTGTAAAGATACATTTATCATCTGCCAGAGAACACAGTACATAAGTTTCAGGAAATTTCTCAAATTCAGGGTACCCTCTTTCAAATTTAGAGGGTATAACAATTTAAAATGATTGTCTTCTGCCCCAGAAACTGCATAACCTCCATATGACAGCCAACAACTCTGGTATTAGTCCCAATAAATCCCTGCCATTTTTGTAGTAAGGAAAGTGCTCCTAATGGTGTAGTTCATGATATTCCTTGTAAAGGCGGATCTTATATATTCTTTTACATTTAATCCACAATTTAGAAACATACAATATAATGTATGAACAGTAGTCCTTTAAAAGAAATTTTGTAACTGAAATTTCATTATATTATATTAAATGAAGCAACCCCGCTATTCACCTTCTTCTAATTTCGCAATTTTCACTTTTTGTATAAAGCATAACTATTTTGTATTAAGACCTGCTTTTATTATAGGGTGAGCCACTGATGGGGCATAAAGGTTACTCTTCATTGTTAATTTCTTCCATTTTTATTGTTTGTCTGATTTTATCCACATAAACAATGCCACAAACATATCTTATATAATCTACGTCATATCAAAGGAAACTGAAGATAGATATTTTTTCTGCTCTTTGTATAATAACCTTACCTGTATAGTATGACAATATACTACAGTGTAGACTCCACACTGCAAGAACAGGCTATTAATTTAATATAAACCTTCTGACATCAGTTTTAAGTTTCAACAATCATCACAGCTTACTTAATACATGCTCATGTAAGGTATTTCTGTCATTAGTATTTTTATTGCTGCTTTGTTTCACCAGTATACTAATTGAATATCCATGATTAATTATTAAATGCAGGCAACACTTCAATTTCTCAAATAAAAAAATATGCAAAAGTGCTACAAATGTAATATGTACAGTAATCTAGAGTTATTCAAAATAATATTTATATTAATATTGTTGTTATTACTATTAACTCTTATTTATCACTATTTTAAACAAGGAAAAGTGATCAAATTGTTAAAGTGTACTAGTCTATGGAATAAGTTAATGAAATAATGACATTAAAGATATTTGTATCACAGTAAATGAAGAGTAGTAGCAATGGTATGTACAAAGATGGCTATAAAAAAAAAATATTCTCATGACGAATATTTATTTTCTGCTCACATTAATGATAAACAAAATGGGTACCAAACTACATTATTTTTAAATCTTATCTTTATTTGTGCTGTGGTGGGGATGATGGCTATTACACATATATATGGCACTCTTGGGAAATCAGTCAAACTGAAAAGATTTAATCACATTATTTACAGTTATATATGACCTGTCACCACAACCAGCTATTATATGATTGAAAAGGTGTGTGCATTATTTGCATAATGTTGTGAAAGGCTTCTGCAAAAGTCATTTAAGCGGCATAGCTGCAAGCAAATACAAGAGTATTGAAATACATATTTAGTAAATTTTAGGATTTGTAAGAGAACAACACAGAGCAATCAATGCAAATTAAAAAAATATCCGTAAAATATAATTGTTTAAAAGCAAGTAAATAAAGAGTTGAGGTCTCTACATGCGTAAACTTTAAAGAAAAAGAACACTTTACTCTAGTTTCCACTCTTAATAATGTAAGGAGTAAGCTGAGATTAATAATGAACCGTAACTTTTATTCTTCACTTTTAAAACTGAATAAAACAAAAAAATACCGTAATTGTGATAGGCTCCCTCGGTAAGGAATATGATAGGCTTAGTAGTCTGTTGTGACCCCGCAAGTTACATGTGACAATTTACAATCTTAGGTATGAATAAGATAAGCTTGGGGAAAGAGATGAAGAGACACATTGGGAACAAAATGTGTAGCCATATGGCTGGATTGACTGGGAATTTGTAAATGGAGACTTAAACAGAACCCAACACCTAGGGGTTAGGGTTTTTTGTGATAGTGTAAAACTTTGGAAGATTAAAGTAAGAAAAAAATAGGACATGGTGTTCAAAAAAGTAAAAAGCACAAGATACAATTTTAGAAAAGTAATAAGAATACTATGATCATGTAATCAATATAATTTAATCATTATCATTAATCAGTACATATGGACATGAAAAAAAAAACTATGATGTTTTTTGAGGAAACTGTACATTCAAACCAATATTTAATATGTTCTGAAATATTTATTATACCATGGTAGCAAACATTATGAATCAAATAACATAGTGAAGTTCAGTGCTATGTTACCCATTTAATAGTACTGTAAATTAAAACACTTCAAATTACATTTTAATCCATTATGTATGTTCATATAATGGTATAGTAAATGTAAATAGCAAGGGCATAACCCAACTCCAATTGTTGTTGTTTATTTTTAGAAGAAACCAATAGATTGTGTTTTATTTAAGCTTTTGTTTGCTTTCCACTAGATACATTTTCTTATGATTTTTTTTTCAGTTTCCACTACTAATTATTAAATATGCTATTATTAACATATTGTATTTTTTGTTTCTCTTTAGCCAACAAGTCCTAAATTTGGGAAAGCAGACTCATATGAAAAATTGGAAAAACTGGGAGAGGGGTCCTATGCTACAGTTTACAAAGGCAAAAGCAAGTAAGTATTGCTATTTTCTTAAAAGTAATGCAATAAGACACGGCACCTATGAAATGTTTTACATTTAAAAACATTTTTTTTCCAAGCCCGTAACTCCCAAGCCGTTGGGAGGCCGTCAAAAGACGCCAATTGAATATAAAATAAGCTAACAACTTCACTTATGGAGTCCATAACTGCGGTTGAAAGCTAATTCGCCAAGGGCTGGCGAGTTACGACCTTGAAAAAAATGGTGGCATTAAACCCGTAACTTTTTTTCAAGTCTGCAAGGCTTGGAGCAATACCGATTTCAGCTTCAAGTCTTGTGGGCTTGAAAAAAAGTTACAGGTTTAACGCTGCCATGCCCGCAAATAAGAGAGGGAAGGTGAGGGGTAGGGGGGGACAGAGACACAGGGGAGTCAGATGGGGGGAGAGACAAAGGGAAGGGAGAGGGGGAAAAGAGATGCTGGTGGGGGAGTGGGGGTAAAAGAGACACAGGGGAGGGAGAGTGGGTAAAAGAAACACAGGGGAGGGAGAGGGGGCAAAGAGACACAGGGAAGAGAGAGGGGGGAAAGAGACACAGGGGTGGCTGAAGGCGCTCATCGCGAGGACCGTAAAGTAGAGGGGGGAGAGGCTCATCGCGAGCCCCACGATGAGTGCTAAAGTTATGGGCTTGCGCATGCGCACATGCTGCGGCCTGCAATGAGCGGCAAAAATGCTCACTGCGGGTCCCGCAATGAGCACCGAAGGAGCTCATTGTGAGGGCCGTAGAGTAGAGGGAGGGGGGAGAGGCTAGCAGTGAGCTCCAAAGGCGCTTATTGCAAGGCCTGCGATGTGCGCCGAAGGCTCTCATCACAAAGCCTACAAGTTAGAGGAGGTGAGAGCCTCGCATTGTGGGGCAAACAGCATTGCGAGGCTTCAAATTTTATTGCCGTCATTTTTGATGGGCAAGTCTCTAGTTTACTAGAACTCCTACACTTTTTGAACCTCCTAACTGCAAACAACTCCATACAACTTTACAGATAAGCACTAACATCCGGCATCAGTGCCAACTCTCATTTTCTCTCTTGTCATTTAATCTCAAGGCTCAACCTTTCCCACCAGGCCTAGATCCTAATCTCTTTTGAGCAGGATCCTGTATATCTTCTGAACCAGGCGGTGAAAATGAAAACTGCTATACTTGAACAGAGTTTCATAAAATACCTGACAGATTATAAATAAATTGAAAATAATTCTAGTCACATTTGACATCACATATTTTTGTTATTATGAGGTAAAAGATTTGATTTTACAATTACAAAATTTAGCGCAGCATGAATGCATAAGAGCCACCTCTACTGGTATTGCAGAGCCATCATATTGGGTGCGTGAGGATCAGGCTCACACTGATATACAGTACTTCAGGATATGTTTGTCTTGTTTTATGGCACAGTTTAGCTAAAGTGTTTGCTCTTCAAGTGGGCCATATGATTATATGAAAAACAAAAGTATTGCACTGTCTATCCTTAGATTGAGCATCTCTGACCTTTCTAATTTATTATGTCATCTTGCTGTAACTACACCAGGCTCCTATACAATTACATTTGTATTTTTCTTCTCTTTAAAATGACTTATTTGTGTATACTTTGTGGCTTGTCATAAAAAAAGGAATGATTCAGTTATTCTCCATATATTAATATTTCAAAACTGTATATTTTTAGAGTGAAAATCTATTTTTTTTCCATTTTTAATGCTAATTATATGAAAATAATAACAATTGTATTCTATCCTCATGAATTATGAATTTGTTTGCCATAGTCATGAATATTTGTATTAATAGGATTCTGTCAAAATAGGATTCTGGCTATTTTTGAAGCATTTAGCTTCAAGCAAAACACTTTTAACTTATTTGCATACGGTCATGTATCCTATATCTATTTAAACTTGATTGATTATAATGTTCATTTTTTTTTAAATAGAGTTAATGGAAAGCTAGTGGCGCTGAAAGTGATCAGATTACAAGAAGAAGAAGGTACTCCATTTACTGCTATCAGGGAAGGTAAGCTATCATTTTCACTATACGCATACATGTAAAATATCAATTTTGTGCATAATTATATTATACTGTTTTTTTGTGTAAAAAACTTTTCTCAACATTCAATTATACTCAATCTATATTATTTCAACCATAAGACATTAAAAAGTAAAAGTTGTGGTAAGAAGAATGAAAGATGCATTCATATAGTATTAGACAGTACAATGATTTATGCATGAGAGGAATAAATATCTCTCTATTGGGAAAAAGTGTGAAGAGTCCAGAATGATCAATAAATTATCTGGAAATAATTTTGCCAAAATGCTACTTTTTATTCTCTTTTAATGCAGTTCTTATTTTCTAGAGGTAATGCCTATCCTCCCATTGAACAAATTCTGGTTCAACCTTTAGAACATAAGAGGTGCCAAAAAAATGAAAGTAGAGGCCTACAGTATATTGTATAGTACTGACTAATAAAAGCAAAACGTAAAAACATATATGTACTTAACTTAACAGAAGTTTAAATTGCCTACAGCATGTCAGAAGCATATCTGTGCCAGGTCCGCAATGCTCCACTCAGGTTTTCAGATTGTTTTGTTTTAATATTGATTCTTTATCCAAAATAATATATTTTGCAATAGACGAATTGGTATTCACAATAAAAAATAATTTTTTTTTATATTTACCACCAAAATTTATGAAACTGGATGATAGTCAGGAAAAGGTACAGAATATGTATTCAGTTGAAAATATGAATACATATTAGAAATTATATAAATGGAGGGTTCTCTGTACATCAAACTATGCACATGCTTTATTAGTAAATCCCATACATAAGGAATGCATTAATTTGATAAATAATTATTATTGATTAGACACCAATATGCCCAAATCAGTGTACAAAAGAAACATCTGTAACACATATGAAAGAAACAAAAAATGAATAGCAAGCAGAACCAGGACTCGTCGGTTGATAGCTTACACTGTAAATATATTAAGGTAAGGTACTTGGCTAATAAGGGGGATAGTGGTAAGCTCTGGTTCCTTATGTTGATCTTCCATATCTAGCATTGTGTGTGGAACAGAGTTTTGAAAATAGTTGTTAGGGGGGCAGTGGTAAGAACAGTGTCCCAGTAAGGGCAGTGACACCACAGAGAAGCTCAACTACATAAAGTGGTGGGAAAAGGATGTAAATCTCAATATTAAAGGACCACTTATGTATTTATGTTCTAGTAAGCTAATTTAAAGAACTTGACTTCATAGTGAGCAAAATATTTTTTACTAAGAGTAAAATAAATAATTATAGCTTTTCATTTTAACTATTAACTAGGATTATAAACCTTATAGAAGTGGCAAATATTGTTTATTTGGCTTAGATCTATATTCACTTCTGTTGTAAATGTCCTCTCACGGTAAACAGAAAGCAATGTAGAGTAAGGCCCCATAGGATATCCCCCCACAAAGCTACAGACAGACTAGCAAACTAAGAATCCCACTCAAACAAAATATAAGATTTTCTCTAAAAATTAAAAGACAGAGAGAAACATGGAGAGGCTTAGCTGGAATATATGTGTCAAAAATAATTGCATTTGTTTTGAAAGAATTTGTTTTCTCCAGTCGGTATCTTCGTGTTCAGGAGCATTGATTGTTGAATAACTAATTTGATTAATGATTGTCTATATAACTGAGCAACTTTTGTGCGAATAATTTTCACTTAGTGTTGTGCATATTTTTATACCATGAAAGTATTGGAAAGTCTACAGATTTTAACAGTAAAATGGCAGTAACATAAGTTACTTGCACACTCAATTCATTGCAGAGCTACACATGTGAAAATATATTAATCGGGTTACGGGCTGCGATTTGTTAAATAGCAAGTTACTTCCCTCAAAGCCTTTGATCTTTCACGGCCGCAAGAGTCCGGAAGGCTAAAATCGCAAATCGATATTCAGTTGCTCTGATTCTCCCTCGCTATCCACTCCGCCAAGCTCACAAATGGCTAGACTCGAAACACAGGTTACTGGTACCAAGGAGGTCTCGCAAAGGGCTTACTTACAAATCGTAGCACTTTAAAAGCAAATAAAAAAGCAATACTGTACTTTTATTAAAAGTGAAAGTGATGTTAGATCTAAAATACTTTATTTCATGTTTAATTTCCGTCCAAAGTCCTACAGGCTTCAATCTCCAAGCCCGTAGGACTTTGGAATCCAACCTCCATATGTCATTGAAGTCCTAACGTTATTAGGGTTATTCCCTAGGCCCGTAGGACTTTGGACGGAAATTAAACATGAAAATTTTATTTTGACGATGTGCGAGCGGGAGAATGTTGTGTTTTTAATTCTTTAATGTCACCCATTGTGTTCTCCGTCATTTACAGTGCTGTATTGATTTTATATTTGCTTTTAAAGTGCTCCAATTTGTTGCAAATGCTACTATCAAGAGCATGGTTTCCGATTTTCGCCACAGGCACCTAACTTGCGGGCCCAGCGAATTGAATAGTACCTTTAATCGGACCCACAACAGGCCCGCAAACATAGGGTAAAAAGAGATAGGGGAACTAACGACCAAGAATACTGTGCATGCATGTATTTTTCTAGGACCTTTCTGTCTGTGTGCCCAACAGCATTAGAGCGAGGCATAGCATTAATTGGGTTATATAGGCAATAACAGCGTTATAACAAGGATATCAATCGAGGAATGGTGGGCAAATACAGTGTTATAGTAAATTGGACCATTAAAAGGTGTTCAGTCGGGTAAAAACAGCGTTATAGCGAGCCAGGGCATTAACTAAGAATTACGGCCCAAAACAGTGTTATAGTGAATATTTGCTAAAAAAGGGTAGAATTAAGCAGCATATACTCAGATGTTGTGTGATATGTTCTTGTTAAGTATGGTCTTAAAATCATGTTTTTTTTAATCTTTTCTAAGACAACACAGAATAGCACATTTATTCGGACCCACAGCAGGCCTGCAAACATAAGTCCTACTTTTTTGGACTTATGATCCTCAATTGAATGAGACTAATAGTTTAGTAGTTAGAACAGATAAATATGAAATGGAGACTAAGGCCCTCATTCAATTGCGATTTGGCCAATTGAATAGGGGTCTAAATAAGCACATAACATATTTTTTTAAATAAGTTTTTAGTTACTAAACATCTATCCAAAGACAAGGTTTTCACTTACTAAAAACTTGTTTAAAAAAAATATGTTATGTGCTTATTTAGAGCACTATTCAATTGGCCTATGAGTTCAAAGTCCCCTATTTCTTTTTTATTGTGATGTGCAACAATGTGTTTTTTATTTAAAATAAATAAAAAATATTATTGGTAAAATGGGGCAACTGACTACATTAATTACAGTTGTAAAACAGATACCTTAACCACTTAACCACATTCTTCTACATCAAATATGTGCTATTTAGAAACCTCTAAAGCTAAAAATATAATCATTGTGACCGTCACTGTCTGTATGCCTACATTATATGTGCTGTTGCTTGTGGCAAGGCTTCAAGGGCTATACAAACAATATATCTATATTTGATAAAGCTTTCCCGCATGATTTGCAAGGCTCTATCTGATGGTGCACGGCAGTTTTGTTGACTCCCATGCCCTTTTTAATAAGTTAAAGGTTTCATTTTTTTTATTTTCCTAAAATCATTTTGCTTTGTTGTAATTAGTTTTTTTTAAATTTGAAAAACAGTTTATTTAGTATAATTAGTAAATCTGAATTAGAACTTATTATTAAGGAGTCTTGAGCCTTAATATTAAACTTGAGATTTCATAGGCAGAGTAAACAGGTCTAAATCATTTTTTTCTTCCACTGATATTCATGTGTTGGGAAAAAAGGTAGAATCATCTTTCTTTCGTTGTTACATTCTTGGGTCTTGTTCTGTAACCTTGTTTTCAACATAGGAACACTCCTGCTATGGGGTTTTTAAATTGGGTATCATGCAGAGCTAACAGCAAAGGTTTTTTGTCAGACATCAATTGCACATTGAAAGGAACAAAACCTAAAGAAGAAAGCTAGAAAAATGCTAAGGTAGCAACATAAAGGATGATAGAACTGGGCTTCTGATATAGATTTACTTATTCAAGCAGGATATGAAGACACCATAACTCCCCGGGGTGGCAGATATAATAGACGAAAGGGCAATGGAACATACAAGTGACAAAAGATAATGTACTTAGGACACATATCAAAGCAAATGGCTATAAAATGGTAAAAAAGGAATGATGAAAAGGAAATTATTTCCAAACATCAATGGTGTAATCTGCTATTTTTTTTAAATGAAAATCACGCAAGAGCTTTTTTAAGGATCATGACGCTTAAATGTTATTTGAATTAAATAAACTCAAAAATGTACAAAGCACAGCTGTAATAGCACTTTGGTTTTAAAATATTACCTGTGATCCATGGTGTAAAAAGCATGGCTTGAAATGCTGGGAAAAAGGTAAATGGCATTTACGTGTTATGAGATAAAAGGGCTTTTGCAGAACACCTACAAATGCCTGCTAATTTATAGTGTTACCCAAACAGGAAGTTGGTTTCACCTTAAAGAGCATGAAAAACTTGATATACATTGTATTAGCGTTTTTTCTCTACAGTAAAATCATACTGGAGAAATACAGCATTCTTTTTGCAGCTACTGTGCAGCCAAATATGCTAATTTGCAGCTCAGAGTACTTCATAAGCGAATGACAACATTGGGGGTCATTGTCTGGCTAACACACAGTCAGACAAGCAGTCTATTTGTAATTTGCACATCAAAGAAGCTATTTAGTATTCAGGAGCCTTTTATTTGCATACAAATGCAGCACAAATAATACTGGGCTGGAAATTTCAGGAATGATCCACTTTAGAAAAAATGTCTAATACAGCTGGGGGAATTTACTAAGAGGACACGCAATGAACCACAATCTACCGTGGCCTTTCATGTATTAGTGCTACTCAAATCTCCATACCATTTACTAAATAAATAACTTTTGATTATGCCCATGATGAGGCGCAGTAATGCCTGCTGCAGCGCTGTATATACACTATCCATCCCTTTACCCATCACAATCAAAGTAGCTCATGCTTGTTATAGGTATCAGGCATGCGCAGTGCTATCAGTCGGTGCAGGCGCCAACCTGCATTGGTTGACAATAAGACCACCCATATATTGTTTGCATTTGCACTAACTCCCAACTACCTTATGGATGGGGAGGCAAATTATTGTGTACTGAGGTCCTCCAATCACAAGCCCAGCCACTGAAGTTAAGCTATGGTGCATGGTGAACTCTTTTGAGATTATGATTAATCTCTATGGTATGACAGGGGTTTGCAGACACTTCTAAATTCAGGAGATATGTGGTGTTAGAGAACTTGTATATGTTAATTCATTGAATACTTATATTTAAGCTCTGAATCTCTTAAACTCTATATAATGTATTTTGATAGTGTAGGTACAATGCTACATTATGTATCTATTTCCCT
The DNA here is from genome assembly GCA_027410445.1 of Discoglossus pictus. Lineage (NCBI taxonomy): Eukaryota > Metazoa > Chordata > Amphibia > Anura > Alytidae > Discoglossus > Discoglossus pictus. Next base: position 378,075,526 of record CM050166.1, on the reverse strand, counting down.
TCATTCTTACTCCCTTTCTGGCCATGATGAAAATAGTATCCCATTTTCCACTAAGAGATTTATTGTTCTATATTAGTATAATAATTGTCCTTTTGACAAAGGATCTTATTCATTTAGAAATTTCAGAATGTAATTTTTACTAGCTTTGCCGGAAGATTCACTGCTGCTCTAGTCTTCATGTGCACATATACAGCCTTATTAAATTGTGATTCGGCCAATTGAAAAGGGCTCTATATAAGCACAGAGCATATTATTTTACAGCAGTTTTTTGTTAGTAAAGACCTTGCTTTTGGATATAAGTTCACTAACTTAAAAACTTCTGTAAAAAAATATGCTGTGTGCTTAAATAGAGCCCTTTTAAATTTGCCGAATATCAATTTAATAAGGCTGATAGTAATTTAGGTTGAAAAAAGACTTTCACTCCATCAAGTTCAAACTTTTAAGATCTGATCTGCAATATGCAGATTATTTGTTAATTAATTAGTTGGTAATTAATTGATCCAAAGGAAGGCAAACAGAAAAAACAAAAAAAAAACAATTGAAACTAAGCCAATCGTCTCAAAGGAAAAAAAATGTAATTCCTTCCTGACCCAGATACTGGCAATCGGATTCCTCCCTGGATCAATACTCTCTTTCTAATTATCCAGGATAACCCTGAATACCCTTTTTAATTAGAAATAAATCCAATCCCCTTTTAAAGTTATCTATCAAATCTGCTGTCACCACCTCCGCAGATTAACCACCCTTACTGTGAAGAACTGTTTTCTTTCTTTAAGGTGGAATCTTTTTTCTTCTAAACTCAAGGGATGTTGTCTTGGCAGTCGAAAACCTCTTGGCACAAAAAGCTCACTGGACAAATCTTTATACTGACCCTGGATGTATTTATATAGGGTAATCATATCCCCTCTTAGATGCATTTTTCTAGAGAAAATAAGCTTAATTTGGTTAGTCTTTCTTCATAACTTAGTCCCTCCATTCTTCTTATTAGTTTTGTTGCCTTTCTCTGTACCTTACTCCATATTTCAAATGAGGGCATACTAGGGATTTGTATAGTGGCAGAATTTTAATTCAATACTTTTTATTATTCAGGATAACCACAGATCAAATAACAATAAGTCATTTCAAACAACATTGTCAATGTAGAAGAGCAAAAGTTACACAATCTTGCCAAAATAACATTACCATTTTTACCATTCCTAATATACCGTAAATGTACATAATAACAAATTATTAGCTAAGTAAGTTATATATTCTAAATATCCTTAAATTTTCTTAATTTTTTTAAGCTTAATAGAAAAATCAAACAAATAACTAATAAAAGAAATAGCTAGGGAAAATCTAGATATTTATAAACTTACCTTCTCAGAAGGTTAGATCCCTTTCACAACCCCAAGTCGTAATCCACAGCCGCCATTTTGATACTGCTGAGCTAATGGATTAAATGCTCATATTATACAAATAACCTATGTACATAAAAACATAATACGTTGATACATTTATGACTCATTACCCTGGTAGGATGTATTACAAAATCGCTTGACCTCCCCTGATTTCACCCCGAGTTGCACTACGGTAAATGTAAACATTTTGCAGACTCACTATACCTCATAATCAAGACTGTCCAAGAGCACTCCTGCTTCCCATCAGTCAGTACATCGAAGAGGTCTATGTTAGAGTTATGTGATTTTTATGCATTCGGAAGAAGCTAACCAGGTTTCCCAGATCTTAAGGAACAGCAGTGAAGTATCGCTAAGCATATGTGTCAGACTTTCATTGATCAGTACGTAATTCATTTTGTTTATTACATCCCTACGCTGCAGGGAAGGGGATTTCCAATTTCTGGCAATAATGGTTTTAGTCGCTAGCATAAAGAATTGAAGTAGTTTGTTTTGAGAGGAGCTTAATTTAGGATCATGGAAACTTAAAAGACAAACCCCCATAGTGGGTTTTAGCGTGACATTGAGTAGTCCTGAAGCTAAGCAAAGAGTCTTGGACCACAGTCTTTGGACAATTGGGCAATACCACCAAGAATGTGTAAAGTCAACTTCAATCTGGCACCCTCCAAACAAAGCTTATTTCCAGACTTTGTAATTTTATGTATCCCTAATGGAGTGAAATAAGCCCTGTGTAAAATTTTAATTGAGGTCTCTAAGAGACTATATGTAATGGAGCCGAGACATGACCCAGGTCCTCCTCCCACATGGGAAGGCTTGTATCCTCTGTCTGGTGCATTCAATATTCCATAAAGTGACCCCAAAATTCCTTTGGACAAGGGAAGTTTTAGACAGACTACTGAAAGCCAGGATGATCTAGGAGGGCCATATTCCCTACTATTTTTAGTCACCAAATGTCTAAATTTAATCGTGGTTAAAAGCTTCTTTTGCTGGGATATTATGTTCACTCTGCATCTGGGCTGCAGATACTAGAGAGACGTTCCTGAACCAGGAATTTAATCTGTCCAGTTTAGAAACCATCCATTAGTGTCGTGAAGTGTCAGAGCAGAAATACAATTTTTTATCTGAAAAGATTGAAGTGAGATGCGAAAGAGAATGGACCAGCCGTCTCTGAAGGTTTTCCCTCACCCAAGTTTTCATAGTAAGAGAAATTAGTGGGTTGGAGAAATTTGATCTTAGAGGGAGTAAGTGTGGAGACCATATTATTGTGTCCCAGAAGTAGGGAAACATTTGTGTATTTTCTATGAATGTCCATATTAGTTGGTGATTAATGCAATGAGCCAGCGGTATAAATGCAAATTAAGCTGCTGTTTAGAAGATTGGGACACAATAGACCTCCTTCAGTTCTACGTCTATACATAATATTTTTTAGCTATTCTGGGAGGCTTATTCCTCCAAATAAAGCAAAAAATCCATCTTTGAAATGTATTGAGTTCTATATTGTCAATTGGGATAGGCAAAGTTCTAAATAAGTAGAGGACCCTAGAAAGAATGTTCATTATGACTGAGGTTATGCGGCCCGTCCAGGAGATGTTAAATTTTGACCATGCCTCCATATCTGCCGTTAGGGTTTCAAAGAAGGGAGGGAAATTGGCTTATGTAATTCCAGAATTGTCCTAGTAAGGTTAACTTCTAAGTATTTAATAGATGTTTTTGGCCAAATAAATCTATAGGTGGATTTAAAATTTTCTAATATACTAGGTGCCAATGTCTAGAGCTTCCGATTTGTCAAGATTGAGCCGTAAGCCAGATAAATAGTTATATTGTTTAATAGTGGACATTAGTGCTTCTATGGAGGTTCCAGGATCTGATAATATGCGTAAAAGATCATCTGCAAACAGTGAATACTTAAAATGATGGTGGCCAACTTAGAGGCCTTTAATCTCTTTTCTGGAGCGGATGGCTTGGGCTAAGTGTTCAACTGCTAAGGCAAATAACAATGGAGAGAGAGGGCACCCCTGCCTCGTACCTCTCATTATGGAGATGTTTTTTTTTTATGGGATCCAGGTAGCTTCAGATTAGCTAGGAGGAGTAGTAAAGAGTTTTTAACAGGTTTAAAAAGCAACCTCCAAATCTAAGCCTTGCTAGCACTGCATATAAAAAAGGCCACTGAGGCTGAGTCAAACGCCTTTTCTATATCCAGCGCGAGGACACACATAGGTGTCTTATTTTTACCGGCCAGATGTATAATGTTTAGTGTCCTCCTGACGTTATCTCCAGTTTGTCTGTGGAGGATAAATCCTGTTTGATCTTTATGGATCAAATCCGGAAGAAACCCTGAGATCTTTTTGGCCATAATTTTTGTTAGAGTTTTAACATCCCCATTCATCAATGATATCGGGCTCTAGTTCTTGGAGTCCAGCGGGTCTCTGTCTGCTTTGGGAAATATCACCAAATCCGCCTGGTTAATTTCTGGGGGCATAGGATTTGTTAGTTCTAATTCCTTTCGGCAAATCTTTTTCTTATGCCTAGAGGCTAGCTTAATAAGAGAGCCCGTAATATAGGCTTTATTAGCCTCCCAGATCCAGCCCTCGCCTACGTCCTGGGACACATTTAGATCAAAGTAGGTGTTTAGGTCATCTGTAATTTGATTCATAAAAGTAGAATTGGATAATAATGAGTCATTAATTTTCCATGAATACGGTAAGAGCAGATTGGGGCCTAGTTTTAAATTAACTTGAACAGCTGAGTGATCCGACCATGTGCAAGGAACAATTTGGGCTCTACCAGACTTGTCAAAGAGTGAGGAGCTTATTAATATTGTGTCTATGCGAGAGTATGTGACATGATTCGGAGAGTAATATGAATATTCTCTATCATTTGGGCGTTGGTCCCTCCAGGAGTCAACTAGGTCCTGGTGGGGTAATAGTTTTTGAATCTGAAGAAGCTTATTAGCAAAGCGATTATTCTTTGCTTTTCTAGATCTGTCAATCTCAGGTTTGAAGGTCAGGTTGAAGTCCCTCCCCCAATAACTACAGTTCCCAGATCCTGGCTTTCAACAGCTCTATATCCTAATTAGCGTATTATGAGGGGAGGTTGTGGGTGAATAAATAGAGACTAGAGATAAATTGGATCCCAGAATGTTTCCAGTTTGTAAGATATAATTACCTTCTTTATGTTTTGTGACTGAAATTTAAAAGGAAAATTTTTATGCAGAAGGATTGCTGTCCCTTCTGTTATAGAAAGCTGACTAGTGGAATACAAATTTGGGTATTCCTTATGGAGGTGTATTTAGCTATATTGTTATGAGAAAAATGTGTTTCTTGGAGAAAAAGAGCTGAGGGGTTATAGGCTTTATAGTAAGCAAATGATAGTGGCAAAAATGTATTTGCTTCCCTTGCTTCTATACCCTTCTTGATACATGTTAATATTGTATTCGCCTTTGCAGCTGCTGCTTGGCATTGAGCACTGTTACCTAGGTGGTTGTCCACAAGTACTCCCAAATCCCTTTCAATATCTGATACCCCTATATTTTCTCCATTAAGATTATTAATTTCATGGCTATTTTTCCTTTCCAGATGCATAACTTTATATTTATTCGTATTAAATCTCATCTGCCATTTAGATGCCCATTCCTCTATTTTATGTAAATCCCTTTGGAGGGGAAATACATTAATATCTGATTTAATTACCTTTCACAACTTCATGTCATCAGCAAAAATGGAGACACTACTTTTCAGGCCCACCTCTAAGTCATTAATAAATATGTTAAAAACCAGAGGACCTAATACTGAACCCTGAGGAAAACCACTTACCACATTAGTCCAATCGGAGTATGTTCCATTTACAACAACCCTTTGCTTTCTGTCCTTTAGCCAGCTCTCGATTCATGATCAGATATTTCCTTCAATTCTGTCTCCCTGGGCTAGCACATGGCACAGGTAGTATCTCAGAAAATACTACCTTGGAGGTCCTTGCTTTAAGCTTATTCCCTAGGTTTCTAAAATCATTCTTTAGGACACTCCATCTTCCACTAACAGAATTTCCCCCTCCCTTCTCTTCTTATTTTTTCTTTCTGGTTACCCGATAATTATATATTAATATAGTATAAGTCTAATAAAGGTGTCTTGCACTCCAAAACCTCACTTTATTTTTCAGTTATACATTAGAGGTGTCATCTTTATAATAATTTAGCTTTTCTTGCACCTGGCTACCATTTCTAGATCATGAAGATGCTAGAAAAATATAAACTTGTTAACTCATTTAACAGAAGGGAATATGAACCAAGAGATAGTTATGATATGTGCACTACAAATTGAAAAATAATTATTTATTTCAAAAGCATTTTATTTTAACACAGAAAAAAAACTCACAAATCCAAGTCATTAATATATGTTGTACTCAATTTACAAGTACTTTCTAGATGTTCATCTTATAAACACTGAGCCCTATTCTAGTAGAATCCCATAAATGTCTCTGACCGTACTTTTTGCTGCAGGTGTTTTTTCTCTAAATATTTAGATGTATTCTGTTGACTCAAGCCCGAAATTTACCTCCTTAAGCCTAAACTTGGAAACCCTGACTTTTTTAGTCTGATTTCAGGGGGCGTGATCATGTGATCATATGATCTGACAATATTTAAGCAAGCCTGTAATTTACTTCTTAGGCACAGCCAATAAATAGTAAATGAGACATCAGTAAAACATGGAAGTTAGACGTAACTGCAATCAGAGACTTCAAATTAATTAGAACCAATAAGTAATATTTGCTGATCGGGCTCGCAATCAATTAATCTAGCACTCTATAAAATGCATTAGATCATCTGTTTTAGTCCATGTGGGTTTCATAATATGTATTAACTCCTTGAGTCCTGGGATCAATATTACTCATACACAACATTTAAAAAATATGTGGTGGTTTGAGATTGTTGTGAAATTACTACTAACGTGTTTCCATCCCTTCCCATGCTTTTAAAGTACATTATTGTGTTTTTAATTTCTGTTACAGCTCTAATAAGTGTTTGAAAAAGCACTTGTATTTTTGACAGAAATTTGATCGTTTAGACTTTATTTGCATGCTAGAGCTACAGGTCTAATAGAATATTGATTTTGTGTCACTTTAATTATTTAGAGCTCGTAATATTCGAGCTGTGCTAGAACCAATGGAGTTCTAAGGCCAAATTTGCATCTTTAGCTAGCCTGTAGGGATTGTGGCAGGGTAACTCGAAATCGGATTGTGAGTAGCTAATAGAATATGTAGCATATATATTGGTGCAGAATAATAGGTATTGGCTCAAAAGCAGCCACAAAACAACAAGGGGGAGTTGAAGCAGATACTAGTAGAGACATGCCATAATTTAGCGTTCAGTGGATTGACATTATACCTATACAGAATAATTGGATTACTCTGTCATTTGTTTTTAAACTATTTTATTCAATTTTGTTTTAACTGAATGTATATTGACAACAACAATAGTGATTAGTGCTCAATAACATAATACCCATAATACAACCCAGTATCTTTCTTCCCACCATGTGCATTAATGGTACTCTTCACTGTTATCTTGCTCTACAGAATGAAACACGTTTTATAGGACAACATTGCTTTAGGGTCATACATGTAAAACACATATAGATAGTGTGACTCATATTGCCTATATCAGCATAATAATATCTAGATGTGGTAATTAGTTATATCAAAAAACACCTGATACATATGACATTTATATACAAAAACATTAAGGTGATAATGTAACTACTTCTGACATGAATTTGAAATCATGAAGTCTTTTAATAGACTGTATTATTTTCTTTTGCATATAATATGTAATTATGGGTCAAAACCTACAAAATATCCCAGTGGTCATCAATCAGTTTGGTTTGGTATAAAGACAGACTTGAGTAATACCATATGAAAATGGACTTGGCAAACATGAAATATTCTTGACAATCTTTGGTGTGGTGGGGTCGGTCCAGTCCAGCTGAAAAAACAGCTTCAAATGCTGTAAATAAATGAAACTTTGAAAAGTTTGCAATTAGTTTTAAGGACATTAGTAGTATTTAAAGGGAAAGTTAACTAAAATGTTATACAGGGTCCTTTCAACCTACTGATAAGATGTTCATTTTTATTGATATCTGATTCTACCGGAAGGAAAAACAACAGCAGTGCTACTGCTATTCCAGATGGTGCAAAGCACAATTTCCCACAACATGGCAGGGGCCCTCTATTACCGGCAGCGGCCTGGACTAAAGGGGGACCCTTAATTTATTATGGGAGCTGGGCAGAAAATTATTTTTAAAGAAAGGTGATGTGATCACTCTAGGGGTGATTTGAACAACCACTAATATCATTGGCCTTTTTTGTATTTACTCCTACTGGCACTTTCCTTGTATAGAGCAGTTGTATGGGAGGGGGCCAACATTTTTTGCACTGGGCCTTCCATTTTTTGTCTCCAGTACTGGGAGTAAACATTGAATGCACTGAAGCTCTTATTTGATACAATGGAAAGGTGACAATCAAAAGTGCCGGTGACTAATGGAAATGTCATTATTTTGAAATGACCCAATCTATTAAGAAAACAGCTCAAGCAAGTAGCTCAAGAAAGACAGTGGCTGCCAACAACAGAAATTATAGTATATACTAGATAATACATGCATGACTGTATTATTTTTTTTTCTATTTTCTATAAGTGTTCTGCACATTATAGTTATTTAAAAAAATATATTTTAAATGCAGGACTTTAGTGAACCCCATACTATTAAATGTTTAAAAAATGTGAAGGCAAACATAATTAAACTTGATTTTATGTAGTAGTTGGTAACTGTGGGCCTCTAAGGTCATATGGAATTAAGGCTTCCACATTTCGGTTTTGAACAGTAGGTACCAGAGAGACAGCTGCTTGGATGAAAACATTTCAATAATTTATTGGCTAGTTCAGAGAGAACTATCTAAAGAAATGCATCTACAAAGCTACGTTTAGCCAGCTTGTCAATAAAAGCAATTATTAGGTAACTGTACTTAGACAATAATATATCTCACATGACTGAGGGTGATCTCAAGGAGGTTCAATGATCAATGCCTGCTACTGCAAGAGCTATAGATAGACAAAGATAGATAGATAGATAGATAGATTTAACTTAAATTATACTGAATCAGTTAACTTGCCGTTTCTATTATAATAAAATCATGCTGGATATAACAATCCCTTAGTTATTATTGCAGAAATTATTGTCTAAAATGAATTATAGCTACAATTTTAGTCCATATATGTTCTACATTCTGAATTAATGTTAATGGGAGTATTATTGTATTACAAGTTGGCATTGAAATAAAAATTACAACTACAGAAAAATAGCCAAATCATTTTATAAATGAAAAAAACTATGAGATTATTTTAGCTTCTGTTAGATTTACTTAAACAGCAGACTTGAAATTCAATATCATTTTTATAAGTAACTCAATTTGTTCACATTTGTCTCTCGCAGCTAACAGTCGAGTTTAAATCTGTTGTAAGTGCATATGCTCCTATAATTTTTCTTTAGTCAAAGAAATACATTTTGCTCAAGGTTGTGAGCTCCTCTTTATATCAGAAATATATAAACACTAGCGTATTGCCTGTCAAAAAATGACGGCAATGAGATGTGTATGTTTTTAAAGTTGTTTAGTTATTAATATACATATGGAATTGTAAGGTAGCTAATGTTGTTTTGTGTGTACTACTGAAATATAGAATTCAAATTAATAAATGAATATACGTATTTTTATGCATTGTGTTGAAGAGCTGGCAATCTGTGTTGATGTTGCTGCAGCATTAGTGGTGTGGAGCTGCTGTGTAAGCGTGATGAACGTGTGCAGTGTAATAGTGTGCGTGCGCAAGCCGAAACCGTTAACGTAGCTGTGTACTTCCGCATTATCCTAAAATGGCAGATAATGTGTGGTATGCGTCTTAGTGGATGATCCGTCCGTCATTTAATGGTGGGTAATGTGTGGTATGCGTCTTAGGGGATTATCGTTATGTGTTTTCCGTGGTTATAGTGCTGTAGCCTCATTTTCGTTTTGTTCGCCATTTTTTCTGCGGCGCTCATTGCCAAAGTACTACGGTTTAACGGCTCGCGGCGCTCATCGCTAAGCCCGCTAAAGTACTACGGTTTAACAGTAAATACGGTCAAACGGTCAAATGACGGTCAATAAAAATTAAATGTTGTGAAATTTGTTTGCCACACAATATGAATCAGCTACATTTGTCTTTTTATTTTTGTAACTTTGAACTTATATTTCATCAAATGCGTTGTTTTAGGCGGGAAATCCGATGTTGCGCGAGACAAAGGCGTTAAATCTGTGTTAATGCGTAAATCTGTAATTGCGTTTCGGAAAATGTACTCGCTACTGTCTTTTTACTCCGCATCCTTTATCTTGTTGTTTTTCAAACACATACGTCTGTGGCTGTGTTTTACGCAGTTCGTAGTAGTATAGCCTTGTTTTCGGGTTTTTTGGCGGCCATTTTTTTCTTGCTTAGTCGATTTTCGATCTTCGTAACTCGTCTAAATCGATGTAAATTGGAGTTCCAACTCACTCCCAGATGTCCTGCCTGGTTCCCCATGCTGTAAGTGACCTTTATTTTATTTTTTAGTGTGTATTTAGTGTTTTTTTTATTGTTTTGTTTCTGCCGCTTATCTCGTAATTTTTTTCATCTCGTATTTTTTTTCTAAGTGCTACGGTTTTAACGGCTCGCCTCGCTACACAAGGCTCGCCTGCAATGAGCGACTGCGGCGCTCATTGCCAAAAGTGCTACAATTTAACGGCTCGCCTCGCAGCGAGGCTCGCCTGCAATGAGCGCCTGTGGCGCTCATTGCCAAAGTGCTACGATTTATCGGGTCGCCAAGCGATGAGCGCCTGCGGCGCTCATTGCAAAGTCGTACGATCGGCAAAGTGGTACGATTTAACGTCTCGCCTCGCTGCGCGAGGCTTGCCCGGCGATGAGCGCCTGTAGCGCTCATTGCTAAGGTCGTACGCACTACGCAACGCAGCGTGACGACGAATCGTAGTTAAACAATTATAATATGTGATATGCCTATACTGATCACCATCCACATATAGGAAGTTTTCTTAAAGTTAGATAAATTTGGTGTATAGTGTATAGTTTATATATTTAAAAATCATATAGATCAAAATGCTAACTTTAGGGGGAAAACATTTGTAATTTGTACACATACATGCTATTTATATGTGACAGAATGAAATATGCAGTAGAAAGGTTCCATAACTCTTTAGGGAAATTATAAAAAAACATAACCATCTGTTTACCAGTTGTTACTAGTATGGCACTACCTGAAACACATCTTTTATCTGTCATAAATATAAAAAATAGCAATTATATCCAATTTTTCAAATTGTTAAATTCAGTAAATTTCCTGTGTTCATTCACACCTGTCTTAGTTGTTTGATCACATAATATTCATTTGACAATGTAATCTATTTTTAAATGTCTTAAAAAGCATAAAATGCAAAGTGTAATTAAAGGCGAACAATATAGAATGCAGAGGTTTCCAATTTGTTAAAGATTTTTTTTTTAATTAGCACATACCAAAAAATAAATTACAGTAATAATAAAAAACAATACAGTATTCAAAGAAAAAAAAATGATTTCAATTTTCAATCCATTAGAAGTATTATAAATACAAATATCACTAATGGCAGTTTGTTCTCTCAAACAAAGTTTGATCTGGCTTAATTATAAGGCATTTTCAGGCTAATAATGTGTTTTTATTTATTTATTTATTTTAAGCATCACATGTTCTTAAATATTGCTTAAGCCTCTCCACTAACCTGCTTTTAATATATTTTATTTCTGATGCATAGTTGACCATGTTTATTACTTTCTCTAATGAACAAGCAACAGGTCACCTGGAAGCATTAAATATATGCAATATTATACTATTTGGGAGTGATAGGACTACCAGGGATAAGCTCCCTATCACTCTATAATGTATTATATTAAATATATATATGTAACAAACAAACCCTTTCAATATATATATATTGTCTCTATTTTGTATCGTCCCGTGGGAGGGACCTTCTTCAGCCTTTATAAGCACTTCCTGTCCACATCCCCTTGCTCCGTTCATTCCTGAGCCCGTGCCTGCAGGTTGTTTCTCTGCGCTCTCTTGTTTTTCAGCTTTCCAAGCCTCATATCACAAGCTCCAGTTGCTTTTTGGCCCTTTTCCTACCATTATCCAAGGTATACATAATGAAAATGTCCATATGTACCCAGGTATTAGTTAAAGGCCACTGTACTCTCTCATACTGGTCACTGGAAGTTCAGCATGACACCTCATGGCAAAGAACTCTCTGAGGATCTGAAAAAAAGAATTGTTGCTCTACATAAATATGGCCTAGGCTGAGCTGCGCCACAGTGGGCAAGATCATACAGCGGTTTCACAGGACAGGTTCCACTCAGAACAGGCCTCGCCATGGTCGACCAAAGAAGTTGAGTGCACATGCTCAGCGTCATATCCAGAGGTTGTTTTGGGGAAATAGACGTATGAGTGCTGCCAGCATTGCTGCAGAGGTTGGGGGGTCAGCCTGTCAGTGCTCAGACCATACGCGGCACACTGCATCAAATTGGTCTGTATGGCTGTCGTCCCAGAAGGAAGCCTCTTCTAAAGATGATGCACAAGAAAGCCAAGCATGCAAAATGTTTGCTGAAGACAAGCGAACTAAGGACATAGATTACTGGAACCATGCCCTGTGGTCCGACGAGACCAAGATAAACTTATTTGGTTCAGATGGTGTCAAGCGTGTGTGGCGGCAACCAGGTGAGGAGTACCAAGACAATTGTGTCTTGCCTTCAGTCAAGCATGGTGGTGGGAGTGTCATGGTCTGGGCCTGCATGAGTGCTGCCGGCACTGGGGAGTTACAGTTCATTGAGGGAACCATGAATGCCAACATGTATTGTGACATTCTGAAGCAGAGCATGATCCCTCCCTTCGGAGACTGGGCCGCAGGGCAGTATTCCAACACGATAACAACTCCAAATTGTAGATTTGTGCCATGATAACGACCCCAGACCTAAACCTTTTTCAGCATCTGTGGGGCATCCTCAAACGGAAGGTGGGGGAGTGCAAGGTGTTTAACATCCACCAGCTCTGTGATGTCATCATGGAGGAGTGGAAGCCTGTGAAGCTCTGGTGAACTCCATGCCCTATTTATTGACACTTTAGGCCTGATTTGGACATTTCCACTTAGGGGTGTACTCACTTTTGTTGCCAACAGTTTAGATGTTAATGGCTTTGTGTGCAGTTATTTGGAGGGGACAGCAAATGTACAGGCTGTACACTTACTACTTTACATTGTAGCAGAGTGTCATTTCTTCAGTGTTTTCACATGAAAAGATATAATAAAATATTTACAAAAATGTGAGGGGTGTCACTTTTGTGATATACTGTATATATATGATTGCAACATTTGAGCTTGACTAATGGCATAATTAAGCAAGAAAAAGACATAAAGTTAATTTATAATTACATTTTTGATGCCTCTGCTAGACCCTGGATACATTTATGACACATAGGCAGAAATTATGTGGAGAGATTAAGTTGCATGTCCTGGAGCAAGGAGACTGCTTTTGGGCCAATGAGAGGGCAGTAGTGTGGTATAAATTTTATTTTATCCAATTGTCTTCACAAAGGCTCTCTGTTCCCTTCTTCCCAGCCCCTCCTTCCACTGACAGCCAAAAACATATGCCCTCATTGTCTAGTTTTGATGTAATGAACACAAAATGGATTACTATACTCAGAAACATAGACTTAAAAAATTCAGATTTTCCCCAAAAATATTTCATATAAAAAAATTACACCCATTTCACATGCCAATAAGGTAATGCTTAAAGGGATATGTAAGTGATCTGGGTTATGAGTTCATCTGATAGAGTAATGTATGAAAAATGTTTGCATGAAAAAATACCAAAATAAGTATTTAAACACTTATCTTGAAGTAAGCAAAATATATTTAAATTTCTGTCAGTTGAAACTTAGGGTTAACACCCTCCAAACCCAAGCTAAACTGGTATACAATTTGAAAATTTGTTTTGGCCAATCAGGAGGAAGTAAAGACTGAGACATTTGTATCACAATTTGGCAATTGTCTGTTTTTATTTTTTTCTCTCTGCCTGTCTCCTTATGGGAAATTTCAGCTTTGACCCCAGTAACCATCATTTCCATTAGAGGTCACACACTGTACCCTGCAGTATACACTTTATGTAAGCTTCCTAGGGGTGTGCACATCCAGATATCAGTATCTAGCATATAAATATGTAAGCACATTCAACTCTTCAAAATAATACATATTTTTCTACTAATCAGTAGCTGTTTATTAGGGAACATTTGAAACCCAGCTCACTTACATATCCCTTTAAGAGCCTGCAAGCTCAACTCCAATATTATATTGACCAAGAACTAGCAGGTGTGCAAGCCGGGATCCAAAGAGACAGAAGCACAAGAGATCAAATTGGCTGAATGGAACTAAAGGATCTATTGATGAGTGTGAAAGAAGAGAGAGCAGAAGCTGGTCTGCTGTTAAAAAGATGAATACCTCAAGTACTTATGCTGTAACTCCTTTATATTTTGTTGTACTGTTTGTATATTGACATTTTTGCTAGTTAATAAAACTGATAAAGATCATGCCAAGCAGCAATCTCATTACCTGGCAAATAGACAGAAAAGAATTGGAGGCAGGGACAGATTTTTTTCCCTGGCATCCAAGATCTCTGCAGATGGTGAAATTAAAAAAAAAATTACTTTTGGGAAGGAGCGCAATGGCAAGCCTGGACAAGCTATAAAAAGTAAATACATTATATTGTCAAAGGAGGTCTGGATAATAAGAATTATGATATTCCTAGTAGTAATATATGGATGAGAAATTGACCATAAACAAGGCTGAGAGCCTTGAAGAAGATTAAATAAATCAATAATACAGGTAACCAAGCCAAACTGTTTACTGGATAGTTTGACCATGCAATTAAAGATCAGTTATTTTGGACATATGATCAAGAAGACAGAATTCCATAGAGAAAACTCTGATTCTGAGAAAGATTGAGACAGACAAAGAATGGGGCATTGCAGGGAAAGATGGATAGAAGAGATCGTTGAACTAATTAACATGAGCTTGATGGAGCTCAGAACGTTAGTGGCTGACAGATGGGCCTGGCATACTGTGATCTATAGGGACAGTCGAACACGACTGACCGAATGAACAACTATTATGCCATAAGTGCTAATATTTAAAATGATGTAAGACATATGTTATTATATTTAATGAGTTATTTTAAAAATAAACATTTTCCCTGTTTCAGTACTACTGGATGCCAATTGTATTCAAGGTTTCTTTTCAAGTAGTTTTTTTTTTAAATGTTTTCAATAGTGTTCTTAATTGTATAGCCATAAGTAAATGTATTATTATTTTAAAAATATAAATTCAATCTACAGACATAGGCCTACTCAGATATATGTAATCCTGTCCTGACCGTTCTAGGTACCACTGCACCTCCCCATCCTTTTCTTTGATATTACCCCGTTATTTGCTCTTTTGCTTGTTTCCATTCACTTAATGGATTATTTTACTTTCTCTCTTGTTTCTCTTTTATGCTAAAAAAAATTCTAGCTGTTTTCTGCTTCTTGCATTTTGCCCAAACATAAATCCATCACTTCTTGAGTTGATCTTTGCAGCATTTCTTGCCACAAGATCTTTTCTGGAAAAATGGTTTATGCAACTGGTTATTTTATTTTTTCATTCAATTTAATTTTCTTTTGTTTAATATATTTTGTTCTTTTTTTCTTTTATTAACCTACTTTAAACCTTGTATGAATGATTAAAGAAGACCAAAACCTTTTGCATTAAGATTTATCTCCAATAAATCATGCCCTATTTGATAGGACATTAAATATACATTAGCGCAAAAAGTGTCTGAGACTCTTAGCATGAAGAGTCTTAACTATCATCATTCAAAAGTTCATTATTGGAGTTATAAATCCTTGTAAAAATTACCTTTTCATTTTCTTCTAATTAAAGCTGACAACCCATGTATTTCACAATTGAGGTCTAATTATAAATCTGATATGCCATACTGGCATGATTAGTGTGGAATGAAATAGCTGTTGAATTGTTCATGATGACCATTTGGAGTACTGTATTGAAAATAACTAATATTGCAGTTGGGACTTGCTCTGGTGCCAGTACCCATTTCAGTTCCAATGGTGATGTTTCCTTTTTTTGACCCAAGAGACAAGACAGCCTGTAATTACTTGTAATTAAAAGTATTGAAATAAGTACTTCTGAAATATGAATAAAAAATAATAATATATATAAAGAGAGAGAGAGAAAGTGAGCGAGAGAAAGAGAGAGAGAACAGGCTACAATATAACACTTGCAGTCAAGTACTTGACATCTCCTTGTAACATGGTCTGCACTGCTTGATGCATTTGTACTTTGTACCAATCCTCCTGGGGTTCACTTAACAGCAAAACAGTATCAATTTATGAAGTGCATTAGGAAGAGAAGTGCCAGAGTTCAGGCTAGGAAGAACATTACATTACAAATGGGCTTTAAAAGTCTGAGACTTGACAGAGGTTTTGTTTATTATATTAGAAAAATAGTTATCTGTAGTGAACTGTTAGACATGTTAAATTGGCCAGGAAGGGCTTAAATGCAACGAAACACAGTAATGTTTTTTTTACTACTGACCAGAAATTTTTTTGGTATTTAAAATTGTGTATATTGCCAGATTTACATTTAAATCCATATCTAATACAAAATATGGAAGTATGGACAAAAACATAAGAGATGCTTTTCTATCACATATTATAATTGTCGAACTACGAGATGTCGTCACGATTTGCGTGGTGCGTCCGACTTAGGGGATGAGCGCCAAAGGAGCGAAGCGAGGTGAGCCACTAAGGCACTAAAACTCCCAGCACTTGGGCGATGATTGCCAAAGGCGCTCATTGCCTATGAGCCTTGCAAAGGGAGGCGAGCAGTGGAGGTAATGAAACACACAGGACTTACCCTCCAAACACTTAGGAAACGCGGGATCGCCTTAGGATGCAAGCACTTGACAAACACGGGACTTAGAAAAAAAAATACGGCAGGCGGGACTTAGAAAAAAAATACAAGATACAAAAAATACGAAGTTAACGGCTGAACCGTGCAAAGCAAAGAACACGAAACACACAAAAAAAAAAAAAAAGACAACAAAAACATTACACACAGCACGGGGGAACTGCCAGGACATCTGGGAGTGAGTTAGAACGTGAATTTAAGTCGATTTTGCCGAGTTTCGGCACTTGAAAATCGGCTAAGCGAGAAAAAAAATGGCGGCCCAAAAAAATGAAAACAAGGCTACACGACCTTGGACCGCGCAAAACACCGCCAACCGTGTACCATTTTCACCCAGGAACGTACAAGGAACAAAATACACTATTACAAAGGACAGTAAATGCTCGTAAATCGTGTAGCACAAAAATTATGCTATTTTACAATCCTACCTTGCCACTAACAACATTAGGCATCTACAGTAGCGCTTTACACAAATAAACCAACGGTTTGCCCTCGCGGACGCAGCCTATTTCTGATGCACAGTTGGGACATTCATAACCTATCTCCTCAGGACAGCAACAGTCCCACTGGACATTATATGCTGCAGGACAATAAAAAGAGATTGTTACCTCTCCAGGGCTATCGATTGTTACATATATTAATTAGAAAAAGGTCAACTATATGAATTTATTAGTCCATTAATTAATTAATTAGTATTTGAAACAATATAGAGAGGAGCCAAAGGAGACACAAGGAGAGGCTCGCAATGAGCGCCAAAGGCGCTCATTGCGAGCCACGCGATGAACGCTGAAGGCAATCAGCTTGAGGCTCGCAATGAGCGCCGAAGGTCCTTACAGTATAAAAAGTTTAACATTGTGTGCCAAACAGCATTACCATGGCTTCAAATTTTATTGACCGTCCTTTTTTGATGGGCAGGTCGCTAGTTAATTTATATTTGTCTACAAAATGCATGGATGGGCTCATTGTTCACTGTGCCTAGGGAGATCAGCAGTATGTCACTGTAGATTGCTCTCAAAACCTATACTTTTGGGATTTGCGGTTTCTTCTTTGCAAAGAACACCTGCTTGGCTTTTGGGTCTTGTATGCCCATATGGGCAGAACCAGAATAATATGCTACAGAAAATATTTCTTTCATTATACCACAAGCAACATCAATCTCACTTCAGATTTTATGCCACAGATGAATATATTACCTTTTTGTAACTCTTTATTTCATTGAGATTTTCCATTTTTAAATAAAAGACATATGTTTCGCAAGAGAATAATGCTACATAGCAAGAATTATAATCAGTATTATAAAGACATGTAACTCCGGCCTTTTAATAATAGGTATGAATAAGCTTGACTCGTCGAGTGCGTATCAAAGAAAACATTAAACAGTTCTAAATAATGTGATTGGATATCAGTGTACAAACCAACACTTTAAAGCAGCTGTTGGCCAATTGAATAGGGCTCTATATAAGCACAGAGCATATTTTTTTACAGATGTTTTTAGTTAGTGAAACTAACTAAAAACTTCTGTAAAAAAATATGCTCTGTGCTTATATACAGCCCTATTCAATTGGCCAAATTGCAGTTGAACGAGGCCCTGAGTTGGCAAACTCTATGGTAAGTTCATTAATGTTTATTTGGGGATTTTTTTATGCAAACATTACCCTACTGATTCTCCTCTATCAGATGCATTCACAACCCAGGAAACTTTTATATACCTTTACGTTATCATAGCATTATTTTTTTAATCAATTCAAAATATATAGAGGAAATAATCACAGTTCTTTAATTTAACCTTTTTAAGTTGCACTTTGTGCTAGCAACTATGTTAAATGGATTATTCTGTCAACTGCAATAAACATATTTCCTTTACATTTTCAGCTTCACTTCTGAAAGGACTGAAACATTGTAACATTGTGCTGCTACATGATATTATTCACACCAAGGAGACGCTGACCCTTGTCTTTGAATATGTGGTAAGTGATTTTTAGTGAAATTAGCAACACATCTGCTACATGATATAATTTCTGATAATACCTTGCTAATATGTTTCTGCCTTGCTATGATTTAGGATGATCCAATGTAACTATAACCATGTGGGTATTTGTTGTGTGACATCAAAATCAATGTTTATTTATATTTTTGTCAGTATCAACACTGGCTGGTGAAAAAGTTACATTTCTAAACAATGATTAAGACTATTAAAATCCTTTGCATTTGTTACTTGGTGTTTACTACAGTTGCAACTAATGACACTTAAGAAAGTTAGTTGCAGGCTTCTAAATGCAAACCTAAAGTTGTCTTTCATAAGGAAATTTTCCTTTTTTAGAATCAGTTGGTACTAAGTGGTTCAATAAGACAATATCCACTTGGAGTCAAGGTTTAATAGATCTAAGATTGTACTTGGTCGTTTTTAGTCAATGTATTAATACAAGTTACATCTTAATAAGATTAGACATTGTGCCATTTGCCCTGAGGGCACAAAGTAAATATATTTCTTTTCTCTCAGTGCCATAAAATGGAAATTTAGATTTCTTGTTATTTCAGGAAATTTATGCTGTCAATTTTATTATGAACCCGTTTAATTTTTCTGTATTGACTTGCTTTACTTAGTGTACATACTCCTGTATATAATTATGTAAAACTAGCAACTTTCCCGTCAAAAGTGACAACAATAACATGTGAAGCTTGGCAATGCTGTTTGCCACATGATGTGAGGCTCTACTCCCTCTAACTTGCGTGCCTCTTCGGCACTCATTGCCAGCCTCTCCCACTGTCTACTGTACGGGCATTGCGATTAAATGACTCAAGCTCGCAAGTACTTGGCAGAAAGCCAAAAACGTAAATCATGCTTCGGTATGTAGCATTTCAGGGACTAGATCATGATCAATTAAACAAGACCCGTAACTTACTGCTTAGACAGAGCCAAGCCCTTAACTTGCTGTGAGGAGAGGGAGAGAAATGTGAGGAGAGGGAGGGAAAGAATGATAGGTAGGGAGTGAGAAGGGGAGGAGAGAGAAGGAAGGTGGGGAAAGAGAGAGTGAGAGAGAGTGAGAAGGAGAAGGAGAGCGAGAGAAGTAGAGGGAGAGAGAAGGAGAGGGAGAGAGAGAAAGAGACAGAGGGAAAGGGAAGCAGGGAGTGAGAAGGAGCGAGAGAGAAGGAGGAAGGGGGAGAAGGAGAGAGAGAAAGAAGGAGAAAGAGAGAAGGAAGGAGAGAGAGAAGGAAGGAGAGAGAGGGGAAGGGAGAGAGAGAGATAGAGAAGGATGGATACAGAGAAGGAGAGAGAGGGCACAAAGAGAGAGATAGAGAGCACAGAGAGCACAGAGAGAGTGAGCACAGAGAGAGAGGGCACAGAGAGAGAGGGAGACAGGGTACACAGAGAGAGAGCGCACAAATAGACAAAAGACACAATTTTTAACACAATATTACAGCATCATTTATGACAGGCAAACCACTAGTAATTATATTAATTCTACATTATTGTTATAGAATTTCATTACATTACCACCAACTGAGAAATTGCCTATTTTGCTGATTTTGTGGTAATGGTAAGGTTTAAGTCAAGATATGTTTTTTTTTCAAAAGGAAAGGGCTTTTTTTTTTGCAAAAGAGCCCCCCCCCCCCCCCAAAGGAGAAAAAATAATGTTTTCTGAAACATCTTTTAAATTGGGCAAACCCTATAGAATATCAATCCTAAAAGCGCCCTCTATACCCATATTTTTTAAACATCGATTTAATATTACATTAGTAAAATACAAAAGAAGGAAGAAATCCTTCCCAAATTATGTGTAAAAACTGCAAAGCCACATAGATGGCGCTAAATCTTTTTATGCCTGTTGGTTTAATTATAAGTCATAACGGGGGATTCCTCTATTAATAACTAATTGAATTTAGCAGGTTTTACTAGGGAGATACTATTGTATGATAAACCAATTCCCCTAACTATAATGATAGAATCTGCCATATGACAATAGCTAGGATTTTCATTGGCTATAACACTGAACACCAACACACTCCTACTCTCCTGCATAACATCACACACTCCCCATCTCTGCTACCAAGCCCCCAGCTGATGACATCATTTTTAAAATGTCCCAAATCTGTACCCCCTTCTTACAGCAATCTGAAACATCCATATCCAAACAGAGAATTGACAGATTTATAATTTGAAAAATTGAGCAAGTAAAAATTGCACAATTTACGGAAATCTAAGAAAGAGAGTCTGATGCTATTTAAGATGCAGAAATTGTTAGTTAACGAACATCTATACCAGACTAATACATCCAATCCTACTAATCACTCTTTACACATCTAAATTAGATCAACTCTTTTCTCTTGTTTATATCTCCCAACCATCATCCAAAGTATAAATTCAAACATGGGCAGAGGGTTTGACTTTTTCTTGGATATAACCACACAAGATATGAAATTCAACTAGGATTTTACATACACAATACCTTCAATGTGCCAAGAATTGGGAATGTCTTGAAAATGTGCAGTCATAGGTAACTTATCTCAAGTAAAAGATTGTTATTCTAGTTATCACTACGTACAGTCAGGAGTAAACAGGTTGTACGGCTTCCTGGGACATTAATCCTTCCCACTAAAATACATTTAATATCACAATTGTACAACAAAAAGTCTCCACACTGTTGCAGGTAAAGAAACCTGAAACTCCCAAAAATTGTCAATACAAGATTTATAGTTAGTTATAGAGTTAGTCCATCATACACCTACTCATACATCTGAAGAATGTGCACACACTCCCCTAAAAAATAAAATACCAAATAATGTTTCAGTTTGTTTCTTACTTTTGGGAACATGTATGCACTATCCAGATTTATTTCTCGGTCTGTGATTGACTTGTTATTTTCTGTTATTGAGTTTACAATATAACTGTATACGCACTACACAGTTATGCATAATGATACATTTAAACTTCTTTTTCATTATTCATGGATGCATTTGGGGAAAATGGGATACATTTATTTTTATACTTTTACCAAAGGAAAAACAATATAGTCTAAGTGTTTTAATATTCTTGGAAAATAGTAAATACACATTTTATATATATATATATATATATATTTATACCGGCACGCTTGGGGATTGGTGGAGGCCGGATAAATGTAGTTTCTGGTTGCTTGAGAGTTACTATTAAAAGAGGGCCTAGATTAGCTGCACATAGGATTCTCTGCTAAGTTATATTTGTCAATAAAGGTTGTTCTAGCAGCAGCAGCTTTCACTCCTCACTTACACACAGGTACGTTCGGGTGGAGGGTGTGGTGCTGACCCCGGGAATGCAACGCCAACACTGATACTGGCTCAGTCACTCATGCCTGTCTGCTCCAGGTAAAACTGAATTGCAGAGACATATGTTGGTGCGTTATAAATAAACTATAATAATAATAATAAATACAGTGGTTGAAATCTGGGTGCCTGTAAGCATTTTGTGGCATGACAACCTGGTCCGGTAAAATGTAATTTTTATTAAAGTACTGTATTCAATTTGGTTTGCTTGAGAGTTCTGGTTAACTGGGAGTCTACTGTATATATAAAGTGAGCTGGAAGCAGGTTTTTTAACTTGTTTTTAGACATTCAAATGTGAATACAGATGTACTATTTATTTACTATATATATATATATATATATATATATATATATATATATTCATAAATGTTTCAGTATCACTAATTAATTATAAGTAAAGTTATA
Source organism: Discoglossus pictus (assembly GCA_027410445.1). NCBI lineage: Eukaryota > Metazoa > Chordata > Amphibia > Anura > Alytidae > Discoglossus > Discoglossus pictus. The sequence goes on along the minus strand of CM050166.1, from coordinate 378,053,318 downwards.
AAAAAGTGAAAGAAATGGAAAACAGAGAAAAAGAGTCATTGTAAAACTGCAAAATATTATGATCCCCAAATGTTTGTACCTCCAAGACTAAAAAAAATAACACATTATCATTAATCTTACAGAAGATGCCATTTCTGATTTTTATTTTGAAAATAATTGTTTTTTTATTAGAATATTATCTGATATGATAACCCCAAAAAAAAAAAATAGTAATAGATAATCTCCTTGGATTCATGTAATTAAATATGAGTTAGAGCTGCGATTCTCAACCTTTTTTGATGTGGGGACCGTCTGGTTACCTTCCAGTGCTCATGGGGAGTTCGCTTTGAGATTCATAACATGTCTCAAACTACATTTTCATTTACTTTTGCATTCATTTGAATACAGATTAGTTAATCAATAATCTACCTCTAACTGACTAATATGTTTAAATCTGCTCTGCTCAGGATTGGTCGATAAGGTCTGAGGGACAGCAAGGGGCCAAGGACCGGCTGTTGAGGACCACTGATTTAGAGTACACTATCAGTGAATGATTTTTGAAATATATTAATATCATTGCCAATGTGACTGATAGATGTTTTGTAATCATTAAACAGTGGAGCCTGACATCTAACATGTTTCATCTGCAAAGCCTCCTTCAGGGAAACTGTGTGACTATCAAGTTTGGAGGGACTGTGGTCCTGTTTATACCCTGTGTATAGTACTGGTACTTTAAAATAATGATAATAATAGTAGAACATCAAATAGTATTTTCTAATAACTGTTTTGCTTGTGCCTTGGGACATCGGTAGCACCATGCTGATCAAAGCCAATGAGCCAAATACAGATAGTGCAAGGGTTTGCAAGTTATCGCTTTCTACTGAGTATGTGTGTGGGAGGGGGAAGATGCCAAATGCTTAAAAATTATCTGAATCAAGATCTTAAGAATAGCTAATAGGTAATAAACATCATCAGAGTGCATGATCCAAGTCTGCTGAAAATGTGGAAGTTCCAACCATGGGATCTCTTAAGCACTAGCAGAGTCTGATAAAATAATGATTTTTTATTAAAATGATTTCATGCTCATGGCTTACATAGTTGCTAATATTGTAAGGCTTTTAACATAGTTCACAAACATGACGTTTTTCTGTTCTGTTCGTCTCTGACATTTTTCCTACTCTGTATTTTGTTTTTATCTATTAACTGTTATTATGTTCCCCAACAGAACTAATTTTTAATGTGTCAAAACATAAAAGATATAGATATTATTTCCAGAATGGGAACATATCTGATGATGCAATACTGGAATCGTGTTAACAACAGTATAACCCTGGACCTCCCCAAATAGACTGGTAATGCATGGTGCATAAAAGCTTTTGCCAGCAAGCAGTGTCAGCAACTGATAATTTAGGTATCATTACTGTGTTTTATTGTGATTTTGTACTTTAGCTAATAATTAAAACTTCAATCTGCTTAGTATACAATGGTGTGATTTCTCTTTGCTGGTAAAGTTATGGATTGGAACCCACAATTAATCTTTCTACAGTTTCTTCAGAAAACATATGGTATTTGTGCAAGAACTACTCTAGCTTTCAGCTGAAAAAGTCATGGGAAGCTAGCATAATAAATAAACTCCCTAACATACCAGATGGATAGAAGGAGGTGGAATTAATATAGAGACAATTTCCTTGAATAAAGTACATTTGTTGCTATATTAAAGATATTAAGACAATCATTAGATGAATACAGTTTTATCCATAAAAGTTAATTTCTCAATTTATCACGTGGTCACAAAATCATGTCTTGGTAATTAACATTTGAACGCCTATAAATATCAGTAGAATGAGAACACACCACAATGAGGTGAGAATAATGTACTTTACACCAAGAGTCAATCTGTTTTGTATGTAAAATTATAGTTGAAAAATAAGAGTATTGCAGTATATATTTATACTTAGTTTTTATTTTACAAACATTTAAATTAGAGTGACAAGCTTTCGAGAGATGCAGCTCTCCTTTCCAAGTCAAATGTAGTACTTGAAATAGAGAATTGTATTGTATCTCTTAAAAGCCTTTCACTCCAAATTAATTATGTGTCCACTAAAAAAAAAAAAATATCAATATACAATGCAAAAAAAGAATATATTTATATATTATTATTATTATTATTATTATTATTATTAATATTATTAACGTTTATTTGTAACGGGCCAACACATTCCATAGCGCTATACATGAATTTTGTTCGAAGCAAAACAATATTAACACATTGCAAGAAATGGAGGGCCCTCCTTTGAGCTTAGAATCCAGTGTCCAAAGTGCATTCCCAAAACACCTTGCAAGATTGAAGACTCTCAAACTTACAATCTAAGGGATTTTGGTGCGGTACAGGAGAGTGAAAGATGCACTGTGGATGGTAAGGTGGCAGGGGATAGGCTTCTTTAAACAGATTAGTTTTTAGTAAGGTTTTGAATGATTTGAGGCAGGAGGATATTCTAGTGGAGCGAGGCAAGGAGTTCTAGAGAATTGGGGCAGCGCGAGAAAAGTACCAAAGGCAGGAGTGAGAGGAGGTGATGAGAGAGGAGGAAGGAAGAAGGTCATTAGCAGAGCGAAGAGGGTGGGTGGGGGAATATTTGAGATGAGAGCAGAGATATAAGGGGATGCGCTGTAGTAGAGGGCTTTGTAAGATTGGATCATGATTTTACATTTTATTCTGGAGGCTACAGGAAGCCAGTGGAGTGATTGACATAAAGGTGCTGCAGACAATGAACATTGTGTGTGGTAGATGAGTCTAGTGGAGGTGTTCATTATGGATTGAAGTGGGGAGAGACGGGTCGTGGGTAGGCCAGCGAGAAGAGAGTTGCAGTAGTCAAGACGAGATATGAAGAGAGAATGTATTAGAATCTTAGTTTTTCTTGTGTAGTGACGTATTTTGGAAATGTTTTTTAAGTTAAAAAGACAAGATTTTGTTAGTGACTATATAAAAGAAATGAAGGAGAGGGCAGGGTCCAATTGAACTCCAAGTCAACAGGGTTCTCCATCATTTCATTTAATCTCACTTAGTTCTTAGGTACCGTTTCTTATTTGTAAAACTTAGTTTGGGTACTCTGTACACTGAAATCGCTAGCGGATAAAGCTTTGAGTTACGGATGTAGGCTGAGCACTGTAATGTGGGGGGTGCTAAAGATTAACATAGACGTGTAACATAGGGGGTATTATATCCCACAGCCGATTTACGGCTATACCACATGATTATCATGAGGGCCCTAGTTTTCAGGGTTGATGAAACTGGACTTTTCTGGAAGAGAATGCCAAAGCATGCATATATATCATGCGAACAGAAGCGAGAACCAGGACTCAAAGCTGCCAAAGACTGTTTAACCCTTCTTCTGGGCGTAACGCCAATAGTGATTTCAAAATATAACTGTTGCTTGTGTATCATTCACGTGATACAAATTTGTAATTCACTCACATTTTGGTCTCATAATCTGTGGGTTGCTGTCTTGTGTATATTATCAGAGCCTATTCATGTGGGTTTTATGTAGTTTGTAAGTAGAAACAAGGCACAATAGATGCAAGAGGGTACCTGTGCCTTGGAGCCAATGTTTTGAATCTGGCTCTGGTTAATAGGCATGAAAAGAGGCAGAGATGGCATGAAACTTGCAACCCTATTAAATTCCCCCAACGTGAAAACATGTAGCCCATAACGGAGCCCGCTAGACTTTCTTGGAGGTTATTCAAGCCCGTAGGATGTTGGACGCAAATTAAGTGTGAAATCAAGTATTTTATTGTGGTGATGTGCGAGCTTGAGAATGTTGTGCCTTTAATCCTCATGTCACCCATTGTTCCCCATCATTTACAGTGCTTTACAGTGCTGTTTTTTAATTTATATTTGCATTTACAGTGCTCTGAGTTTGCGGGCTTGAACCACGATTTACAGGCTTGGAGGTCATTAAGCCCGTAGGACCACAAAGGTCTTACTTTCAAAATGTAGCACTAATTAAGCAAATAAAAAGCCATCCTGTACTTTTATTAAAAGAGAAAGCGATGTTAGGTCTTAGAATTAATAGCAAAACATTACCAAACTCTCAAATCGTCATAAATAACTACTTTATTTCAAAGTCCTAGTGACTTGGAGGTTGAAGGCCGTAGGACTTTATGACGAAAATTTAACATGAAATAAACTATTTTTATTTGTGATTTGACAATAGGGGAATGTTGTGCTATAAATTCTAAGACCAAACATCACTTTCACTTCTAATAAAAGTACAGGATGGCTTTTTATTTGCTTAATTAGTGCTACGATTTGTAAGTAAGACCATTGCAAGACCTCTATGGTGTAAGTAAGCTGTGGTCGATTTTAGCGATTTTCAGGCTTAACGGAAGGGTGATCGCAGCAATTGAATAGCGAATTGGGATTTCTTGCGCCTGCAACTTTTGCAGATGCGCAAGGTCAAAGGCTTTGATGGAAGTAAGCTGCGATTGAGCAAATCACAAGGGATCAAAGCGTGGAGGTCACAAATTGAACAGCTAAGTAGCTTGTGGCCTCCCCTTGCGGCTACTTATGCCAAAAATATAGCATTTGAATGAGGCTCCAAGTATTCAAGCTGTCAAGTAGCTGTCACTTAATACTGTAATGCCATTTCTATTTTCATAAATTCTGTTTATTGTTATAAAACTAGACAGAAACATACATTCTCAGTACTCTTGTGGTTTGAGATTCCATTATTTTAATACTGAGTTTTAATCACCGCTATGGGCCATATTTGTATGTTCAATTTAACAGGCATACAAAGGTAAATCTCTTAGGGGCCTACTTTCTAGATGATTCTAGTCATAAATTCAGCTCAAAAGGATACTCGATGGTCTCTCTTTTTTATGTAATATTTATAGATTAATCTGGTGTTTAAGTATGTGTCATAGAATGGTCTATTGGCCTCCTGGAGATGTGTAGATTGTCATGCATGGTCATAACAAGCATATTAAACAGTCTATTCTTTTTTTTCACATTATTTGTTATTGGAATATTCTTTTCACTGAATGATTGCTTGTATTTAAAATATTTCTAAGAAATATTTTACATAATTAAGGGACTTGTTTCCATATGGCCATTTCTAGATAACATTAACATTATCCTGCATTGGGCCAGGTACATTTAGGATTCAAACATGGATAACTCTTGGAGAACCTCTCCAACTCCATGTTATACTATTGGAAAAATATAAAGAGATCCCAAAATACACCTTACTTATTCCTCAAAATACTACATCTTTATGATGGCCTGCTCAGCATAGAAGAGGTTAGAAATGTACTCAAATCTATAACCATATGGTACACCAAATGTATGAAATACTTGATGGTGACTGTGACATTAAATGCACATGGAACATAATTCTTTTTTTTCATGCTTTTAAAACAGCAACTAAAGTCCTACATAGAGCATATTTTACCCCAGACAAACTGCATAAACTCAACCCACAAATCAGAAACTGCAAAGAAAAAGGTACCTTCCGCCATATTTGGCAGGATTGCCTGTTAGTTTAAAACATGTGGTCTAATATCACCAAAGTAGCATCTGAAACCCTAAACACCACAACCAAGCCCTCAAGACCTTTGCCTTTTAGGTATACCTATCCCCACATCACTAAACATCTAAATAAATGGCTACAATGTTTAATGCTGGTGGCCAAAAATCACCTGGCCAAAAAATGGAAATCATCTCAATTAATCGAACAAAACATAATTAACAGACTAAAATAATATAATGATTTACGAAAGATTGACCCACACCCTTAATAAAACGTACCCAACCTTTCTAGAAATCTGGGGAAACTGGATAAATACAACCTATACAATCTCTATAACGTAAAAATGAACTAATACCTCACCTCTCGCATAAACATCTTCCAAAAACTAGCATACCTCGGGCTCCGGTGTAGACCTCAAACCTTATAACAACCTCTCGACTACAATTCCAACAACAGGTAAAAAGCATTGAATAATTCAGAGGAAAAGTGTCATTACTATTGTTTATGTTTATTTGGATTTTGTTGAAAAAGGAAAATGGATTTGGAGAAGTTACGATGTGGTCTGTATTATACAAATAATTAAGAAACCAATACTGTATATAATCCATAAATATACCATTTGACCTTCATATCAGATTTTCTATATACTGTATAATATATAACCTTACTCTTTGACCTGCTTGTCAAAATTGCTATATCTAAATGAAACAGACTCTTGTGACAAAAAAAAAACTTTGAAAAGAAAAACAGCATGCTTTAAACATTACCAAAGCTGTGTTTTGCATAAAAACCTGTTTAAATCCCTTTAAGATAAATATGAAATGCCCAGAGCATACGTATATCTGCAGATTTCATTGCAGAGTCATACAGCTATGTTACTGCTCATTGGCTCAGAGGGGCAAGCCCCAGATCATTATGCTTTGAGAGCATAATTTGAGAAAATAAAACACAGTGGTACATTATCAAACACTTTCTTTCAGATGCAACAAAGAAAAATGCTTTTGATGTTTCTTTAGTACAATATTTTCTCTACCAGGTACAATATGTTTGCTTCACATTTAAAAGTATCTGTAAAATTATCTTTTTATCGTTCTTTTTCCCCTCACCTGTAGGGCGTTGCCATGTCCGTCACTCTTTCCATCACTCGTAGAGGTAGGCAGCAAGCTGTGAATGTCCATATTGCAGTTTTTAGTGCATGAGCTGTGTGCGCTATAAGTTGCAATATGATAGCAATGGAAAAGGGTACACAGGCTGGATGATGCAAAACATCTACAATGTACCAATATAATAATATCTGTTATCATTTTTCAACATTAAACTAGAATATTTGTTTTTGGTAAATTAATATTCACATGTGCTGGTAGCCAGTTCCTGTAATTTCACAAGTTCAGTTCAAACATTAACAATGGAAAGCTGTGTATTTAATTAGTCTGAAAGAATGCCACCAAACCATAATTTTGCACAATTATCAAAAATGACAATTATGTATAACATGGAAGGCCACAATATTTTATAGCTTGTAATTATAGCATTTTTAATATTGCCAAGGGGATACAATAAATATTTAGTGCACTTAAAAGAGCTTTAAAGCTATTTGTCAGACTTTTGCTCACAAATTTCCTGAGGCTAGAAAATTTTACATATTCCAGGATGGGAGATGGAAATGGGGATGAAGTCTTTAATAAATCTACCTATCTTTTTGTTACATTATATTAAATATTAATATGTTCTCTGGTGTTCCCTATATTCATAGGTTTAATTTTGTATGTAATCACTATCAGCAATCCAAATATTCATAAAGTCTTTTCAAAGACAATGTCATTAAAAAAATGATGAACCGTTGGTGATGAAGAGAACGCGGGAAATGGAGCCCAAGGCTATTAGGCAGGTAATAAATTAGTCAAGAAAATGAATATTGATAGAATATATTATATTAATCCATCATTCTTGTCTGTAATTTTAATTCAAAATGTATTTCACACACCCTTGTGCATGGTAGATTTAAAATATTATCTTAGCAGGCCACCATTTTTAAAAATGGGTAGTTGTTAATATTAACATATAGGCTTAGCAATATTTTGCAGCCATAATATTTAATTATTATTTAGTTATTTTTCCTTAAGCATTGATAGTCAGGGTGCCACAAAATGTAAATGATACAGGCATATGGATAGATAGGTTCTACTAAGTCAAGCTGTTTTAAGCTTTCATTGAAAAATGGCCAACTACCTCTGTCTATACCTATGACTCTAGAGCCAAATGTGGCTCATTACTAATATATAGTTCTTTTATCAATTTCAAAAGTGGAGTAACTAGCAAGTAAGATAGTGAATGGACTTAATTCAACAAAACTGTGAGCAATACAATGTAGGGTCACCCAAGATGGGCAGGTCAAAGCAGAGAGGTCAGACAAATTGCAGTACACCGGGGAAGGAACTGGCAACCAAATATAGTATCTTTGCCAAGAAAACTATGGATAAGCACAACCAGAGACATAGCGATATGGCATTGGCAATGAGCCCCCCAGGTCAAATTGTGCCTACCACATTACTGGAGAGGAACAAATGGTGAATATGAGTAGTACCAGATGTAGTGAAGTGTTTAGGTCAAAGTCAAGAGGTTGCCTCTGCTGCCGATGTGTCTGGAGGGGAAAGGAAAGTCTGCTACTGCAAAGAACAATTCAGAATAGGAACCTGGAACGTTAGAAGTATGAACCAAGGCAAACTGGATGTGGTTAAACATGAAATGACAAGATTAAACATTGATATCCTTAGTATTAGTGAACTCAAATGGACTGGACTGGGACATTTCATATCAGACCAGATCTTCATGTCATCAGGAACCCCGCAGAAAAAATGGAATAGCCCTCTATAGTCAGCAAAACAAGACCTGTAGCTGACTGTGGCTCAGATCATGAGTTTCTTATTGCAAAGTTCAGAATTAAACTGAAGAAAAGAGAGAAAACCTTCAAACCAAGTAGATATGAAATAAATAACATCTCCAGTAAATATGCAGTTGAGGTAAAGAATAGATTTAAGTGGCTAAATAAACTTTGGACAGAAGTTTGTGACATTGTCCAGAAAACAGCAACAAAGAATATCTCCAGCAGAAAGAAAACTAAGAAGGCTTTGAAAGTAGTCCAGGAAAGAAGAAAAGTGAAAAGTAATAGAGATCGGAAAATATTTGTCCAACTAAATTCAGAATTTCAGAGAATAGCAGGAAGTGACAATGAGATATTCTATAATGAGTGATGTAAAGCGATATAAGAAGATAACAGAATGGGAAAGTCAGAAGACCTCTTCAAGAAAATTGGGAATCTCAAAGGAACCTTTCATGCCAAAGTGGGTGTGAAAAAAGACTAAATAGTAGGGATTTAACAAAAGCAGATCAGATAAAAGAAGATGTGTATACAAGAAGGACCTTAACAGCACTGATAACCTCAATAGTTTGTCCAAGAGCTGAACCAGACATCTTGGAGAGTGAAGTGAATTGGGCCCTAGGTTGCCTTACTGATCACAAGGCTGCAGGAATTGATGGACTACCAGCTAAACAATGGCCAGCAGACTGGAAAAGGTTAATCTATATACCAATTGCCAAAAAGGGTTTCGCAGAGGCATAAGAGATCAAATAGCCAATATCCGCTGGATAATAGAGAAATCAAAAGTGTTCCAGAAAAAAACATTACCTCTGCTTTATATATTAACCCAATGCCTTTGACTGTGTGGATTACAACAAAATGTGGCATGTTCTTAAAGAAATAGGGATACCAGACCATCTCATCCAGGTCTGACTAGAAGAATCCAAAGCTGGAATTAATATTGCTGGGAGAAATATCGGCAACCTCAGATACTCTAATGTTAGAAAATGAGGAAAGAACTAATGAGCGTATTAATGAGGGTAAAAGAAGAGAGTGGCCTGCTACTTAACATTAAAAAGACGAAGATCATGGCAACCAGCAATCTCAGTTGCTGCAAATAGATGTGGAAGAAGTAGAGGCAGGGACAAATTTTATGGACTCCAAGTTAGCAGATGGCACTATGGCAAGTCTGGATAAGCTATTTATAGGTATAGATATATCACTATCAACAAAGGACAAGTCTGGATAAGCTATTAATAGGTATAGATAAATCACTAGCAACAAAGGTATAAATAGTTAAAACTATGGTATTCCCAGTACTAACAAATGGATGTGAGAGTTGTACCATAATGAGGGCTGGTCACCATTGAATTGACGCGTTTGAATTGTGGTTTTGGAGAAAATTGCTTAGAGTGCCTTGGACTGCAAGACGATCCAATCAATCAGTACTACAGGAAATCAAGCCTAACTGTTCAGCGGAAGGTATGATCATGAGGCTAAAGCTCAAATATTTTAGCTGTATCATGAGAAGACAGGATTCCCGAGAAGACTGATGCTGAGAAAGATTGAAGGCACACAAAGAAACGGCAGAAGTATGAGGTCATTGAAGCAATGAACATGAGCATGGTGGAGCTTAGAGGGGCTGTAGCTGACATGCATAAGGTCATGGAGAGTTAGACATGACTGAATGACTAAGGAACAACAACAACAAGAATAGTAATATACATATACAATATTACAGTGAATTCAATATATTGTTATTTTTATTTTGTTCTTTGTCCTCTTCAAATCATATTTCTTCTGTTCCTCAAAAATAGATTTCTTATACAAATGCTAGCCATTTTAAATATTTCTGCACTTATATTGGAGAAGTGGGTGTTTAGCTGAAAATTTTCATTACAATTATACTGTCTTCTTGGTGGGCTCTGTCCCATAATTTAGTTCTAATTCTAAAGATTATAGGCCTGTGACCTAGTCGACTGCTAATTTCTGACATCATCTCTCCATTTATGAGACTGTGGAGTTTTCATATGTAAAAGTAAAAAAAAATTACCCATGGAACAAGAATTAGTCAATGGCGCATACACAGAACTGAACATGCATAATAAGCTAACACACAAAAAAATTGTATTCCATGTCCCTTTAAGGGCTAGCAGCTATGCTGTGCTATACCATTGTTGGCTTCCCTGGTGGTCCAGTGGCTAGGATACACCACTGCGACCTGGGTTTGATTCCAGTCTGGGAACCAAGATGTCACACCAACCTGAAGCCATGCAGGGTTTGGCCTGGGAAACCAGCTAGGAATGGCCCACTGGAGAATTAACTGGCAACCCACTCCTGTATATCTGCCATGAATACCAAGTGGATCAGCATGGTGTGATGAGGTCACAGAGAGTTGGACACAACTGAGCAATCAAATACACAATACCAGTGTTAATGTTTTTCCCAGTTGTATATTTGTTCATGACCTTGCATGGAATTTCATATATAAACTAATTAGGTGTGATAAACTCATGTGGAGCATTATGTTAATTATCAACATGCCATGTGAAGAACCACACTATACACAGTATAGAATAGAACTGCAGAAAATACATTATAATGGTACTAGAGATAAACACCCCCTGGTCTTATTCCAAATCAACCTCTGAATGGTTGAAGCTGGATGCTTTGCTAATCGACAATACGTTCATCAACTTCAAAAAAAGAATTTTCAAAAGTGTCCGTTTTATGTTCCTGACAGTTTTTAAAGAGTTTGTTGTTGTGAAAGGAGAACTTATCCCAGTCAGTGGAACTACTGATGCATACGAAATGTGCGCTCTCCCATCACCAGGAAAGAATGGCTTGCAACAGTCTTGCTGCCTCGGAGAAACAATACAAAGTGTCTGCTGCATGATGTCATCGCCTGGAGCTAAATAGTGCAGTTTTTGTTTTAGTTCAAGAGCTCTTTCACATTGCGGGTTTAACACGATGGGAATGTGGATGGATATGTTTCCTGTTTTTTAGAGGCTTCAGGCTTTTCATTCATTTTAGATTTAGTAACGATAGCCACAACCAATTAGCAAAATTGATTACGCTACTAGATCACATGTATATTTATTAAGACTTAGCACTACACATGGGTTTCATATGGGATGCATCAAAGCCCTGTACTTTAGGGCAATGGACACAAATGTTTTTTCACGCATTTAAAAAAGCATGTTCTAAACATTACAAAAAATGTTTTTTGCAAAATGAAAAAAAAAATAGTCAAATCTTTTAAATTTAATTGAAACGAACATATATATGTGTGTGTGAAATATATACATATACAACCTTTACTGTATTTCATTTTAAATCCAAATATGCTGCATTAGTATAATTGGTAGTGATTTTACTGGCAAATTCTTGATGTACAAGGAGACTTTGAATGCACAGCAACCTTCTGTCTATACAATGGGATTGTGACAGCTACAACTCCCACTGCTTTTAACCAGTGGAAAGCTTATTAGTTACAAAGGACACACACCGCTGAGAAAGTAGCAAACATAATCAGCTCAGAGAAGAAAAAGGAACCCTGCAGGGATGAATAATTTCATAAAAAGTGAAAAACGATTTAAGTATCCTTTACAAATCAAATATGCTATATTGCCAGGTCCCTTGGTTATATGATTGTTATATTTCAAGCAGCCTGCTTTTGGGCCAGCAACGGAGAAGGGGTATAGTATCAATTCCAGTCAAACACAATTCCCTAACAAAACCTTTTTATTACTCCCTTCTCCCTCCTCCCCTCTCATCTACTGAAGAAAAATATCCCTGTACTACACAGCTGCAGATGTTGATAGTTTATTCCATACTTTAGGTATATAGAAGTTTCATGGATTATTAATGCATATAGCTATAGCCAATAAGATATCTCCCTGAGAAACAGGAAATAGCTCCAAGGAATAACAGTGTTTAAATATAAAATACAATCATACTGCTATACCAAACACAGACTGCAGTGCCAGGTTTCAGTCTTGGCTACTTCTCTGTATTATATGTCAAACAGAAGAAAATTGAGCAGAAATACTCCCTCCCTCTGTCTTCTTCTCTCTCTCTCTCCCTCTGTACTTGGATGCTGGGTTTCTATAGGCTAGTATGGGTTTCTGATCTAGCTAGCTCTGGGGGTGTAGAAATCCAGATTTCAGTTTACTGCAAATAAAACTGTGAGTATATTGAAGTTTTTAATCTAACAAATAATGTTTCTGTTACTCAAATTACAAACTAGTGACTTTTCTCTTCAATTACAGTCATTGATAAAGATTTAAAAGCTGTAGTATGTGACCCCGTATTGAGCTGCAAATGATTTAAATGAGGCTGCTTCCTTTATAAACCAAAGGTATTTTATACTCATTTAACTGTTATTATTAATTGAACATATACATTGAATGTAATGCGTCTTTAAGGGCCTATAGGACACATTTGCAACTAGAATAACACCAGAAGAGATCACCCTATGTATCACCAATAGGTCTTATCCCATTGCAAAGCTCTCCTGACTTAACTCCACAGGCGTTGATGCCCAGGTCTGCGATACATGTCTAGCAATCATTTAAACGAAGCTGTGAAGTATGTAACATATTAAAAACATTAGCAGCTAAAAAAAAACAAAAAAATATTATATTTAGTGGACACAGATTGTGGCATGGACACTTCCATCTTGCACTGTTGAACCTAACTGGAGTGGTTATCATACTGGGGCTTGCTCTTCTATTTACTCTTATTGTCAAAGTAAAAGTCTTTCACATGAAATGTATAGAGAGGTGTTATCTAAAATAAAGATACCTTTCGTTCCTTCCAGACATCTGTTTCTATTAGAACAAAAGCAACTTTGTGCTGCCATTAAACCAAAAGTTAATACAATAATTAAAATTAATACATTTAAAATATCTAAAAAAACACAAAAGAAACTCATCAGTGGTCCTTTAAGTGCCCCAAGTGATGTACTTGAGCTTTTCGGCAGTCAGGAACACCCTTGGATAAAAAAACAGATTTAGGAGTGTTAGCTGTAGACAGTCAGTCTAGAGGGAATAAAATATTTCTCCACAGAGCGCCATAAATCAGCTGGTGCTGCGCCTATTAATAAGAATCTGCAAACATATTTATTTTTAAATGTGATATAGAATAATGTTAGATTTGAGACCTTTCAATGTCATTTTAAGATTTTAAGTGTTAAATATGGAATACTTTCCATGAAAAAGTCTTTACGAAACACATTTATTCTTTTCTGCTAATGAAACCTAATGCGTTACACTGGACTTGCTTTAGGTTTAGGGTAGGCAAGAATTGTAGTTACAGTGTTTGTATTTAATTCACCAATGTTTATCAAACCACTGTCAACATAGTTAAAAGGACCAGTCATACAGTTGGATTTTAGTTAGTAACAAATATATTTTAATGCCCCTGAAGGACCCCAGAGGAATCCATGATACTTGTATGCGAGAGGGGTGTTTACATTCCTGGATAGCAATGTTGAATTGAGTGACGCAGCGTGTCTGCTTCTGAACCTGTTAGGGGGAAGGTACAAGATTCAATGTTAACCAGTTATCAAACAAAGGATATGTTCCCTCCTTCCCCACTGATAACTACAAACAACATTGCCATGATCCAGGTCTCAGGATGTGATGTATCAATCACAAAATTGATTTCTGCACTCATAAACAGAGTCTTCAAAATATGAGATTTCCACACAAAAAATGCTTTATGTCTACGACTTCTGTGTGTGTTCAGTCATGTCCAACTCTCAGTGACCTCATGGACCTCAACACACCATGCTGATCCACTTGGGAGAGATTCTGGAGTGCGTGCCAGCTCTTTCTCCAGTGGGCCACAGCATACAGCTCCTGGTATTCATAGGTGGTCTCCCATCTAAGTACTGACCAGGCCCAACCATGCATGGCTTCAGGGTGGTATGGAAAGGAGAAATACACCAGAAATAGGTTGTAAAAAGTTATTAAAACATGTATAAACCAAATTGTAGATAACTTTAAGGAAATCAGTCACTGGCAATATTTTCTGTTTTCTGATTAGATAACCCTTGTGTTTGTGTCGCTCTGTCGTGTCCTACTCTCCGTGACCTCATGGATCTGCTTGGTTTTCATGGCAGAGATACTGGAATGGGTTATTTCTCATACAGCTCCTGGTATTCCTAGGTGGTCTCCCAACCAAGTACCGACCAGACCCAACCCTTCAGGGTGGTGTGACCTCTTGGTTCCCTGACTGGAATCAAACCCAGGTTGTAGTGGTGATAGCACCAAATCCTAACCACTAGACCACCAGAGAACCCATCCATGACTTACTCAGCTGCTAATATTGTTGGTTTGGTACATACTTCACAGTTGTCATGAACTGCACTGCTCCTTTAAGGTAAAATGATACATTGCACCGCATGCTCTGTATCAAAACAACATCCATGGAGAGAAGGCATTTATTTATATTTAAGATATTATACTGAGACATCGATGCTGCTCATTACTACTGGAAAGAAGAGTAAAGCCTGGTTTTATGTAATGTTGCTATTATGTATGCAGCGCCACAATGCACTTTGTGTGAACCCTATAAATTATTTTGCTTTGTCAATTCCAATCTATTTGACTTGTACAATTCATAGAACTGTTTGCATCACCACAGCTGGGTAATTATAATCCTTGCAAATGTGTGCAATGTGCTTCTAAACGGGGATTTTTTTTCCCTATTTTATTTGATAGGATCTATGCCTCAGGCTCAAATTGTGACGGGGCAAATCCTGTTATAATGGTATTTTTAATTAAGTTCTTTTCTGCAAGTTAAAAAAAAATAGCTTTCATGCATAATCTCTATTGTACATTTTATTTACTTTGTCTGTGTGCATTGGGATAAGAAATAATTATTCTAAACATAATCTTATTTTATTAAATATTTCTTTATTTAATATCACATATATAGTTGTGAGCATGCGAGCTGTTGCTAACGCTTGCGGGCTCGCCTAGCAAGCGTAGCCGAAGGCGCTCCTTGCCAGCAACTGCAACCCTTGCAAAATTTACATTGTTACGCAAGGAAAATACGAGACACGTTACGACCCATTACGACCTCGCAAAAATCGGCCACAACAAGCGCACATGAAAACATGAAAAATGCAACAAATACACACAACAAAGACATAAAAGCTTACTTACACACAAGTCAAGTTAAAAGAGTTTAGACACTAAAAAATTCTCTAAGCGAGAGAAAAAATGGCCGCCGAAAAAAAACAAAAACGAGGCAACAGCAGTCTAAAGACGCAAAACACCACCAAACACCTACGTATTTGCCGAAAAACACCTACGAGATTAAAAAACAAGGACGCAGCCCGCGCAACCCCAAAAACATTACAAACACATTAAATACACACAACAAACACATAAAAAGGTTACTCACAGCAAGGGGGGGCACCGAGGACATCTGCAAGTGAAGTTACACCTCGATTTAAGCACAAATTTCGTAGTTTAGAGACCAGAAAATCAGCTAAGCGAGAGAAAAAATGGCCGCCGAACAAAACGAAAACGAGGTTAAAGGACCCTAAACACGCAAAACACCACCAAACACCTACGGATATTCTGAAAAAGTCGCACAAAATAGAAAACGAAGGACGCTACATCAGCCACATTATATACACCAAACACCATTAGCTCACTTACAATTTCATTGCCGTCATTTTCTGACGGGCAATTCGCTAGTCACATATATAGTTGTGAGCAAGCGGGTTGTCGCAAAATTAATGGATTTACAAGAAACAAATACGAGACACGGAACTTAGAGAAAAAAAACATTACAACCTGGCAAAAATACGACCTTACCGCCCGAAATCTGCACACATGAAAACATTAAAAACACAATAAATACACACAACAAATACATAAAAAACTTACCTACAGCAGGGGGGGCATTCAAGTACCTCTGAAAGTGAAGTTACACCTCAATTTCACTCGAAATACAAGAGTATAGACACCCGAAAATCCCCTAGGCGAGAGAAAAAATGTCAGCCGAAAAAAACGAAAATGAGGCTACAGGACCCTAAAGACGCAAAACACCACCAAACACATGCAGATTTTCCCAAAAAGACGGACGCGTTCCAAGAGCAAGGACGCCAAATCAGCCACAGACGCGTACCACACATTAGGCGCCATTTTACAACACTAACTTACACAATGCGGAAGTACACAGCTACCCTAACGGATTTGGCTCACTATTTACACTACACACTGCACATATTACTGACACTTACACAGCAGCTCCACAGCACTGAAAACACACATTGTATGCTGCAGCAACATCAAAACAGATTGTCAGCTCTTCAGCATAATGCTTCCTGCATATATTACTGCATATATTACTTCAAAATAGGTAAAGTATATATATATGTATTATTTTATTAATTATTTCATTAGCATTAGCAAAAAAAAACAATGCTCATAGCACACAAACAACCAACAGCCTCGCAATGAGCGCCGAAGGTGCTTAGCGCGAGGCTCGCGATGAGCGCCAAAGCGTCTTTGAACACCAACAAAATTAATCTCTCAACCAAACACCATTACCTGCCTTACAATCTTATTGCCGTCATTTTTTGACAGGCAAGTCGCTAGTATTATTAGATTAAGCAGAATATAATCTCTATCCGTATGTATGAATTCAGTAAACATGACATTTTAACTTCAAGCCACACTGCATTTTTTGGAATATTGCGTTCCATTTATCTTTTCCTTCTTTGTGTGAAGTGGTGAAGACATTTCGTTCTCACTTGTACATTATATCATTTTCATTCCATGTGTATGAAAGGAAATGTTTCACCCTAGAAGACATTAATTATGACTGCAATCCCCAGTGGGTTATTGCCTGCATGGTTCATCTGAATCTCAAATTTCCTTTGCATATGGTCCAATATTATTAAATGAAGGTTCATGTAGACAGAGTGAAAAGTATTTAACAATATTTTATTAAGAAATTATTAAAAAATATTACGATATTGCTAGAAATAAAAAGGCACATGTTTAATGTTATCAGTCTTGCTTCATGTACAAATATTGTTTGTTTGCTCAAGTATATCATTGGAAATTATTTTTTCTTCAGGATCTATATAATATTAAAGGTATATGTAAGTAAGCTGGATTATGGATGCATCTGATAGAGGAGAATTAGTAGCTTTTGAGCTTATTTTATGAGCAGCATCATTTAGAAAGTAAGCCCCCTAAGAGATTTACCTTTGTATGCCTGTTAAATTGAACGTACAAATATGGCCCATAGCAGTGATTAAAAGCCAGAATTAAATGAATGGAATCTCACACCGCAAGAGTATTGAGAATGTATGAAGTGCACCGCATTCACAATGAATACAATATTTTGGAGAAAATAGAAATGGCATTACCGTATTAAAGGTATATGCAAGTGAGCTGGGTTATGAATGCATCTAATAGAGGAGAATTAGTGGTGTATGAAAACATGTGTTATATAGAAAAGTTCAGTTTACTTACAAAGTTATTTGCACAAAAGTAAAATCCAGCTGTCCACACCCACAGGACACTTACATAAGCAGGGTACACACAGGAAATACAACATGGTACATATTTTTACCTTTCTGGTACAGAGCACAGGAAGTTACTGTTGCAGTTTCTTGTACTGAGCACACTGACGTGAAGAATGATACATTGTATTAGCCTGATTCTGAATTTTAATCAGGTGGGATTTTTTAGGGGTGTCCCGATCAAATGCAAATGCCAAAAAACATACAAAATTTTCAAGGTCAGCTAATTAATGTTTATTTTGGGATATTTTCATTCAAAAAATGTTTTCATACACTACTAATTCTCCTCTATCAGATGCATTCGTAACCGAGCTCACTTAAATATCCCTTTAAGTGCTGACTGAGAATTCACTAGCTTACAGACTAAAGGCCTATTGAAACAAAAGTTGAAGTAATTAAAACGGAGAAACAATTACTTGGCATGTAATTAAGAAGAGAGTAGATGGTTAATTTGTGATCTATGTGTGTATCAGCAGTGAAAAATGTAAGTGATGGTGCATAAGCCTGCAATTATAAAGTTACAAAACTAATAGGTGGGAGGGTGTTGACAGGATATATGTCAACACCGTCCCACCTACTAGTTCAGAGATAGAAGAGTGGTGTGAAGCTCTAGGTCAGGAGATATGTGGTATGAGGCTTACTGTCATTGGCTCAGCCCCTGCAGAAGTGACAACCTAGTCCTGATGGTGAATGGAACTGGGAAAGATGTCAGTTGGTCAGTGCCTCTATTCAGTTGATCGTATGAGGCCCAGTGTCATTGGCTGAGCCCTTGCAGAAATGGCTGCCCAGTACCAATGGTGAATGGAACTGGGAAAGATGTCAGTTGGTTAGCACCTCTGTTCAGTGGATCATATGAGGCCCAGAGTCATTGGCTGAACCCTTGCAGAATTGATTGCCTAGTACCGATGGTGAATGGAACTGGGAAAGATGTCAGTTGGTCAGTGCCTCTATTCAGTGGATCGTATGAGGCAGAGTGTCATTGGCTGAATCCTTGCAGAATTGATTGCCCAGTATCGATGGTGAATGGAACTGGGAAAGATGTAATTTAGTTAGTGCTTCTGCTCAGGTGGATGGTATGAGGCCCACGTCAACGTCTGAGCCCCCGCATAAGTGACTGTTAAGTCTTGATGGTGAATAGAACTTGAAAAGATGTTAACTGAACAGGGCCTCTGTTCAGGTGGATGGCGTGAAGCCCACTGTCACTGGCTGTGGCCATTGTCAAAATCTACCTGTGGTTATCCGTAGTTCAGTCAACTTTGCTCATTAATGCAAATGGTAGCATAGGCTAATACATTTAGTTCTTTTTTTTTTTTTATGCTGGTTTACAATAGCAGTTTATTTTTTGAAATATTAGAATGTAATACTTGTAGCCTCTTGGTACTTTGTTACCATAACGTATACAAAATTGGATTACAAATTATTGGCAAAGGAGTGAGCCAGACATTGGGGCCCTGCAGATAGGAGGCACCCTTCATGGCACATAGCTATGAATACATGTTCATAGCCTTATAAGCACCCCCATTAGTCTGTATCTACCTAAGGGAACACTGTTACTTATTTGTAATTGCCTTCTGTATATAACATTTGCATCAATTTTACATGAGCCTAATAAAGTTTATATTTTGTCCCCAACCCCCTTTGTCCATGTTAATTTACATTACTCCTATATATTATATCCTCTATGCCTTCATGTTCTTGTGTGCCTCTTATGCTGAAAGAAAATAATCCTTTAAATGCTTAATTAAATACCTTTAAAATACTTAACTTTTTCTAACATTTGTTTCACTGTTTTTTTATGTCATTAAATATAAGTCTCAATCACATATATAGTTGTGAGCATACGGGTCAGCTCGACCTGTTGCTCACGCTTGCGGGCTCGCATAGCCAGCAACTGAGGCCCTCGCGAAGCACACCGGCAACTGAGTGAGCCCGCTACGCGCCCATCATCCTGTGTCCAAGGCCCAGTGTTAGGAGGCGGCGCTCCAAGCCTCTTTCGGGTCACTGCCTTTCTGATCGGCCGCTCTCGGTGCCCCCGTCCCGGCCTCATATGATGCTGCAGTGCCCGGACAGCACCAGGTGAGCTGGCCCGTGCATTGCACGCGAAGCGAGGGCCTCAGTTGAGGCCCTCGGAGCACACCGGCCTCTAATAGGACCTCCACCCTGAGGCACATAGGCCTGTAATATCACCCACACGGGCATATACCCTCCCATCACCCTGTGTCCTTTCTTTTAAGGTATTTTTTTCACACACCGGCCTGTAATAGGACCTCCACCCTGAGGCACATAGGCCTGTAATATCACCCCACACCGGGCATATACCCTCCCATCACACTGTGTCCTTTCTTTTAAGGTATTTTTTCACACACCGGCCTGTAATAGGACCTCCACCCTGAGGCACATAGGCCTGTAATATCACCCCACACCGGGCATATACCCTCCCATCACCCTGTGTCCTTTCTTTTAGGGTATTTTTTAATTTGTTTAAATGTTTTGGGTATTTTTTAACAATATTAATAAAAGTTGCACTTTTTTAATTTGATTTTGGTCTGGTAACAATTCAGGGAAAGAAACAATGGGGATTTGCTGGTTTCATAAAAGCGTGCTTTTTTTCACTTTGCTTCATGTTTAGTGAATCTAGCTGACAGTACAAATGTAAAGAAAATACGTCACATTATTCAGATTTTTGTTATTAATGGGAAGCAGCAAGTGGAGCATCCTCTATATCAAGTCACCAGAAATATTTTTTGAGTCAGATTGCAAAATTGCATTTTGAACTTTAGTTAATAAAGCTTTGTAATAAAATAACTTACAAATTAGGTTTCATCATTTACATTATCACATATCACATATATAGTTGTAGCGAGCCCTCGCGAAGCACACCGGCAACTGAGTGAGCCCGCTACCCTCCCACACCTGTGTCCAAGGCGAGAGAAAAAATGGCCGCCGAACAAAACGAAAATGAGGCTACAGCACTGTAAACACGCAAAACACCACAAGAAACACGCAAAACACCTACGGATATTCCGCAAAGACGCATACCACACATTACCCGCCATTTTAGAACAATGCGGAAGTACACCACTACGCTAACGGTTTCGTCTCGCGCACGCACACTATTACACTGCGCACATTCAGCACGCTTACACAGCAGCTCCACACCACTAATGCTGCAGCAACATCAAAACAGATTGTCAGCTCTTCAACACAATGCTTCCTGCATATATTACTTCAAAATAGGTAAAGTATATTAATTTATTAATCTATTAGTTATTTTATTATTATACACCAAACAGCATTAGCTCACTTACAATTTGATTGCCGTCATTTTTTGACGGGCAATTCGCTAGTCACATATATAGTTGTGAGCATACGGGCCGTTGCTCACGCTTGCGGGCTTGCTGCGGCCCTCAGTTGCTGGGAGATGTGATCTAGACCCGGGGACCCGCGCCAGGCCCACAACCCACCACACAGGAGTCCACCAGCCACCCGGACAGGCCTCCGACACCCACGG